>CP139508.1:471800580-472400580 GCA_021014915.2 Artemisia tridentata subsp. tridentata
TTGATCAGGATCTTTAAAGCTATACGTGGTGATGTTGATGGTGTATGCCAATAATATCATTTGTGATTTTTTTTTCATAATTTGAAATATACTAGGAAATGCAATTATAAAAAGGCTGGAAAATTTTGAGTGTTACATATTTTGACGTCAGTTTTCACCAAAAAAAATTCGAATTTTGGCCTAAAAATTTAAATTTTGGGCCAAAATTTTCATAGTTACACCAAAATTTGAATTTCGCGTAAAAATTGAACATTTAATCACCTGAAAAAATAAATTTTACTCCATTTTTTTTTGGCATACTCGATGTTTTTCCTTGCTCGGAACTCCTTAGTCGGAAGACTTACTCGGAAGATACAAGTCTAACTCGGAAAATATCCTTACTCGGAAGATTCATAGTTGCTCAGAAAGTCCTTGCTCCGAAGATGCGTACTTGCTCGAAAGTTCCTTGCTCGGAAATTCATACTTGCTCGGAAAATTCCTTGCTCGGAAAAGCAATTCCTAACTCGGAAATTTTTCTTCCTTACTCTACAATTCCTTTCTCGGAAAAGCTATCCTAACTTGGAAATTTTTCTTCCTTACTCAACAATTCCTTTCTAGGAAAAACAATCCTAACTCGAAAAGTTTAATTCCTTACTCGGAAAATTTTGGGCCTAACTCGGAAGATTTTCTTCCTTGCTCGGAAGATTTTGGTCCTTGCTCGGAAATTTTTTTTCTTACTCGGAGAAACACGTAACTTTTCCAAGAAAAATACCAAAAATCACAATTTTTCACCACAAATCACCACGATTCGCCCACGGTTAGCTCTGATGCCAATTGTAATGACAAGATTCACGTTCAGGAGGTCGGGGAAACTCGAAATAAAGGTTAAACATGGTAGAATTAGATTATTGAATGGGGGAGGTGTGTATGCTTTCTAGAGAGAGAAAGTAAAGAAGACACACACACCTCCAAGTAACAAATGAGAATCCCACCCTCCTAGTTGAGACTAGGAGGGTATTTATACTATTTTACAAGCCTAACTTTACCCAAATGGCAAAACTAGACCTTGTACTTTATTCTATTGCAATTCCCTACTATAACATAACTTTAAAGGCTAACAGTAGCTCTACTCACTATTATTCTGTGTGGTCTGATCAGAGGGTATGGTTTACCCATTATTGTGAACTTGGATCGTGGGCGCGTTCTGTCCCAATTGATGTTGGATATTGCTATTTGGATCGTGGGCACGTTCCGTCCCTTGTATCCATTAAGTGGTATATTGGTTGAATAACTGAGATAGCATGCTATCTAGTTATAATGACTAGTCTTACTGTCCTGCTATGTTTTATAATCACAGTGAACTGGTTGCCTGAGATATATTATGTGTCTTAAACCTATGAACCTCACCAACATTATGTTGACGTTTTAAGCATCATTTTCAGGTGAGCATTCTAAGGTTAAGGTAGAGGGGAGCGACTAGACGAGACTTAGTTGCATTTGAGAACGATTTATCTTTATGTTTTAATTTGAATATGTTTGATTTTGATTGTGATACTTTAATGTCTTTCCACTAGTACCTTATGTTCTATTGATGATACCTTTTGGAGAGTTGTTTCGGTTATTTTCTTTTGGGGTATTGTTACGACACTTCGTGTCTGTACTTTGCTCTATTTATGTGCATGTAGTAATTCTCTATTTAGACACCATGTGTTGTGATGATATCCATGAAGTTACACTCGCGTTTCCGCCTTTGCGAGGTGTGACAGATTGGTATCAGAGACTTGATTATAGAGAAGTAGGTGGTTGAACCTAGACTATAACCTAAGAGTCCCTCATATAGATGCATTTAGGGTATATATATAAGTATGATAATTTATATGATTATTTTTCCAAAATTTACAAGTTGTTTTCAGGCGATTTTTGGATGACTATTTTGTCCCCTATATTTAGTATTGTATACGTCGATTATAGTATGTCACCTCCCTTGCGTAAGAAGTTTCGTTGGGCTATCATTTTGCTATCGGTTGTAAGGGAAGTGGTAGGATGAAGCGGACTAACCGCAGAATCCGAGTTCCCGCTAGCATAAATCTATGTTCGGACAAGGACGGGATGTATATGGAAAACATTTATGGAGAAGAAGTGGAGAGGTTTGCAACCACGGTGACTTTTGGAGATGGAGCCGTTACCAAGTACTCTGGGAAGTGTCCTCACTTCTCATATGAAGGAAAGGTGGTTCTGTCTAAACCTCGTGAGTTGTATGTACTTGTGGATCATGCGAAATTGAAAGAAAGAAACAGGAATGGGTGGTTGAGTAAAGATGAAGGGGAGTTAGGATGGCATGACGTGGATTCGGATCTGGAGTCCGCAGCAGGTAGTAAGTTTAACCGATCTGAGTGGGGAGGCAAGTGCGAGAGTGGAGCTTGAGCCATTATGCGACGTCTTTTGTTTTGTGTCATGTTTTGGAATTCTTATATTGTCTTTTGCCGTCTGGAGCCATGTTGGAGCACGATTACTCCTGAATATTGGATCGGTTTTATCTAAGTGATTTTGATTATAGAGTTAAAGTGGTCGTTGGAATTGTTCCATGATCATTGGAATTGTTCCATGTGATATGATTGTTTGCATGAAGTGTGGTCATAGGAGGAAGTACACTTGTGAAAGGGAGCATAGATAATTATGGTGGCCAACATAATTATACATGTGTCACAACACAAGTGGACTTGCAAGTATGATAGCATGGATTGTGTTGTGTATTAGGTGTTATGTGGTATATGTGCGTTATCATTGAGATGTGTGGTTTTGGAAGTAAGTATGCATGTGGAATAGGCCTTATAACTATGGTCACGAACATAATTATAAGGGTATCACACACGTGGATTTGTGACCATGATTACATTGATTGATGTTTGTTGTTATATGTTGTGGTAGATGTTATGTGATATCATGTTGATGATGGTTGTATGGTTAGAGATGTATTCTCTTAACCGTTTGGGAAATCGTTGTATGTGGGAGTGTGTGGGTGGTAAGATTCCATTCTACCTATCATATGTTGATACCTAGATTATCTGTTGGTACTAATGTTGTGATATTTAAGTTGGTTTGTTTGCTAGACTATTGAATGATGAGCCTAGTTGTTAGGAATTAAATATTCATGAAGTTCTTAATCGGGAAATACTCCAAGTATGTTTCTGCTGATGATGTTGACTCTGCTGTTTAGTACAACAACTCTGCTGATAGGCTTAAACAACTCTGCTGATGATTCTGCTAATAGCGATAGATTGTTCCTGCTGATAGTGAACACTCTGCTGATTAAGAGGATAAGATCGAAAAGATATTTATTGTATTTTGGTCAAACATATACGGTAGATAATATCTTACTCCATGTGCTTTAGTTTAACAAGTTGTATACATAGATACATGTTGTATCTTATGTACTGACACCAACATGCATAAGTTAACAAAGTAAGTCGGTCAAGACTTTTAGCAAATTTGTAAAGATCTCTTGCAATTATAAAAGAGATCTTAGACTTAGATATTAAATTAGTTGACACAATAAAACATACATGCACAACTGTTAGAACAAGAACAAAACAATATCACAAGTCTAGAACTTAAGATTCAAGGTTGTAACCCTAGTGATAAACTCAAGATCACTCGTATTATTTGGAATAATATTGAATCGTTTAGTGAAATACTTTCTTTGTTCATTGTTAAGTAACAAACATAATTCTTCCATTTCCATAACATACATAACCTTCTAAGTGTGGTTAAGTAAATTCCGCGTGCTTAATCATATTAAGTCAATATATCTCATACACAAAGACACAAGGTTTAACCACCTTAACCGTGTACGATCCAAGACCCACCCTCACAGTTGGTATCAGAGATAGATTGATATATTTGAATTAGAAGAAACAGAAATGGATCCACATGATGTTCAAACAAATGTTGCTGCAAAGTTGCCCATAATCAAACCCAATGAGTTTGAGTTATGGAGGATGAGAATTGAGCAATATTTCATGGTCCAAGATTATACTCTTTGGGACATAATTATATATGGTGATTCCTTTTCACCAAGCTACTCAGAGGTTGTCCTAGAAGGTAAAACAAGTAGAAAAAGAAATACTGGACCAGTGTCAAATGAAGAGAAGATACTGAAGAGAAATGATCAGAAAGCAAGAAATTTGCTGCTTATGACCATTCCTAGTGAGCAGATGCTATCATTCAACAAGTATCTTGATGCAAAAACTCTTTTTGAAGAGATTTGTGCATATTTTGGTGGTAATGAAACTACCAAAAAGACACAGAAGACACTACTAAAGCAACAATTTGAAAACTTTACTGCTTTTAGTAATGAATCTCTTGATAAGCTATTCTCAAGATTACACAAGCTTGTCAGTCAGTTAGCTGTGTTAGGTGTTGAGACAGAGAAGGAAGATCTCAACATGAAGTTTCTAAGAAGTCTACCTGATGAGTTCCATACTCATGTTATTGTCTGGATGAACAAACCAGACATTGAAACAATGAAACTCAATGATTTGTACAACAACTTCAAAATTGTTGAACAAAGTCTTAGAAAGTCTGGAACTTATGGTACTAGTTCTGGAAACGTGGCACTCTTGTCAGTTCCTAGTATTAGTAAGAATGAAGAGGTAGATGAAGGTGAAAGTGCTCCTTCCACAAGTTCTCACAAGGATGTTGCTGGTCTTGGAGATGCAACATTCTATGCTTTTATTACCAGTCAATCAAATGGCTCTCCTCTCAACCATGAAGACCTTGAGCAGGTAGATGGTGATGATTTGGAAGCTATGGATATTAAATGGCAGGTTGCTTTGCTTAGCATGAGGGCTAAGAAGTATTGGCAAAAAACTGGGAAGCAGATTACCATAAATGGTAATGATACTGCTGGGTTTGATAAGAAGAAAGTAGAGTGTTTCAACTGTCATAGGTTAGGACACTTTGCTAAGGAGTGTAGAAGCCCAAGAAAGCAGGAGAACAGAAACACATGGTATAAGCAAGATAGGAAAAAGGAAGTTACTGTTGAAGAGCCAAAGGCTATGTTGGCTATTGATGGTATTGGTTTTGATTGGAGCTCTATGGCTATTGAAGAGGATGCACCACCGAATGCTGCTCTTTTGGCCAATGAATTTGCTCTAATGGCTCATTTTGATTCAGAGGTAAACAATATTACATCTTGTACTGAATCATGTCCTAATCTTAAAGCTTATGAAGACCTTAATAAGAGATTTGAAGCTCATAAACAAGAACTGCTTGATTCTTTGTTTAATTTGGCTAATCACAAAAGAGGTCTAGGTGTTTTAGAAAAACAAGTTTTACATTTTAAAAATAATGAAATTCATTTTGTTGATGACATCAATATACTAAAAAATGACATTAAGATCAGAGATGAGTGTATTGTTGAGTTAAATGAATCATTAGCTAAACACAAAAATGAAAGAGAAAATGTAAAGGTTTCTGTGGATGTTTTAGCACATTCCTCAGAAGGATTCAATAAGCTTTGGGAAGCCCAAGTTATTGATAAAGTTAATTCTGGTGTTGGATTTAAGTCTGTACCCCCACCATACAGAGGTGTTCATTCACCTCCAGGTATTGATTTAGCACACACAGGGTTACCTGAGTTTCAAGAACCAATCATGGAATATGGTTCTAAGGTCACTAAATCTCCAAAGATAGAAAAGGTAAGTAAAAGTTTAGATAAAACTTTATCTTATCAGGACAAGGTGTCTTTTATTAAGAAAGGAGAGACTATAGTTGTTGAAGATTGTACAACTGATAGTGATAGTGATGAAGAAGAACAGGTTATGTCTAAACCTGTCTTGGTTAAGAAAGTAGGAACAAGTATTCCTAAGATAGTCAATCACAACACTAACAGGCCTAAGTCAAATGTTAAGACAGTTAGGAAACCAGTTAGATATTGTGAACAATATAGAACTACAAACAAGCCCAGAGGTAACCAAAGGAATTGGAACAACCTCAAGTCTAACCAATTAGGTGATGACTTTGCATTTTATAATAAAGCTTGTTATACATGTGGTAGTTTTGACCATCTTGCAGCTTTCTGCAACCAAAGGGTAACTGGGTATGAAAACCATAGAGTGAATCACAAAAGGCAAACACCTAAATCTCACTTTCACTCTAGTTATAAGAAACCAAACCCCAGAGTAGTCAAAAGCAAGTCTATCTCAAAATCTGATTCTGCTGATAGACCAAATGATCCTGCTGATAGCAAATTTTACTCTGCTGCTCGACCATTTATGACTATTAACCCAAAATCAACAGCTAAGGATGCAAAAACAACTTTCAAACATGCATCTAAAACTGTTCTAAGGCCCATTCAATCAAAAGCAGTGGTTCACAAACAAATTTGGAAACCAAAGGGTGTAACTTCAAGGTTAGCAGACTCTGCTGAACATGTTACTCACTCTGCTGCTAAGGGTAATAGGGCAAATGCTGTTAAGGCCTCAGCATGTTGGATTCAAAAATCCAATGTTGCATCAACAGTCCTTAAAAGATTAAACTATATTGATGCAAGAGGCAGATTCAAGTCAGTAATGGCTTGGATCCCCAAAGAAAACTAACTTTCTTATTTGTGTGCAGGGACATTCTATTGATCATCAAGATCAAGGATACTCAGATAGTGGATGTTCCAATCACATGACAGGCAACATGTCTTATCTTTCAGATTTTCAAGAATTCAATGGAGGATATGTTACCTTTGGAGGTGGTTTTCGTGGCAAAATTTCTGGTAAAGGTACTATTAAAACCGGAAATTTAGATTTTGAAAATGTGTACTATGTACAAGAGTTAAAGTATAATCTTTTTAGTGTTTCACAAATGTGTGACAAAAAGAATAATGTTCTTTTTACTGATACTGAATGTCTTGTTCTGTCTAAGGATTTTAAGATGCCTGATGAAAATCAAGTGCTTCTTAGAATTCCTAGAAAGGCCAATATGTATAGTGTTGATATGAAGAATATTATTCCTAAAAAGGATTTAACTTGTCTTGTATCAAAGGCCACATTGGATGAATCAATGTTATGGCATAGAAGGCTTGGTCATATTAACTTCAAAACCATAAATAAAATTGTTAAGAATGGTTTGGTAAGAGGTTTACCTCACAAAAGATTTGAAAATGATCAAACATGCATTGCTTGTCTAAAAGGCAAACAACACAAAGCCACTTGTAAGCCCAAAACTTTTAACTCTATCAATCAGTCATTGTTTATGCTGCATATGGACTTATTTGGACCAGTTTCAGTAAGGAGTATACAACATAAAAAATATTGTCTTGTTATAACTGATGACTATAGCAGATTTACATGGGTTTTCTTTTTAGCTTCTAAGGATGAGACATCAAGCATTCTTAAGGAATTCATTACACTGATAGAAAACCAAGTAAGCAAGAAAGTAAAAGTCATTAGGAGTGATAATGGGACAGAGTTTAGAAATAGAGTTATGGATGATTTCTGCAAAGAAAAAGGTATTAGGAGAGAATATAGTGTTGCTAGAACACCACAACAGAATGGAGTGGTTGAAAGAAAGAATAGAACACTAATTGAAGCTGCTAGAACAATGTTAGCTGATTCTAAGCTACCAATAATCTTTTGGGCAGAGGCAATTAACACTGCTTGCTATGTTCAAAATAGAGTTTTAGTTGTGCAGTCTCACAATAAGACATCATATGAACTCTTTAATGGTAGAACTCCTGCAATAGGATTTCTTAGACCTTTTGGATGTCATGTGACAATTCTCAATACCTTAGACCATTTAGGAAAATTCGATGGTAAAGCAGATGAAGGTTTCTTAGTTGGATATTCTCTTGTTAGCAAAGCTTTTAGAGTTTACAACTTAAGAACTGAGAAAGTTCAAGAAGAACTACATGTGGAGTTTCAAGAAAACAAATCCAGTGTAGTAGGTCAAGGACCCAAATGGATATTTGATCTTGATTATCTAACAAACTCTATGAATTATTTACCTGTTGTTGCAGAAACTAATAATTTTTCAGGTTCACAAGCAACAAATGAGGTGGAGTTAGATAAAGATCAATCTGATGTCATTATGCCATTGTGGTCAAGTACCAGTGTGGATTTAGCTTCAAACGATGATGAATCTTCTTCTGATAAAGCAAAAGAAGATGTTGAGGCTCAAAGAAAAGATGATGGAACTATGGATCAACACAATGTTTCTACTGATAGTACATTTGTTCCTGCTGAACACTCTGCTGATGAGCAAGAACATTCTGCTGATAAGCCAGAACACTCTGCTGATTGGCCAAATACTTCTGATATAGGGCCATCACACACAAAAGAAGCAGAATTCTCTGAAGACGAAGTGGATTTTAGTAATCTTCCACTCAACTATCAAGTTCCAACAACCCCACACACAAGAATTCACAAAGTTCATTCCCTAGATAATGTGATAGGAGATATACAATCTGGTGTGAAGACAAGAAGACAACTAGTCTCTTCAGACCAAAAAGGGATTCTTGATGCCCTTTATGCTTCAAAACAACATGAACTTTCAAACTCATGTTTATTTGTATGTTTTCTTTCTCAAAAGGAACCAAAGAATATTCTTACAGCCCTAGACGATTCAAGCTGGGTAGAGGCTATGCAAGAAGAGCTTCTTCAGTTCAAGATTCAAAAGGTTTGGGTGCTAGCTGATTTACCTACAGGTGAGAAGCTAATTGGCACTAGATGGGTTTTTAAGAACAAAAGGGATGACAGAGGAATTGTGATCAAGAATAAGGCTAGACTAGTAGCACAAGGGTACACACAAGAAGAAGGAATAGATTATGATGAAGTTTATGCTCCAGTAGCAAGGATTGAGGCAATTAGGCTGTTTCTAGCTTATGCTTCATTTTTAGGCTTCACAGTCTATCAAATGGATGTCAAAAGCGCATTTTTATATGGTAAAATTGAAAGAGAGGTGTATGTTTCACAACCTCCTGGTTTCATTGATCCATTACATCCAAACAAAGTGTACAGAGTAGTGAAAGCTCTCTATGGCCTTCATCAGGCACCAAGAGCTTGGTATGCAACACTTGCTTCCTACTTATTAGAAAATGGATTTCAAAGAGGAAAGATTGATCAGACACTTTTCATCAAACAGCACAAGAAGGATCTTCTGTTAGTGCAGGTGTATGTGGATGATATTATCTTTGGATCTACAAGGAAGGAAATGTGTTTAGAATTTGAGAAGCTTATGAAAGATAAGTTTCAGATGAGTTCTATGGGAGAACTTACATTCTTTTTGGGTTTGCAAGTTAAGCAATCATCTGAAGGCATATTTATTAGTCAAGACAAATATGTTGCAGAGATACTTAGAAAATTTCAATTTGCTGATTCAAAAATTGCAAGCACACCAATGGACCCAGAGAAGCACCTTCTGAAAGATGAAGATGGAGAAAATGTAGATGTACACAATTACAGATCTATGATAGGCTCTTTGATGTATCTTACATCATCTAGACCTGATATCATGTTTCCTGTTTGTGTCTGTGCAAGATTTCAAGTTACTCCAAAGGTTTCTCATTTAATTGCAGTCAAGAGAATTTTTAGATATCTCAAAGGTCAACCAAGGTTGGGTATATGGTATTCTAGAGAATCTCCTTTTGACTTGGTAGCATATTCGGATAGTGATTATGCTGGTGCTAGCTTAGACAGAAAGTCAACAACTGGAGGATGTCAATTCCTTGGGTGTAGACTTGTCTCATGGCAGTGTAAGAAGCAGACAAGCGTGGCAAATTCAACAACTGAAGCTGAATATATAGCTGCTGCAAGTTGCTCTAGTCAAGTTCTATGGCTTCAAAACCAACTCCTTGATTATGGGTACAATTTCTTAAACACTGTTATTTACATTGATAATAGTAGTACAATTTGTATTATTAAAAATCCTGTACAACATTCTAAAACAAAACACATTGAAATTAGGCATCACTTTATAAGAGATTGCAATGAGAAAAGATTAATTCAAGTTCTTAAAATTGCTTCAGAGCATAATTTTGCAGATCTGTTAACCAAAGCTTTTGATGTTTCAAGGTTTCAGTACTTAATTGCAAGTATTGGAATGCTTAATCTTTAAATTTTCAATATGATGTGTTTTTGTACATAAATTTTTGTTGGTACTACTGGATTTATAAGATACTGCTAATATATCAAAATTTGAATTGTGTTATTCATACAGTTGGTTTTATGATTATACTAATGCAAGACAAGTACTTTGTACATTGTTCTTTTGGTTGTAGACTAACTATTTCAGGTATGAATATGTGAACACAAAGGATGTTTCAAGTGAAATGGGAACAGCAGAATTCTTATCATATTGCTGACCATAATAGATTTATGATGGACTGAGTTTAGGAATTAAACCTCCTTAAAACTTCTTTCTTGAAATCTAGTTATGATATTTCACATTGAATTGATGACTTAGTTGATCAGATAGTAACTGATACAACTCACTTTCTATCATTTTATACTTTCAAGTATAATGAGTTAGTCTAAGGACATCTGATAGAAATAACAGCTAGTGAAAGTGCATCTAACACTTGTGTTGGAGGTAACAATTACTATGAGCTGGAAACCCTGTCAAGAAAATCTTTTGAATAGATTTATCTTTTCACAGGCAGTTAGTGATAACTGAAATACATTGGTTCTCACACAACCAGAGGTTATTTTTAAACCGAAATTTTGATTAGGTGTCTGTTACACACTTGATTTCTTCAAAATGGTTGAATGTAGTATGATTTTTCAATTCCAAAATCATAAGCATACTACTAAGCTAAATGATTTCTTAAAAGGATTTTCAAGGATTCAGAACAACCATTCATTTATGGACTATGAATCAAAATGTCCACTGATTCACCTCTCATAGGAGTTAACACACCTAGAAGTGATGAGGACAGCAACTTCAACTTTTAATGAATTGATGGCTTCATGTACAATATTGTCTGAAAACAAGTTCAAACTGATAGATCAGGTGATATGAAGAGAAGTTCTTTAGTACATAGTGAGATCTTCCAAACAAGGGGAGGAAACAAAAGTTATTTGCTTCAGGGGAGGAAATAATTTCCCAGAAAAGGAAGAATAAACCAATATATGGAAGGAAAAGACAAGAGCATACAAGATGATGTAGAGGTTGAAAATGATTAGAACAGATCAAATATCTAGAAGGGATGAAGCATTCCAAAGGAGAAAGTTCTATCTAGATCAAACGAAGAAAAGTTTCAATTTCACTTCAAAGACATGCTGGTTAGATGATTTCACTTGTTGAAACAAGCATCCAAGATACACAGCATCATTGCCTCTTACAATTCCTCCATCCAAGGAAATTGCACCATCTTTTGGTACAATGTTTTGATATTGCTAAAGTCAAAGAAGAATAGAGCAGATCAGTTCAGATTCATGAAGTGTTTGAAAGATCTTCTCAAGATAAGTCCTCATTTAATTCAGAAAAACATGTTTGAATTGATTCACATGTTTAGGGGAGGATTGTTAGGAATTAAATATTCATGAAGTTCTTAATCGGGAAATACTCCAAGTATGTTTCTGCTGATGATGTTGACTCTGCTGTTTAGTACAACAACTCTGCTGATAGGCTTAAACAACTCTGCTGATGATTCTGCTAATAGCGATAGATTGTTCCTGCTGATAGTGAACACTCTGCTGATTAAGAGGATAAGATCGAAAAGATATTTATTGTATTTTGGTCAAACATATACGGTAGATAATATCTTACTCCATGTGCTTTAGTTTAACAAGTTGTATACATAGATACATGTTGTATCTTATGTACTGACACCAACATGCATAAGTTAACAAAGTAAGTCGGTCAAGACTTTTAGCAAATTTGTAAAGATCTCTTGCAATTATAAAAGAGATCTTAGACTTAGATATTAAATTAGTTGACACAATAAAACATACATGCACAACTGTTAGAACAAGAACAAAACAATATCACAAGTCTAGAACTTAAGATTCAAGGTTGTAACCCTAGTGATAAACTCAAGATCACTCGTATTATTTGGAATAATATTGAATCGTTTAGTGAAATACTTTCTTTGTTCATTGTTAAGTAACAAACATAATTCTTCCATTTCCATAACATACATAACCTTCTAAGTGTGGTTAAGTAAATTCCGCGTGCTTAATCATATTAAGTCAATATATCTCATACACAAAGACACAAGGTTTAACCACCTTAACCGTGTACGATCCAAGACCCACCCTCACTGATGAGACTAGTGAACTTAGACCTAGTATTGTGATTGAAATAGCAAGTGGTAAGGAGGTAGAGGTTGACAAGATTATTCGTGGGTGTACAATAGTGTTAGAGGGTATTTCGTTTATGATTGACTTGATACCTTTTGGACATGGGAGTTTTGATGCGGTGATAGGGATGAACTGGTTGTCTAAACATCAGGCCGAGGTTATATGCCATGAAAAGGTAGTTGATCCAGGCCGGATACACTTATAAATAAATGCAGACAGCGGATATGCATGAATAAATACAAATCACCCTTTTGTGAAAAAGGATACTTGTACAAACTCACGTTTGTGTGTGTAGTGTGAAACCAGGTAAGTGATTACCTGGGACTTTCCCAACGAGGTGTGAATGGGCAAACTATGAAAAGCTTTGGATTAGAGTGACTGATGTGATTAGATTTTTGATTTAGCTTTTTTAATAATTCTAAATAACAAATTAAAACAAATATACACAATAAAATTAAACGCGAATTAATTAACCTAAAAACGCGTAACGGGGAATCTAAAATGGGACAAAAACTGAAATATATGAAATTTAAAACCCAAAAATGTAAAATTAACTAAAACTTATTTTAAAACTTAAATTATAATTTTTTACACTTTTTATCTAATTATTATTAATTATTTATTGTTTAATTACTTTTTAAACTAATTTAAATTATAAAAAATACTAAATGAACAAAGAAAAATATAAAACTTTTTCTATAAATATTATAAGATAAAAAGAAACTAATAAAATTATAAAAATGAAATTTACTTAATTAAAAATTTAAAAAGATAAAATCTATTAAATAGAAACTATCACTTATTTTTATATTTTATTTTTCTAAGGTCTAAAAATATTATTATATTTTTTCCTATAATCTAATTAGTAAAAGAAAATTATGAAAATTAAAATTATATTTTTCTGATTAATATTCTATTCATTATGATTTAAATACTATTAGAAACTAATTAAAAAGATTAAAAATATCAAATGACTTTAGAAAAATCTGAAAAATTCAGGATAAGTCTAAAATAATATTTAAAAGCTAGGAAAATTAAAATCAAAAGTCTAATAAGCCCTGATAAGCAGTTGGACAGTTAAGAAGTTGAGCTAATAAGCTAAAAATAAGCTAATAAGCACAAAACTTAACCAAAAGCTCAGGACAAGTACAAACAACTGATATAAGCTTAAAACAACTTAAAAACACAAATAAGCACAAGTGGATAAGCTGATAAGAAGGTAAGCAGTAGCAAAGCTTCAGCAGAAACTCAGGAAATTACCCAAATTGCAAGGCAATTTAAGCAGTTCAAATAAGCTTTTAAGCTGAATAATATGGGGGCAAAAGTGAGCTAGTAGTATGAGCTTTCCAGAAAACCAAAAAGTAAGGCAAGAGCTTATCTAAATTAGCCACAATTCAGGTGAGATCAGTAGCTTAAACAACTCAGTATATACTGAGTTGTTGTGTGCAGGGCTGTGCAGAAGAGCACAAGCCAAAGGCACCTAATCCAACTTTTGTGTTTACACTATATGGTCTAATTGGAACTCAGTAAAGCCAAGATTAAGGGCTATATGAGCTTATGGCTGCTGAAGGCTTATTTGGCCTTTTTGAGGGCTGAAATTCCCACAGCCAAAGCAAAAGTGCAAAATCTATCTAAATGGCCAATCCAATCTTGTAAACAGCTTATATCAGTCAAGAATAAGCTGATCAAAGTTGGGATTAAGGTCAATGTACAGTACACTATGATTATGACCTAATGACAGCTTAGACCAAACACCCCTTAATGGTGTTGATGATGATTTGAATTAGCACAAGACTTTTTTAACTTATGGAGTCTATTAAAAAGGTTTCACTAACTAAGTTAAGTACTGATTAGCTAGTTTTAAAACAAAATTAAGCTAGATAATAAGCTATGCTAAATTTGGCTAACTTTTGGCTTTTTTAGAGTTTTTTAAGTAAAATAATGAAAAGCTATATAACTACTGATACAACTAATGAAATAAACTTAGAAACTAATGATAAGCAAGAAACAACAATAATAAGCTACTAATAAGCTATTGCACAGTACACTATTGTTTAATGCTAAAAATTTTAGAAAGCTTACAACTGTATATGCTATGGAACTGAGAGAACAAGGACCAAGAACCAATCCTAGCTTGTTCACACAAGCTTGAAAACACCAGAAAAGCCTTTCTGATTAGCTTTTTTACCCAGAAACAGCTTATTGGCCACCAGGTTGACTTTCATTGACTTTCTTGAATTTCTTGATTTCTTGAATTCAGAACAGGATTAAGCTAAAATAAACTTACCACAAGCTATAATAAGCTTGCATAAGCTTATAGAAACAACTGATAAGTTATTTCAATTACTACTTATTTGATTCGAATTATCAGTACAACATGGAATTTTAGAATTAACATTAGCTACTGGATATTGGACAAAGATTAACAACAAACACATTTAATTTACTTTGTATTGATTGTTGAGCTTGAAATTACAATTTATTGCTACTGAAAATTAAAGGACGATTATGCTACTATTACCTACTTGCCCTTTTTGGCTACAAAAGCTATCTATATATACAAAAATAAAGTGGGAAATCCTTAGTCGACATCTCTGAATCTTTTAGCACCCTTGATTGCTCCTGACATCATCTCAATCGTCTAATTTCCTTTTTGGCAAGAAAAGAGGAAAAGTGGGATAAGTATCGGTTTGGTCAGTGAGAGTGGAGAGGAAGCATTAATTGAGTTTGGCATGTTAGGTAGCGTGTTTGAGGAGGGGGAATGAGGTGGAGGATTAGATAGCCAGCTGTGGAGGGTGAGGTGGTGGGTGGTATTGTTTTGGCGGTATGGTTTGAAGAAGACGGGTTTGACCTGGTCAAACTGAGTGGTTAACTCAGTTAAGGATTGGGCTTTTAATTGTTTGGGCTTGGGTTAAATATGGGTGTTGGGTTTAGTTATCAGGCTTGGGTTGGGTAAATGGGTTTAAGGATTTGGATTTTGGGTATTAGTGATCCGGTTATAACCTTAGGGACCATTTGTGTAATTTCTGAATTTATGAAGGGTTGAGTTGTAAGTTTCCAAAATTATCCAAAGGACCAATTCTGCCATAGATGAATAGAACAAGGGTTACATTTGATAATTTTCCAATTTTTAAAACCCAGGGACTATTTTTGACATTTTTCAAACTTGGGGGACCAAAGTTGTAATTTTGCAAACTTGAACCTTAAAGGACTAATCTTGACAACTTATGAATCCCCAAGGACCTTTGATGATATTTAACATGTTTTGAATAACCAGGGACTATTTCTGCCAATTTGTGAAACTTCAGGGACTGAAAATGACAATTATGCAAACTTTGTTCGTTTTTCACTTGTTTTCAATCTTTTTGTTCCTGAGTCATATAAAACATATTTTATGATATTTTCAGTATTTTGAAGCATATCTGCATGTTTTTAAATGTTTTTGCAGATAAAATGTGACAGAAATGATGAGTATTTAGACACTCATAAGTAGTTCGTATTCCTTTAGAGAGTGGTGTTATACTTCGGATACAAGGAGAATGCTTAGGAAATGATTTGAAGTCCCTTAAGAATGCAAAAGCCAAAGAACTTAAAATAGAAGAGATTCCTGTGGTGTGTGAATTTCCTGGCGTCTTTCCTAAAGACTTGTCTGGGTTGCCTCCAATCCGTCAAGTTGAATTCCGTATTGAATTGATTCCTGGAGCGGCACCTGTGGCAAAATCCCCAAACCATTTAGTACCCTCTGAGATGCAGGAGTTGTCCGAGCAGTTGCAAGAACTTCAGGATAAGGGGTTTATCCGACCCAGTCACTCTTCGTGGGGAGCACCTGTGTTATTTGTTAAGAAGAAAGATGGTTCATTCCGGATGTGTATTGACTATTGGGAATTGAACAAGTTAACTGTTAAGAATCGGTATCCTCTTCCTAGAATCGATGATCTCCTTGACCAGCTGTAAGGTTCTCGATTCTTTTCGAAGATAGATCTACGTTCTGGTTATCATCAGTTAAGAGTGTATGAGAAGGATATTCCGAAGACTGCTTTTAGGACTCGTTATGGACACTTTGAGTTTACGGTTATGCCATTTGGGTTGACAAATGCACCTGTGGTATTCATGGATCTAATGAATCGCATTTGTAAGCCTTATTTGGATAAATTTGTGATAGTGTTCATCAATGATATATTAGTCTACTCTAAGACTGAGAAGAAGCATGAAGAGCATTTGAAGTTGGTCCTTAAATTGCTGGAGAAGGAGAAGTTGTACGCTAAGTTTTCAAAATGCGAGTTTTGGCTTAGAGAGGTACATTTTCTTGGTCATGTAGTTAATAGTGAAGGTATACATGTAGACCCTGGAAAGGTCGAAGCGGTCAAGAATTGGAAGGCTCCTACGACGCCGTCAGGGATACGCTCCTTTTTAGGATTGGCAGGGTATTACAGACGATTTATCAAAAATTTCTCGAAGATTGCCAAACCCCTCACATTGTTGACCCAGAAGAATAAGAAGTATGTCTGGGGAGAGGAGCAAGAGATGGCTTTTCAGACATTAAAGGATAATTTGTGCAATGCACCTATTCTGGCGCTTCCAGACGGACCAGATGACTTTGTGGTGTATTGTGATGCATCGAAACAAGGTTTTGGATGTGTACTAATGCAGAGAGGGAAAGTGATAGCCTATGCATCCCGACAACTCAAGATTCATGAGATGAATTACACCACTCATGATTTAGAGCTTGGTGCGGTAGTGTTCGCCCTCAAGAATTGGAGACATTATCTGTATGGCACAAAGAGTGTTGTTTTTACGGATCATAAGAGTCTTCAGCATATCTTCAGTCAGAAGGAGCTGAATATGCGACAGAGAAGATGGATTGAATTGTTTAGTGATTATGATTGTGAGATTCGCTATCATCCTGGAAAGGCGAATGTGGTGACTGATGCGTTGAGTAGAAAGGAAAGGATTAAGCCTAAGCGTGTGCGAGCTATGTGCATGACCTTGCAATCGGGAATCAAGAGGAAGATATTGGTAGCACAAGAGGAAGCCCTCAAGGATGAATATGAAACAGCTGAGATGCTGCATGGGTTGGATAAAAAAATGGAGAAAAAGAAGGATGGTGGATTATATTTCTTGGATCTGATATGGGTTCCGATGGTGGGAGATGTAAGAAGGTTGATCATGGACGAGGCTCATAAAACGAGATACTTAATTCATCCAGGATCTGACAAGATGTATTACGATCTTAGAGATGCTTATTGGTGGCCAGGAATGAAGAGGGAAATAGCCGAGTATGTTAGTAAGTGTCTGACTTGTTGGAAAGTTAAGGCTGAACATCAGAAACTCTCTGGATTACTACAGCAACCGCCGATCCCTGAGTGGAAATGGGAGAATATAACGATGGATTTTATTACCAAGTTACCTCGAACAAGTAATGGGCATGACACAATATGGGTCATAGTGGACAGGCTGACGAAGTCTGCACATTTTCTGGCCATTCGTGAGGATTATAAGATGGAGAAGCTGGCAAGAATTTATATCAATGAGATTGTGGCACGACATGGTGTGCCAGTGTCTTTTATATCTGATCGCGACAGTAGGTTTACCTTGCGGTTCTGGCAGTCACTACAGAAGGCTTTGGATACACGTTTGGATATGAGTACAACTTATCATCCATAGACGGATGGGCAAAGTGAACGAACAATTCAGACTTTAGAAGATTTAATTTGAGCATGTGCTATCGATTTTGGAGGAAGCTGGGATACTCATTTACCTTTAGCTGAGTTCTCCTATAATAACATCTATCATTCCAGTATTAGGTGTGCGCCATTTGAAATGTTGTATGGGAGGAAATGTAGATCACTTGTTTTATGGGCAGAGGTTGAGACAAGCCAACTAATTGGTCCTGAACTAGTACAAGAGACTACGGATAAGGTTTTTCAGATTAAGGAAAGACTTAAGGCAGCAAGGGATCGCCAAAAGATTTATGCGGATAATCGCCGTAAGCCTTTAGAGTTTAGTGTTGGTGATCTTGTGATGCTGAAAGTGTCCCCTTGGAAGGGTGTTGTGCGTTTCGGTAAGAAATGCAAATTAGCACCGAGATATGTAGGACCGTTTGAGATTACGGAAAGGATTGGGCATGTGGCATATCGATTGAAGTTACCTGAGGAGTTAAGTGGTGTACATGATACGTTTCACGTATCTAATTTAAAGAAATGTTTGGCGGATGCTAGTCTGCATGTGCCATTGGATGAGATTAAGGTTAACAAGACCCTTCATTTTGTCGAAGAACCCGGTGAGATTATGGACCGAGAGGTCAAGAGTTTGAAGCGTGGTAAGATAGCTTTAGTAAAGGTGCATTGGAATTCGAAGCGTGGTCCTGAGTTTACTTGGGAGAGCGAGGATCAGAGGAGGTCTAAGTACCCAAATTTGTTTGCTGATATGGTTGGTGAGACAAGTAGCTAAATCTCGGGACGGGATTTCTCTAAGGGGGCGGGGATAATGTAACAACCGTGGTTTTGGCAGGTTAGTCAAACCAATAGTGTTGACTTGTTAAATTTTGTTTGGTGGTTTAGAGGTTTTCATGAGTTCATGTGTGGGTTTGGTATTCGATCGTTATGTGTTTGTTGTGGTGTTGGATTCAGGGAAGTTCATTTTGTATACTTTTTGTGTCGTGGAAATGAGTTTTACGGTTTTGTGATTCGGGGTTTTTGCGTAGTAAGTTTTGTTCAAGTTTTTGAGCGTTAGTAAGTTACGTGGTGTTAGGTTTTAAGGGTTATATTAATGATAAGTGTGAAATTCTATTTTTGGAAACTTTGAAAATGATAATTATTCAGGTTATCGTAAAATGAAGGTTTATCGCGTAAGTTGTTAGATTTCGGTATAGGCTTTTATTAAATAACAAAAGACAAGGTTTTATGTGTAATATTAATATAAAAAAATTAAAAAATGTGAATGTATATACAAAAAAATCGGCCGAAAGGGTTTAATGGAGGAAAAATGAAACAAATTTGAGTCTAAATATAATTCCTAATTAAAAGGGATATCTAGAATAATCTTAGGGTAATATAAATACAATCCAAAACACCCTAAAAACGTTTTTGTTGATTATATGGTCGAACCAAAGAGGGCAGAGAAGCAGAGGAAAATTAGGGTTTATTTTTGAAGCCTAAAAATCAAGATCAAGGTATAATTTTCAATACTTGTGTTCAATTAATTATTATAATTCATGTAACAAGAATATGATGGATTAGGGTTTATGTTTACTTCTGTAAATTACTGATATATAACATGTTGGGATCAATAATTAGTAATATTATGATGATTGGTGAGGAGATTAGGGTATAAAACATGTTAGTTATTGAGTTAGGGTTTGGACAGATTTATAAGGCTGTAAAGATACGAAGATATTTAATAGATGGGATGAGTTATTACATGAATCTTGAGTCTAAATTGTAGTTCAGAGAACGTACTTTCCAAAAAGTCTGGCCACGATTGATTTTGAGGTCGGGAGGTCCGTCAAACGATTTTTCTAAGTAAAGGTGTCAAAGCTGTTAAACCGGGGCAGATTTAGGTTAAAGTATTGAGGTCAAAAGTGGTTTTAAAAGTGTAATTAGGGTTAGCCCTTCTGGATAAATTTAGTTCTATATTCTCTTTGACTTCCACGCGAAGGGTATGCGTTAATAAGTTGTGAAAATATGGCTGTTAGGTCAAAATATTTTGGTGTGTGTTCAGATCCAAATCTGGATAGTTTTCATGTTTGATTTTTCAAAGAGCACTTATGTGTATTTTTAGTGCATGGCCTTCTGGGAGGAGCTTGTATACTCATGAAAGACCATGGTGAATTTTTGGTGTGAGTTGTAGAGCTTATTTTGTTGTGATTTCATGTGGGTAGAAGTACCCCAAAAATCTGCGTATTCTGAAAAAAAGTGTATGCAAGTGATTTAGTGAGTGTAAGTGTTTGGTAGTGGTTAGTATGGAGTCTAGGTGATCCATGGTGGTTTACATGAACTTTAGACATCCATCATATGTGTGCTACATGTACTATAGCTTTTAGCTTGGTCCCGTGTAATGTGATCTTATTTTGTCGTATAGATTTGTGATTGATAATTTGGAAGCTGCAAAGTTTGAGGTGAGTTTCATAGTCCCATTTTTACTTTGTTTTAACTTGGGATGGGAATGATGCTTGTGTTGAAATATTTTTGAGTTACTGTGATTATGTGGTCGTAAATGCATGGAATTGTAAGTGTTATTATACGTGTATTGCATGTTATGAGATTATTGTGTGGTGATTCTGTGTGGTCCATTTGGTGGGTAGCTATGCTCCCATTATCCAATTGGTGGGTAGTAGCTCTACTCACTATTATTCTGTGTAGTCTAATCAGAGGGTATGATTTACCCATTATTATGAACTTGGATCGTGGGCGCGTTCAGTCCCAATTGATGTTGGATATTGCTATTTGGATCGTGGGCATGTTCCGTCCCTTGTGTCCCTTAAGTGGTATATTGGTTGAATGACTGAGATTGCATGCTATCTAGTATAATGACTAATCTTACTGTCCTGCTATGTTTTATAATCACAGTGAACTGGTTGCCTTAGATATATTATGTGCCTTAAACCTATGAACCTCACCAACATTATGTTGACGTTTTAAGCATCATTTTCAGGTGAGCATTCTAAGGCTAAGGTAGAGGTGAGCGACTAGACGAGACTTAGTTGCATTTGAGAATGATTTATCTTTATGTTTTGAATTGAATATGTTTGATTTTGATTGTGATACTTTAATGTCTTTCGACTAGTACTTTAAGTTATATTGAAGATACCTTTTGGAGAGTTGTTTCGGTTATTTTCTTTTGGGGTATTGTTACGACACTTCGTGTCTGTACTTTGCTCTATTTATGTGCATGTAGTAATTCTCTATTTAGACATCATGTGTTGTGATGATATCCATGAAGTTACACTCGCGTTTCCGCCTTGGCGAGGTGTGACAGGCTGCAACAAGGTCTTCCTTGTTATAATTCTTTTTATTTCGGTGAGTACTGGTAGTCTCAGCTTTAATGTTTGCGAGTGTTGAACTTGAACTCATCGTCCATGGCAGTATTTTTAATCTTTAATTACAAATAATTGGCCACTTAATAATCCCACACAGCAAACATATCCATTTATAGCAATGTACATGGATCTTGAAGACTAGTATATGCACAAACAGCATACGTGTATCAGAGAAATATATCAGCTACCTCTGAAGGGTTATAGGTTATCTACTTTTCTCATATTTAGAAGATATTGGATGTGAAAAATTGAAAATTAACTTGTATATACCTTTGGGGAATGTAAAGATGATCATTTTGTCTCTCCTAGAACTTTTTCTGTCTGCTGTAGGTGGTAGGAACTAATATTCTCACATGTCAAAGGTGACTTACAGGGCATTCATCTTTAGCTTATGCTTCTACTGTTTCAATATCATCATTTGTTTAAAGTTTAAACGACATATAATGATGTAACACGAACTCTTGGGAGAACTTTTTATTTGCAGATCTGGAATGGAAACTTATCTACGTTGGATCTGCAGAGGACGATTCATATGACCAACTGTTAGAAGGCGTACTTGTTGGTCCTGTCAATGTGGGAAACTACCGTTTTGTTTTTCAGGTTAACTTTACTACTGGCATTTAATTTTTTGAATAAATGATATTGGTTATTCACAACTGACATTAATCCCAACACAAATCTTGTTGGTATTTTAGTGTATTGTAAGTTGTGTTTAATATACAAATAAGGGTCGACACTTAGTTGTATATTAACAGGCCTAACTGGGTGCTAAGGTACTGCTTAGGTACTGAGGTACTGTTAGTTATAGGTTATATAAGAAGGTACTGCTAGTTATAGCAGTTGGTACTGCTAGTAGTAAATGGTACTGCTAGTGTGATAATTCCAAAGGTACTGCTAGTTTGTTCCAAAGGTACTGCTAGTTAAGGATGGTACTGCTACCAAGGGACCGCTGCTCGTTATTTATAACCTGCTGCTAGTATTGGTAATCCTGCTGCTAGTGTTGGAACCTGCTGCTATTATTGGTGATCCTGTTGTTAAGTTGGAACCTGCTGCTTGTATATTGTACTTTGGTAATAACTGTTTTACAGTTATTAGTTTTCTTATTAACAATATAATAACCGTTTATAACCGCTATAGGACATATATAACTGTCCTATGTATTTTCAATGAGATATACGAAAAATACACAGTCTTTTGTAACAGCAAACATACAATCATACACAAACTTGAATCAATTAGATTTTATCTGGTCGTTAATTGGTATCCACTCCAATTTAATCGATCTGAAAGCGTTATACTCGTGACTTCTAATTGCTATCAGGATACATGATGAACTCAAATAAGTACATTTTATTATCATCATTTATCCTATTTATTTGACTTGTTTTATTATATTATATATGAGAATTGATACGTTAATATTTACTTTTGTAATTCTCAGGTAAAAACAAGTATTATGTGAAACTTGGCGATTTTGGTCTAATTATGGAGCAAAACAAGCAAGATGTTAAGAGTCTACTGAAATGTACAAGATCAAGATCATTCTGCTCCAGATACACCGCAACATATTCTTACATACGGCGTATCACTATCAAGATTTCACAAGTTACAATCCAAGACAGCAAAGGACATGCGCCGCATAGAGAAATGGAGTTACGCCGCATCTTAAGGCGGTGTACGAATATTCCTGAATATATTAATCTTGGACCCCACGCGAAGTTAAGTCAATGCGCCGCATCTACTTATCTTATGTGCCGCATCTAACCCTCAGACGGAAACTATAAATACCCCAAGGCCTGACGAATTTCGAGACACCTAAAGAAAAACTCAGAAGAGAGAGACAGAAACCCTAAAGCCGAATTCAGACGTATTAGCAGCACAAGACACACCCTAAACGAAGATACAAGAGCTGTAAGAAGGTCCTGCATGTATTCAATTCATTAAGTAGTTTTGTTTTATTGTATTAGTACACTTTAATTCATCAGGATTGATGGACTGGTGTCATGTGACTACGGAATATCATGTCCACCCCTTAAAATTGCTTTCCCATTAATTAAAGTTTATATGTTGATGTCTTTGGTGACTTTTATTAGTGCATTGATAACCTCTGTGTCTAGCTGAGCATTGCTTGGGTCGCCATGCCCCTTCCTCGCCTGTCTATTCTAGCGTATAGGAAACGTGGGCATCACAAATGCTTAATATTCTAGGATAGTGGGATAGACATAAGTGATTATTAAGGGTTTACTCGCCGATAAGATTAGAGCCAACGAGAAAGGGTTAATTATATACACTTCATATAAAACTAGCAATAAAATAAGTGACAAGCTACTTAATTATCAGGACAGGTCTTCTTATTGTCTCTAGTATCTATTTGTGTACGTGTGTGCTAATCGCTGATTCGTGCTCATTAGTTTAGTTTAATATTTAATCATAACCAAACCGTGCCAGTCTCTCATGCTGAACCCCCTTGCGTTAGATTAGGTTGTACAGCTAACTTAAGATATTAAAATACTGATTAGAATAACTAGATAAGACATTCCACTCTTAGTGATCGACACTCTACTTACCATTATATTCATACTGACCGGGTACACTGCTCGTTAAGTGTGTGTGTTATTGATAAATCGGCTAAATATAAATTTAAAACTTGAGTAGGCATTAATATTGCTAAACTGCAACGACGCACGCGCGCGCACCAAGTTTTTGGGGCCGCTGCCGTGGATATAAAAGAATTAGAGCACATCACACCACATCAAGTTTTTGGCGCCGTTGCCGGGGAGTGAATTGTTATTATCTGTTAATTTGATTAGTATTTTAATTAGGTTTCTCTTTTAAATTTTTAGATTCTAACCACTAACTCCGTTGTATATTAGATTAATTGCATTCATTGTATTATTTGCATATTTTCTGTTTTTGTGTGTTTTTATTTTCTTTAATTTTTATTTCTTTTTGTTTGTTTTTATTTCTGTTTTTTTTTTTTTTTTTTTTTTTCTGCATTCTGCTATCATTGTATTGAGCTGATACAAACGATACGGCGCATCTGTTTTCAAAGATACGGCGTATTGCGTTTAATTTTTTTAAAATACAACGCGTTTAATAAATTCGAGTACGACGCATCTTTCCCCAAGATACGGCGTATTGTGTTTTTAATAAGAAATTTTTCTAAACCCTAACGCCATACGACGCATCTGTTTTAACAGATACGGCGTATTTTATATTTAAAATTAAAAACAGTTTTCGAATTATTAAACAGATACGACGCATCGATTTCTATCGATACGGCGCATCTTCTGAATCAAAAATCTTGTATTTTGAAACGTAACAAAAATACGGCGCATTAGCTTTTGTTAATACGACGCATTTAATTTTAATAAATATAAACGATTTTTGATAATTTAAAACTGATACGGCGCATTCTAATTCTAAGCGGCGTATCTGTTTTCTGAATAAAAGTATGATTAAATTTTAACGTAATAAGATACGGCGCATCCTATTTATAGGATACGGCGCATCGTCTTCAGATATCAGTAACTTTTATTTATCCCGAACGGAGAAAATTCTAATCAACTTTCCTGTCTCTTAGAAAATTTTTACTTCGAAGCCTATTTGTTCTATGTTTCAGGAATGATGATTGATCTTTTCCCAAGCTGGTTCGGAGGATCAAGGATCAAACTTACAATCGACGAGATTATATCAAAGTTTGCCCAAGAAAGCGGAAAGGAACTATTGCTGAAAGAACAAAACAATATGATTAGAGAAGTGACGATTGAAGTGCACCAATTGTCAAGGGTGATTAAAGGAGTTTTGTTCCAAAGGCACGACCTAAAGGAAAATACCTTGATAATTACATCGACAACGCTGATTACGAAGTTGTCGAGTTTGAACCAGAACTACTGGAATAAGGAGCTGAACGTGAGTCTAACTTGAAGACTCTGGAATAAAGACAAGTGCTGACCGGGAGACAACCCGAAATTTTTTTACTTTTCCGTTCTATGTCGAGTCTGTCAGACCTGCAGAAGATACGGCGCATCTCCATCATAAGATGCGGCGCATCACCTGCACTGGTCATATCTTATTTAATTTTCTGCATTTTTATTTTTGACTTTAAACTTTCTGTCAGTTTATTTAATGCGGCGCATCCCTGGTTAAGGATACGACGCATCTTTTATTCTGATTCGTATTTATTCCAAGCTCGATACGGCGTATCTTTTTCCATAAGATACGGCGTATCGACTGACCTGATGATTTTCAGTTTTAGTTTTTATGTTTTATTTTTACTAACTACTAATGTTTTATGCAAGTTTGAACCTTCTTAATTCAGGTGTGTTAAAGTCTTAATGGTATTATAGATTCCTGCATTCTTGTGGATACATCATTTTTGAAACTTAAACGTTCTCATCCACAAGAAAGTTGATTTTTGCTCTTATACGAATAATGGAGGATCATACCGAGCAAATCTCAGGGGAGTTTTTCTGTTCTAATTCTTTTATTTTCTAGTTTTTAACCTTTGACACAAACAACGAGGACGTTGTTTAACTTAAGTGGGGGGATTGGAGAATTAGAACACTTACTTGTCCTAAACTTTTGCAAAATATGCTTAAAATGCGCTTAATATATCAAAATTCAAAATTTTTTAGCATGTTTTTGTTTAAAGTCTAAATTACATAGCTGCACGCATAACATTATTTCCAAAAATTGTGAACTTATAAAAATTTACAAATCTATGAGTGTGTCGGTGACTTGTAAACTTTAGAACTTGGCTTGTATACTATTCGAGACCACCATAATAAGTATTATCTATAATTGGAATGACTTGTCTAAATTGGTAAATTTCTAGGATTACACCCAAATAGCCTTTATATGTTATGTGATATTAACTAACTACACTGGTTAGTTAACCCCCGTATAAAGCTTTTGTTACTCTCACTTTTAGAGTAAGGTACCCCTAGAAAAACCCTCAGTGATGACGTATAGTCTACACCCGGGTCACGGACCCGATTAGTAAACAATACTAAAACTTAAGCCCACCACGTATGGGCCACCATGGCGGTAACTGGACTACCAGTTATGCGGTTTGGGCCAACAAGGCCCAAGCCTAAAGATATTTTCGGATTGGATATGGAGTATCTCCTAAATAAAGGGGATATATACCAAATATCCGATGTCGGCGAATGCGCCGAGGAGTAGGGAACACGAAACCTACTAGGGTTTCATGTGTATATAAAGGGCACCTAGGCCCTCGGTAAAGGTACGATCTACTAAAAACCTTAACTCTCCACTAAACCCTAAACTTCGATTACTTACTCTCACGCCGGAGGATAATCGGGGGAGATAATCCCTCGATAAGCCTAACGGTGTTTGCTCTTTTTCTTAGTGCGCAGGTCCCATCAAGCATTAAGATCGAATTGGTACGAGAATAGGAGTCTTAACAAGGAACGCCCAACTTTTGTATCAACAAGTGGCGCCATCCGTGGGACCCTACACTAAGAGCTTTGCCAAAAACTAGAATGACGAAGCATGGAAAGGATTGGACTTCGCATGCGAAGAAAACGCATGACGATTTACTGGGGAAGAAACCACAAACTGATGCGGCTTCCAAGCAGGCCTCTGGAACAACCAGTATGCCTAGAAGCTTTGAAGCGTACTTAGATCCGCTCCTTACTCCAGTAGAACCGCTTACTATGACTACCAATGCTACTACTACAAGTACTAGCGCGGTAGACCCACAGCGCACTCCCCTTGCCATGCCAGAAGTGAACTTCTCTGAGCCACCAAAGGCGCCTGTCCGAAACAAGGATCTTGTTTTGGAAACGGACTCCATCGCACTAGAAGGAGTCACGCCTGAACTAGCGCCAAGTGACTTCGTATCTCAAAACTACGAAGCCCTGGCCGCGCTCATGCAAGAGGAGGCAAAGAAGAGGTCGAGCCAAAGTCTGCACGCCAGACTCAACTTCGACCCCGAGTACGAAGGATCCCCACCGCGCTACCGAAAGGAAAGACGCGAGAAGGATAGCCGCAAACAACCAGTGTTTGCCAGGATTGGAAGGAGGGTTATGGATGATGAAGCAGCCGATCTTCAACATCTGGAAGAGCCTGAAGAGGGGGAACGGCGCACCAATGTCCACGCTAGGCTTGGCAGTCGCAGGATTCAGGATAGGCTTGGGCGACGGTGTTCCCCAAGCGAAAGCCCTTCAAGCTCTGATTCTGATGATAGTCGGCGCAAGCGCCGCAGAGGAACAAGCTCAGATTCTGATAATAGCCGGCGCAAGCATCGCAAAAGAGTGCACTCATCCTCAAGTGATTCCTCGGACAATGAAGACAAAGAAACTGGACACTGGAAATCAAGAGGAAAATATCGCGACCAGGAAGATGAAGACGTGTCTCTTCCCTGGCGTCGCCAAAAGGTTGATGCGTTCACTAGACGCATCAGCGATTTTTCAGAGAATAAGAAAAGGCGCATGCCTGCTAACGTCAAAACATATGATGGGACAGGTGATCCTGATGATCACCTAAAAATTTTCGAATCAGCAGCCACTATCGAGAATTGGCCACAACCTGTGTGGTGCCATATGTTCAACTCTACATTAGTAGGAAATGCGCGCAACTGGTTTAGCAAGCTTCCATGTAGAAGCATCGGTGGGTTTGAAGAGTTGCGCAAGGCCTTTCGCTTAAACTTCACTCAAAGGAAGAAGTGCGCCAAAAACCTTGTCGAACTCGCTAGGGTTAAACAGCGACAAGGGGAATCCACAAGCGCTTTCATGGAACGCTTTAAGGACGAATGCATGCAAGTCAAGGCGTGTCCAGAGATACTAAAAATATCAGGTTTTATGAATGCAATCAATAACCCAGATTTGATAAAAAAGTTAAACGATAAGGTTCCCCTAACTTTTGACGAACTCATGAAGCGCACGAGGTCTTTCGTCCAAGGAGAAGCAGCCGCTGCGGATAGCAAGAAAGGCTATTCGAACCATAGGCCACAAGAAGAGTCAAGGAGACAATCCAATGACCAGAGTGGCAATCGTAATAAGAGTTATCGCACTCAAGGCGATGGAAGGGGAAACGACAAGTACACCCCATTAACAAAAACTCCAAAGGAGATATTCGCGACGGAAGGGGCGAACTTCCCGAGACCACCACCAATGCGCACCCCAGAGGATCGGCGCACAGGGAATGGTTATTGCGAATACCATGGACAGAAAGGTCACACAACCAACGAGTGCGTCCAACTGCGCCAATTGATTGACAAATTGGTAAAGGAAGGAAAGATGGACCACCTCGTAAAAAACATCAGAGAAGGGAAAGACAAACCAAAACTAGGGGCCAAGAAAGAGACATCAAAAGAAAAGGCAGATGTCATCTACATGATACAGCCATGGCAGCGCGCGACAAGACAGAAAGTCAGTCAACGGTTTTCTAAGGGAAATGAAATTTCTTTCCCCTCCCTGACTGCGAACAACGCAGTAGTGGATCCACTTACCATTGAAATACATACGGGGGGTCACGACATCCGTCGCATGTATATAGATGGAGGTGCATCCGCTAACATTATATATGAACACTGTTTCAAGAAGCTGCGACCTGAGATACAGAGTCAGTTGATCCCAGCCACAACGTCGCTCACTGGCTTCACAGGGGAAAAGATATGGCCCATGGGGCAATTACGTTTACTTGTAGAAGTTGGTGACAAACCACACTCTACAGTCACCTGGATGAACTTCATGATAATCAGATCCCCCTCTCCGTACAACGGCATCATTGGGAGACCTGGAATATCATCTATCCGCGCCGTGCCATCTACAGCGCACGGGATGCTCAAGTTCCCAGTGGAAGGAGGTATTGTCACTCTTTACAATACCACCATACCACCCAAAGAATGTAACGCAGTGACAAATGACGTAGACGATGTGCCAGAACAGCGCGCAATCAAAGTCCCAAACCTAAAGGTCGCCATTCACCCCGACTACCCGGATCAACAGGTATCTATTGGCGGGTCTCTGTCTGACAAAGGCAAATCAGCTATATGCGCACTCCTGCAAAATAACTTAGATATTTTTGCATGGGAACCAAAGCATATGACAGGAGTGCCACGCTCCATCACGGAACACAAGCTACAAATCCGACAAGGATATCCTCCAATACGACAGAAAAAGCGCGGACAAGCTCCAGACGCGCAAAAGCCATCCTGGAAGAAGTACACAAACTAGTAGACGCAGGCATCATGCGAGAAGTCTACTACCATGACTGGCTCTCTAACCCAGTAATGGTAAAGAAGAGCGATGGCAGTTGGAGAATGTGCGTAGACTTTACAGACCTCAATAAAGCATGTCCACAGGACTGCTACCCGCTACCGGAGATAGACTGGAAGATCGAATCTTGTGCGGATATCCCTTCAAATGCTTCCTGGACGCATACAAGGGATACCACCAAATTCAAATGGCGGAGGAAGACGAAGAAAAAACGGCCTTCCACACAAGTCAAGGGGTCTACTGCTATACAAAGATGCCCTTTGGCCTAAAGAACGCAGGAGCAACATACCAACGATTGGTAGACACTGCGTTCGAGAAACAAGTAGGCCGCAACTTGGAAGTATACGTCGATGATCTCGTCATCAAGAGCCATACGGAGGAAGAACTAGTGCGCGACATGGAGGAAACGTTCAAAACACTGCGGAGAATCAACATGAAATTGAACCCCAAGAAGTGTACATTTGGCGCTACAGAAGGCATGTTTCTCGGGTATCTGATCGAACCCGATGGGATCAAGCCTTGCCCAGAGAAAACCCAAGCAGTCATTGACCTCCCCTCACCGCGCACACTGAAGGAGGTTCAGTCACTAAATGGCAAGCTAGCTGGACTAAACCGGTTCTTATCCAAATCAGCGGACAAGTCACTTCCCCTTTTCAAAACACTCAAGAAGTGCACAAAAAAGGGAGACTTCAGGTGGACCGCGGAAGCAGAAGAGGCCTTTCAACAGCTCAAACAACACATAGCAGCGCTTCCAAAGCTTGTCGCGCCCCGACCAGGGGAAGAACTGATCATGTACCTATCTGCGACTCAGGGAGCAGTCAGCGCAGTACTACTAACTGACAGGAACTCCGTCCAAACACCCATCTATTTTGTTAGTAAGGCGCTCAAGAAGACGGAGATTAACTATACTGCAATGGAAAAGTTGGTCCTAGCTTTAGTGTTTGCAGCAAAAAGACTGCGCAGGTATTTCCAGGCGCACCCAATAGCTGTTATCACAGACCAACCCATCAAACAAGTTATCTCGAAACCCGACGCGTCGGGACGCTTACAAAAATGGAGCGTGTTACTGGGTGAGCATAACATATCATACAGACCGCGCACTGCAATCAAAGGGCAGATTTTGGCCGACTTCATCATTGAGAAGCCAGATACTGACACTACACCTGCGACAAGCAAGGGGGAACCTCAAGAACCATGGATTCTATTCACCGATGGATCCTCATGCGTAGATGGATCAGGAGGTGGTCTTATTCTCACTAACCCAGAAGGAGATGAATTCACCTACGCACTGCGTTTTGAATTCACAGCCACGAACAACGAGGCAGAATACGAAGCACTCCTGGCTGGGTTACGCATCGCAACTCAAATGGGTGCACGCAACCTAGAAGCGAACGTCGATTCACGACTAGTTGCTAACCACGTGTTAGGCGAATATGTAGCAAAGGAGGAACACATGATCCAATACCTCGAAAAAACCAAATCTCTGATCCAGAACTTCGATAGGTTTACCATCAAGCAGGTTCCCAGGGGTGAAAACAGGAAAGCAGATGCGCTGAGCAAGATTGCATCCACCAGTTTTGCGCATTTATCAAAACAAGTATTGGTGGAAACCTTGAAAAACAAGTCAATCGTGGAGATGGAAATATCCACGGTGATAGAAGATGAAAATCCTACATGGATGACACCCATCATCAACTACATCAGCAAGGGCATACTACCCCAGGAGCAGAAGGACGCGCGAAGGATACGGCGTACAGCGCAGAAATTTGAACTTCGAGATGGCGTCCTATATAGGCGCTCTTTCCTGCAACCGTGGCTGCGTTGTGTCGGACCCCTTCAAGCAGACTATGTGCTCAGAGAAATCCACGCTGGCTCATGCAGTATGCACTCAGGACCACGGTCCGTAGTAGCACGAGCCTTGAGGTCAGGATATTACTGGCCCACCATGCACCGTGATGCGCGCGATATGATACGGAAATGCAGCAACTGTCAAGTGCATAGACCTATTCCGCGCCGACCACAACAAGAACTAACTCCCATCACCTCTCCATGGCCATTTTATAAATGGGGCATTGACATCGCAGGCCCCTTTCCTGTCGCAGCAGGAGGATTAAAGTTCCTTATAGTGGCCATTGATTACTTCACTAAGTGGATTGAAGCGAAGGCAGTGGCCAGCATAACAGGCAACCAAGTCAAACGATTCGTTTGGGACAACATTGTATGTCGATTCGGATTACCTGGGGAAATCATCTCTGATAACGGAAAACAATTATGTGATAACCCATTCAGAGATTGGTGCGCACAATTGAACATCACGCAACACTTTGCGTCAGTTAAACACCCACAAACTAATGGTCTGGTTGAACGCGCGAACCGCAGTTTGGGTGAAGGAATCAAAGCGCGCTTGGACAGACACAAAGGCAGATGGGTGGAGGAACTATCACACGTTTTATGGGCGCACCGCACATCAATCAAAGTCAGCACGGGTGACACACCATTCTCTCTTGTCTACGGGACAGAAGCTGTCATACCAGCAGAGATTGGAATGCCAACTATCCGCACAGCGGAAGTGAATGTCACAACAAATGATGATGAGCGGCGCATAGACTTGGACCTATTAGAAGAGAAGCGAGAACGCGCATTCATACGCGAGGCAAAGGCGAAAGCAAAAATGAAGAAGTATTATGACGCAAAGGTCAGAAACAACTCTTTCAAGCCAGGAGACTTCGTCTACCGTGCAAACGACGCGAGCCACGCAGAAGACACGGGAAAACTTGGACCCAAATGGGAAGGACCTTACGAAGTCACAGAAGCATTAGGCAACGGGGCCTACAAGCTGCGTAATACGGAAGGCCACGAGCTACCACGCACTTGGAATATCTGCAATCTCAAAAAATGCTACCTCTAGTATAGGCCACGGCCCACGCACGGACAACTATGCACTCTAGTACGTGCGCAATAATTGTCGTGTAATTTTTAAATTTTCTTTCCATACGAAATTGTCTTTTAATTTTGAAAAACTTGCAAGTATTAATAAAACGTTATGGTTTCTAGCTAACTCCATAACACATTTAACTCTATTGTTTGCATCTTTTATTATTGTGTTTCAATATTGTTATAATCCTGCCTACATGGCGTGCATGCACACACTAAGACCCACGATGGCAGAAAGGATGAGTAAACCTAATAAACAACTCGTTGAGTAAGCGGGTTGCAAACCCATCAACTTTGGATCATGAGTCCTTGTTAAACACCTTGCGCTCAAGACGTTGGCGCAAGTTCCTTACGCATCCCACGACGGATGCGCACTAGGGCACACTGTGCGCGTTTAACAACTCAGGAAATCAAGACTCTTGATTCCTTAAAGTAAAATACGACATGTAAACTTACAAAAATACATAGACGACTATGATTCCCTTCTTTTCATTAATTTGGAAAAATTCAATGCACGACTACGGTCCTTAAGGAAATTCATATATAACTATGATTCTTCTTTTATAAGTACGCTTACACACTTAAAGATATCTTCACGGAAGGATACATAAGTCACATACGAACTACAAGTTCAAAAGCATTTGGAAGTTGTAAAAACACTAAGTACAAAAGCAAAATCTCCATATATCGAAATACGTTTCTACAAAAGACTTGTACAAAAAAGGTAAATGCTATATGTACGCCTCAGCTGGCTGGAGCCCCCACTCAAAGCCGCTTCCTTCGCATCCTCGAGCCGCTTCAACAACTCTGCATCATCAAGAGAGACAGTGGCTACGGAGACAGGCACACCGTCGGATCTAGGCTGATGCGCTGCGCCTATGCCGCACAAAATGGCCTTCCCTTTCACGCCTTTCTTGCTTGCGACTCTGGAAACATGAGCATTTAGAGACCTTTGCAAAGAAATCTCTTTCTCAATACGGAAAGGATTCAGAATGTCATGAGGTTGAGCAAAAATGGGTACCTTCAACTGCGCTACGTCAGGCTTCAAATAGAAGTCCAATTGCTGATCTGCATCATCCTGCAGATGCCTAGGAAGAGTGAGCCCCGCCATGATCACGCTGATAGGCTGATCCTGATCACGCTCCAAAAGAGCGATATGCGGAAGCTCAAGCTTTTTTAGCTCCTCCATGGCAGCAACAAGCTCAGCACGGGCATTCGCCTTATACCCAGGGACCTCGGCAAGCGGCACGGTCAACAACTTGGCCTCAGCAAGCTTGTTTGTTGCCAAGGTCTCGCCATGCGCAATAGCGCACTCCACAACCTTTCCAAAGGATGTGGTGACCTCAGGATGCTCCAGCGTACACATGGCGGCCAGACGAAGACCATGACTGATCAACCACCTACGAAATAACACAAGTGTTAATAAGAAAAAAGGTCTAAATATATACAAGTTATAAAGAGATAAAGCAGCATGTACCTGCGCTCAGCCACGGACTGAACCATATGGGGGTATAGCTCTTCATCATACTCGATGCTGAGTCTACGGACCTTCTCTTCTTGCATCTTCAGCGCAAGCTCCACCCGGCTACGGAACTCCTCAATATTGGCAAAGTGCTTGCTCCTATTTTGCTGCAAGTACTTCAGCGCCCATAAAGAGTCACGCCTCTGACGGTCAGCATCAGCACGCTCCTGCTCCAGCTCAGCCATCACCAAGAGCTTACCCTCAGCCAATTTTTGCACAGATGCCTCTGCGCGCTCCAGTTTAGCCTTGGAGCTCAGCTGCTCAGCTTTAGAGCTTGCTAATTCAGCCTGCACAGACGCTAACTGCGCCTTCAGTCTGCATACTTCCTCGGACTGGCAAACCCTGGCTTGCGCCACCAGCTCGGACTGGCGCACAGCGATGGAGGCCATCTCCTCCATCAAAGAGTCAAACGAACTTGACTCCCCTCCAACATCCCTTGGTGAAGGCACCCCAAAGGGACTTACCTTGGGTGGCGCACTTCTATCTAAAACGCCAGCATCCTCCACATGCTGTTCACTGCACGAAAGATCAAGAAGCAAGGTTAGCAGTCAAGCATACAAATAATCCTAAGGGATTGCTAAAAAATACTTACAAGAGGGGAGGGAGACGAAGACACGTCCTTCTCAGTCTCAGTCGTGGACGGACCTCCACCAGACTTTTCCGCATCCACACTGAGGACACGAAGAAACAAAGTTAGAATAAAGTATAACTTGACAAAAGTTCATAACTAACAACTGAGATACTTACTTCATCTGCACCTCAGTAAAAGATGGACTTTCCTCAGCCTCAGTTCGCGGCCTCTTGGAAGACCCTTCACCATCACCACCAAGCGCTCTCTTGCGCGTAAGTTGGGAGCCCTCCTCCATTTCACTGTCAGTCTCCTCTAAATGAATCAGCGTTTTGTTGGGAGGAGACTGCGCAGTGTCAGGACCCTGCTGCACAGGAGGAGCCACTTCCCGCAACGGCTCAGCTACCACCACATCAGGGGAGCCCTCAGACTCTGGAATAACCAAGTCCACGACGCGCCCGGCCGTCGCCTCCAGTATGGGCACCTCACCCTCCCTCAGGGGACGCACACCCACTGTCACGGAACGCGGTGTCTCCAGGTTAACAACCGCAAAAAGATCCATCTCTGCGTATAAAGTAAACAAAGGGAAGCAAGTTACATAAAGTATGGAAAACGAAGAAATGCTTACATTAATAATGACAGTAAGACGACAGAAGGAGCACCCACCCGTGCCATCCACGTCCAAGAATGTAGGAACCTCTGTCTCAAACTCGAAGTAGTTGCGACTGATGCCCATATGCACTAGGAACGCTTCCAGATATGGTTTGATGGAAAGGCGGTTCTCATCAATGATCGCCGCATGATCCGCGTTATACCACGTCTCCGGGGGGCGCTCATCCTTGGGCAGAGTGGCACGGGTGTAAAATGGAAAGTTGGAAGGAAAGACGGCGGCGTCAATCCAAAAGAATTTCTCCCTCCAGTCCTTGAGTTTATCTATCTTCTTCACATAGCATTGTAACTTGCCTACGCGCTTAGAAAAGGTAACCCACCCATTTGACCACGTTGCGTGATAGAACGCGCGAAATAATTGGAGGGTCGGGGGAATCGCTAATAAGCGACAGTTCACCTCAAAATTGGCAATCTTCCCAGCACCAATACAATGCAATTGTGAGATGTGGAGCTCGTAATAATTGAGTATGTCACTCAACAGCACGGAAATGGGTACGCGCTGATTCGCCCACTCGAAAAAGCGCGTATATAACCCCACCTTCCCTACGGGGAAATCCGCGATGGTGGCATTCGGACCTGGTACCTCTGGGCGCAGGTCCAAAGGAATAAAGTAATCCGAGGTGAACTGATTCAGTTCACCTTCGGTTATGATAGAAGTGAAATCCTGAAGTTGCGCCACCATTTGTTTATCAGAATGTGCGCACGCGCTATTACCTTTGAATGATCGGATTTTTCTTGATAGCAGATTCGAAGATGTATAAATGGTGAAAATGTGATTTTTAACTGTGGATACCAAAGTGAATGGAGGCGGTAGTTTATATAGTTTTCCCACAACCACAGATGATTGACACGTGTATCCCACTAACTCAAATCGTGTGGCTGGGAGATCTGACGGTACAAGGCACGTGGATAGCCTCTCCATTTCCCAAGGTACCCGAATTGCACTTTTTGGACTAGATACATTATACGTGCATTTTTGGCGGTATATTTTAGGAATCTTCCCGCGTACGCGTAGGGAATAATTTCGACACGACTCTAGTCTAGCATCCGCAGGTTTTACCCTGCGCACACTAGACTGGGGGGACATGATGACGTATAGTCTACACCCGGGTCACGGACCCGATTAGTAAACAATACAAAAACTTAAGCCCACCACGTATGGGCCACCATGGCGGTAACTGGACTACCAGTTATGCGGTTTGGGCCAACAAGGCCCAAGCCTAAAGATATTTTCGGATTGGATATGGAGTATCTCCTAAATAAAGGGGATATATACCAAATATCCGATGTCGGCGAATGCGCCGAGGAGTAGGGAACACGAAACCTACTAGGGTTTCATGTGTATATAAAGGGCACCTAGGCCCTCGGTAAAGGTACGATCTACTAAAAACCTTAACTCTCCACTAAACCCTAAACTTCGATTACTTACTCTCACGCCGGAGGATAATCGGGGGAGATAATCCCTCGATAAGCCTAACGGTGTTTGCTCTTTTTCTTAGTGCGCAGGTCCCATCAAGCATTAAGATCGAATTGGTACGAGAATAGGAGTCTTAACAAGGAACGCCCAACTTTTGTATCAACAAGTGGCGCCATCCGTGGGACCCTACACTAAGAGCTTTGCCAAAAACTAGAATGACGAAGCATGGAAAGGATCGGACTCCGCATGCGAAGAAAACGCATGACAATTTACTGGGGAAGAAACCACAAACTGATGCGGCTTCCAAGCAGGCCTCTGGAACAACCAGTATGCCTAGAAGCTTTGAAGCGTACTTAGATCCGCTCCTTACTCCAGTAGAACCGCTTACTATGACTACCAATGCTACTACTACGAGTCCTAGCGCGGTAGACCCACAGCGCACTCCCCTTGCCATGCCAGAAGTGAACTTCTCTGAGCCACCAAAGGCGCCTGTCCGAAACAAGGATCTTGTTTTGGAAACGGACTCCATCGCACTAGAAGGAGTCACGCCTGAACTAGCGCCAAGTGACTTCGTATCTCAAAACTACGAAGCCCTGGCCGCGCTCATGCAAGAGGAGGCAAAGAAGAGGTCGAGCCAAAGTCTGCACGCCAGACTCAACTTCGACCCCGAGTACGAAGGATCCCCACCGCGCTACCGAAAGGAAAGACGCGAGAAGGATAGCCGCAAACAACCTGTGTTTTCCAGGATTGGAAGGAGGGTTATGGATGATGAAGCAACCGATCTTCAACATCTGGAAGAGCCTGAAGAGGGGGAACGGCGCACCAATGTCCACGCTAGGCTTGGCAGTCGCAGGATTCAGGATAGGCTTGGGCGACGGTGTTCCCCAAGCGAAAGCCCTTCAAGCTCTGATTCTGATGATAGTCGGCGCAAGCGCCGCAGAGGAACAAGCTCAGATTCTGATAATAGCCGGCGCAAGCATCGCAAAAGAGTGCGCTCATCCTCAAGTGATTCCTCGGACAATGAAGACAAAGAAACTGGACACTGGAAATCAAGAGGAAAATATCGCGACCAGGAAGATGAAGACGTGTCTCTTCCCTGGCGTCGCCAAAAGGTTGATGCGTTCACTAGACGCATCAGCGATTTTTCAGAGAATAAGAAAAGGCGCATGCCTGCTAACGTCAAAACATATGATGGGATAGGTGATCCTGATGATCACCTAAAAATTTTCGAATCAGCAGCCACTATCGAGAATTGGCCACAACCTGTGTGGTGCCATATGTTCAACTCTACATTAGTAGGAAATGCGCGCAACTGGTTTAGCAAGCTTCCATGTAGAAGCATCGGTGGGTTTGAAGAGTTGCGCAAGGCGTTTCGCTTAAACTTCACTCAAAGGAAGAAGTGCGCCAAAAACCCTGTCGAACTCGCTAGGGTTAAACAGCGACAAGGGGAATCCACAAGCGCTTTCATGGAACGCTTTAAGGACGAATGCATGCAAGTCAAGGCGTGTCCAGAGATACTAAAAATATCAGGTTTTATGAATGCAATCAATAACCCAGATTTGATAAAAAAGTTAAACGATAAGGTTCCCCTAACTTTTGACGAACTCATGAAGCGCACGAGGTCTTTCGTCCAAGGAGAAGCAGCCGCTGCGGATAGCAAGAAAGGCTATTCGAACCATAGGCCACAAGAAGAGTCAAGGAGACAATCCAATGACCAGAGTGGCAATCGTAATAAGAGTTATCGCACTCAAGGCGATGGAAGGGGAAACGACAAGTACACCCCATTAACAAAAACTCCAAAGGAGATATTCGCGACGGAAGGGGCGAACTTCCCGAGACCACCACCAATGCGCACCCCAGAGGATCGGCGCACAGGGAATGGTTATTGCGAATACCATGGACAGAAAGGTCACACAACCAACGAGTGCGTCCAACTGCGCCAATTGATTGACAAATTGGTAAAGGAAGGAAAGATGGACCACCTCGTAAAAAACATCAGAGAAGGGAAAGACAAACCAAAACTAGGGGCCAAGAAAGAGACATCAAAAGAAAAGGCAGATGTCATCTACATGATACAGCCATGGCAGCGCGCGACAAGACAGAAAGTCAGTCAACGGTTTTCTAAGGGAAATGAAATTTCTTTCCCCTCCCTGACTGCGAACAACGCAGTAGTGGATCCACTTACCATTGAAATACATACGGGGGGTCACGACATCCGTCGCATGTATATAGATGGAGGTGCATCCGCTAACATTATATATGAACACTGTTTCAAGAAGCTGCGACCTGAGATACAGAGTCAGTTGATCCCAGCCACAACGTCGCTCACTGGCTTCACAGGGGAAAAGATATGGCCCATGGGGCAATTACGTTTACTTGTAGAAGTTGGTGACAAACCACACTCTACAGTCACCTGGATGAACTTCATGATAATCAGATCCCCCTCTCCGTACAACGGCATCATTGGGAGACCTGGAATATCATCTATCCGCGCCGTGCCATCTACAGCGCACGGGATGCTCAAGTTCCCAGTGGAAGGAGGTATTGTCACTCTTTACAATACCACCATACCACCCAAAGAATGTAACGCAGTGACAAATGACGTAGACGATGTGCCAGAACAGCGCGCAATCAAAGTCCCAAACCTAAAGGTTGCCATTCACCCCGACTACCCGGATCAACAGGTATCTATTGGCGGGTCTCTGTCTGACAAAGGCAAATCAGCTATATGCGCACTCCTGCAAAATAACTTAGATATATTTGCATGGGAACCAAAGCATATGACAGGAGTCCCACGCTCCATCACGGAACACAAGCTACAAATCCGACAAGGATATTCTCCAATACGAAAGAAAAAGCGCGGACAAGCTCCAGACTGCGCAAAAGCCATCCTGGAAGAAGTACACAAGCTAGTAGACGCAGGCATCATGCGAGAAGTCTACTACCATGACTGGCTCTCTAACCCAGTAATGGTAAAGAAGAGCGATGGCAGTTGGAGAATGTGCGTAGACTTTACAGACCTCAATAAAGCATGTCCACAGGACTGCTACCCGCTACCGGAGATAGACTGGAAGATCGAATCTCTGTGCGGATATCCCTTCAAATGCTTCCTGGACGCATACAAGGGAAACCACCAAATTTAAATGGCGGAGGAAGACGAAGAAAAAACGGCCTTCCACACAAGTCAAGGGGTCTACTGCTATACAAAGATGCCCTTTGGCCTAAAGAACGCAGGAGCAACATACCAACGATTGGTAGACACTGCGTTCGAGAAACAAGTAGGCCGCAACTTGGAAGTATACGTCGATGATCTCATCATCAAGAGCCATACGGAGGAAGCACTAGTGCGCGACATGGAGGAAACGTTCAAAACACTGCGGAGAATCAACATGAAATTGAACCCCAAGAAGTGTACATTTGGCGCTACAGAAGGCATGTTTCTCGGGTATCTGATCGAACCCGATGGGATCAAGCCTTGCCCAGAGAAAACCCAAGCAGTCATTGACCTCCCCTCACCGCGCACACTGAAGGAGGTTCAGTCACTAAATGGCAAGCTAGCTGGACTAAACCGGTTCTTATCCAAATCAGCGGACAAGTCACTTCCCCTTTTCAAAACACTCAAGAAGTGCACAAAAAAGGGAGACTTCAGGTGGACCGCGGAAGCAGAAGAGGCCTTTCAACAGCTCAAACAACACATAGCAGCGCTCCCAAAGCTTGTCGCGCCCCGACCAGGGGAAGAACTGATCATGTACCTATCTGCGACTCAGGGAGCAGTCAGCGCAGTACTACTAACTGACAGGAACTCCGTCCAAACACCCATCTATTTTGTTAGTAAGGCGCTCAAGAAGACGGAGATTAACTATACTGTAATGGAAAAGTTGGTCCTAGCTTTAGTGTTTGCAGCAAAAAGACTGCGCAGGTATTTCCAGGCGCACCCAATAGTTGTTATCACAGACCAACCCATCAAACAAGTTATCTCGAAACCCGACGCGTCGGGACGCTTACAAAAATGGAGCGTGTTACTGGGTGAGCATAACATATCATACAGACCGCGCACTGCAATCAAAGGGCAGATTTTGGCCGACTTCATCATTGATAAGCCAGATACTGACACTACACCTGCGACAAGCAAGGGGGAACCTCAAGAACCATGGATTCTATTCACCGATGGATCCTCATGCGTAGATGGATCAGGAGGTGGTCTTATTCTCACTAACCCAGAAAGAGATGAATTCACCTACGCACTGCGTTTTGAATTCACAGCCACGAACAACGAGGCAGAATACGAAGCACTCCTGGCTGGGTTACGCATCGCAACTCAAATGGGTGCACGCAACCTAGAAGCGAACGTCGATTCACGACTAGTTGCTAACCACGTGTTAGGCGAATATGTAGCAAAGGAGGAACACATGATCCAATACCTCGAAAAAACCAAATCTCTGATCCAGAACTTCGATAGGTTTACCATCAAGCAGGTTCCCAGGGGTGAAAACAGGAAAGCAGATGCGCTGAGCAAGATTGCATCCACCAGTTTTGCGCATTTATCAAAACAAGTATTGGTGGAAACCTTGAAAAACAAGTCAATCGTGGAGATGGAAATATCCACGGTGATAGAAGATGAAAATCCTACATGGATGACACCCATCATCAACTACATCAGCAAGGGCATACTACCCCTGGAGCAGAAGGACGCGCGAAGGATACGGCGTACAGCGCAGAAATTTGAACTTCGAGATGGCGTCCTATATAGGCGCTCTTTCCTGCAACCGTGGTTGCGTTGTGTCGGACCCCTTCAAGCAGACTATGTGCTCAGAGAAATCCACGCTGGCTCATGCAGTATGCACTCAGGACCATGGTCCGTTGTAGCACGAGCCTTGAGGTCAGGATATTACTGGCCCACCATGCACCGTGATGCGCGCGATATGATACGAAAATGCAGCAACTGTCAAGTGCATAGACCTATTCCGCGCCGACCACAACAAGAACTAACTCCCATCACCTCTCCATGGCCATTTTATAAATGGGGCATTGACATCGCAGGCCCCTTTCCTGTCGCAGCAGGAGGATTAAAGTTCCTTATAGTGGCCATTGATTACTTCACTAAGTGGATTGAAGCGAAGGAAGTGGCCAGCATAACAGGCAACCAAGTCAAACGATTCGTTTGGGACAACATTGTATGTCGATTCGGATTACCTGGGGAAATCATCTCTGATAACGGAAAACAATTCTGTGATAACCCATTCAGAGATTGGTGCGCACAATTGAACATCACGCAACACTTTGCGTCAGTTAAACACCCACAAACTAATGGTCTGGTTGAACGCGCGAACCGCAGTTTGGGTGAAGGAATCAAAGCGCGCTTGGACAGACACAAAGGCAGATGGGTGGAGGAACTATCACACGTTTTATGGGCGCACCGCACATCAATCAAAGTCAGCATGGGTGACACACCATTCTCTCTTGTCTACGGGACAGAAGCTGTCATACCAGCAGAGATTGGAATGCCAACTATCCGCACAGCGGAAGTAAATGTCACAACAAATGATGATGAGCGGCGCATAGACTTGGACCTATTAGAAGAGAAGCGAGAACGCGCATTCATACGCGAGGCAAAGGCGAAAGCAAAAATGAAGAAGTATTATGACGCAAAGGTCAGAAACAACTCTTTCAAGCCAGGAGACTTCGTCTACCGTGCAAACGACGCGAGCCACGCAGAAGACACGGGAAAACTTGGACCCAAATGGGAAGGACCTTACGAAGTCACAGAAGCATTAGGCAACGGGGCCTACAAGCTGCGTAATACGGAAGGCCACGAGCTACCACGCACTTGGAATATCTGCAATCTCAAAAAATGCTACCTCTAGTATAGGCCACGGCCCACGCACGGACAACTATGCACTCTAGTACGTGCGCAATAATTGTCGTGTAATTTTTAAATTTTCTTTCCATACGAAATTGTCTTTTAATTTTGAAAAACTTGCAAGTATTAATAAAATGTTATGGTTTCTAGCTAACTCTATAACACATTTAACTCTATTGTTTGCATCTTTTATTATTGTGTTTCAATATTGTTATAATCCTGCCTACATGGCGTGCATGCACACACTAAGACCCACGATGGCAGAAAGGATGAGTAAACCTAATAAACAACTCGTTGAGTAAGCGGGTTGCAAACCCATCAACTTTGGATCATGAATCCTTGTTAAACACCTTGCGCTCAAGACGTTGGCGCAAGTTCCTTACGCATCCCACGACGGATGCGCACTAGGGCACACTGTGCGCGTTTAACATCTCAGGAAATCAAGACTCTTGATTCCTTAAAGTAAAATACGACATGTAAACTTACAAAAATACATAGACGACTATGATTCCCTTCTTTTCATTAATTTGGAAAAATTCAATGCACGACTACGGTCCTTAAGGAAATTCATATATAACTATGATTCTTCTTTTATAAGTACGCTTACACACTTAAAGATATCTTCACGGAAGGATACATAAGTCACATACGAACTACAAGTTCAAAAGCATTTGGAAGTTGTAAAAACACTAAGTACAAAAGCAAAATCTCCATATATCGAAATACGTTTCTACAAAAGACTTGTACAAAAAAGCTAAATGTTATATGTACGCCTCAGCTGGCTGGAGCCCCCACTCAAAGCCGCTTCCTTCGCATCCTCGAGCCGCTTCAACAACTCTGCATCATCAAGAGAGACAGTGGCTACGGAGACAGGCACACCGTCGGATCTAGGCTGATGCGCTGCGCCTATGCCGCACAAAATGGCCTTCCCTTTCACGCCTTTCTTTCTTGCGACTCTGGAAACATGAGCATTTAGAGACCTTTGCAAAGAAATCTCTTTCTCAATATGGAAAGGATTCAGAATGTCATGAGGTTGAGCAAAAATGGGTACCTTCAACTGCGCTACGTCAGGCTTCAAATAGAAGTCCAATTGCTGATCTGCATCATCCTGCAGATGCCTAGGAAGAGTGAGCCCCGCCATGATCACGCTGATAGGCTGATCCTGATCACGCTCCAAAAGAGCGATATGCGGAAGCTCAAGCTTTTTTAGCTCCTCCATGGCAGCAACAAGCTCAGCACGGGCATTCGCCTTATACCCAGGGACCTCGGCAAGCGGCACGGTCAACAACTTGGCCTCAGCAAGCTTGTTTGTTGCCAAGGTCTCGCCATGCGCAATAGCGCACTCCACAACCTTTCCAAAGGACGTGGTGACCTCAGGATGCTCCAGCGTACACATGGCGGCCAGACGAAGACCATGACTGATCAACCACCTACGAAATAACACAAGTGTTAATAAGAAAAAAGGTCTAAATATATACAAGTTATAAAGAGATAAAGCAGCATGTACCTGCGCTCAGCCACGGACTGAACCATATGGGGGTATAGCTCTTCATCATACTCGATGCTGAGTCTACGGAGCTTCTCTTCTTGCATCTTCAGCGCAAGCTCCACCCGCTACGGAACTCCTCAATATTGGCAAAGTGCTTGCTCCTATTTTGCTGCAAGTACTTCAGCGCCCATAAAGAGTCATGCCTCTGACGGTCAGCATCAGCACGCTCCTGCTCCAGCTCAGCCATCACCAAGAGCTTACCCTCAGCCAATTTTTGCGCAGATGCCTCTGCGCGCTCCAGTTTAGCCTTGGAGCTCAGCTGCTCAGCTTTAGAGCTTGCTAATTCAGCCTGCACAGACGCTAACTGCGCCTTCAGTCTGCATACTTCCTCGGACTGGCAAACCCTGGCTTGCGCCACCAGCTCGGACTGGCGCACAGCGATGGAGGCCATCTCCTCCATCAAAGAGTCAAACGAACTTGACTCCCCTCCAACATCCCTTGGTGAAGGCACCCCAAAGGGACTTACCTTGGGTGGCGCACTTCTATCTAAAACGCCAGCATCCTCCACATGCTGTTCACTGCACGAAAGATCAAGAAGCAAGGTTAGCAGTCAAGCATACAAATAATCCTAAGGGATTGCTAAAAAATACTTACAAGAGGGGAGGAGACGAAGACACGTCCTTCTCAGTCTCAGTCGTGGACGGACCTCCACCAGACTTTTCCGCATCCACACTGAGGACACGAAGAAACAAAGTTAGAATAAAGTATAACTTGAAAAAAGTTCATAACTAACAACTGAGATACTTACTTCATCTGCACCTCAGTAAAAGATGGACTTTCCTCAGCCTCAGTTCGCGGCCTCTTGGAAGACCCTTCACCATCACCACCAAGCGCTCTCTTGCGCGTCAGTTGGGAGCCCTCCTCCATTTCACTGTCAGTCTCCTCTAAATGAATCAGCGTTTTGTTGGGAGGAGACTGCGCAGTGTCAGGACCCTGCTGCACAGGAGGAGCCACTTCCCGCAACGGCTCAGCTACCACCACATCAGGGGAGCCCTCAGACTCTGGAATAACCAAGTCCATGACGCGCCCGGCCGTCGCCTCCAGTATGGGCACCTCACCCTCCCTCAGGGGACGCACACCCACTGTCACGGAACGCGGTGTCTCCAGGTTAACAACCGCAAAAAGATCCATCTCTGCGTATAAAGTAAACAAAGGGAAGCAAGTTACATAAAGTATGGAAAACGAAGAAACGCTTACATTAATAATGACAGTAAGACGACAGAAGGAGCACCCACCCGTGCCATCCACGTCCAAGAATGTAGGAACCTCTGTCTCAAACTCGAAGTAGTTGCGACTGATGCCCATATGCACTAGGAACGCTTCCGGATATGGTTTGATGGAAAGGCGGTTCTCATCAATGATCGCCGCATGATCCGTGTTATACCACGTCTCCGGGGGGCGCTCATCCTTGGGCAGAGTGGCACGGGTGTAAAATGGAAAGTTGGAAGGAAAGACGGCGGCGTCAATCCAAAAGAATTTCTCCCTCCAGTCCTTGAGTTTAGGGGTGTTCATGGGTCGGGTAATATCCGCAGTAACCGAAAACCGAAACCGAACCGAACCGAAAATAACCGAACCGAATTCTTAACCGAACCGAATTGGTCAAAACCGAACCGAACCGAACATTTTATTCGGTTTATGGTTCGGTTATGGGTTTAGGATATTGACCCGAGAACCGAACCGAAAACCGAATTATAATTAATATTTAATATTTTTTATATATTAATTAAAAAAATATAACTTGACTAACCCTAGGTCCTATGATGTTAGGGTATTTTGTGTTCAATAGATGTTAAAACTTGTCTAGGTATGTCGTTTTGCATATATTTTGGCATACCGTAATGGGGACATGTGCTATGATTAGTTATTTTTTAGGAAAATTTCGGTTTTCGGTTTTGACCCATAACCGAACCGAACTTCGGTTCGGTTCTCGGTTCGGTTCGGTCACAAATATTTTCGGTTCGGTTCGGTTTTCGGTTATGACCCAAAAATTTTTTTTAACCGAACAACCCGAACCGAATAAACCGAATACCCGAGAACCGAACCGATGAACACCCCTACTTGAGTTTATCTACCTTCTTCACATAGCATTGTAACTTGCCTACGCGCTTAGAAAAGGTAACCCACCCATTTGACCACGTTGCGTGATAGAACGCGCGAAATAATTGGAGGGTCGGGGGAATCGCTAATAAGCGACAGTTCACCTCAAAATTGGCAATCTTCCCAGCACCAATACAATGCAATTGTGAGATGTGGAGCTCGTAATAATTGAGTATGTCACTCAACAGCACGGAAATGGGTACGCGCTGATTCGCCCACTCGAAAAAGCGCGTATATAACCCCACCTTCCCTACGGGGAAATCCGCGATGGTGGCATTCGGACCTGGTACCTCTGGGCGCAGGTCCAAAGGAATAAAGTAATCCGAGGTGAACTGATTCAGTTCACCTTCGGTTATGATAGAAGTGAAATCCTGAAGTTGCGCCACCATTTGTTTATCAGAATGTGCGCACGCGCTATTACCTTTGAATGATCGGATTTTTCTTGATAGCAGATTCGAAGATGTATAAATGGTGAAAAGGTGATTTTTAACTGTGGATACCACAGTGAATGGAGGCGGTAGTTTATATAGTTTTCCCACAACCACAGATGATTGACACGTGTATCCCACTAACTCAAATCGTGTGGCTGGGAGATCTGACGGTACAAGGCACGTGGATAGCCTCTCCATTTCCCAAGGTACCCGAATTGCACTTTTTGGACTAGATACATTATACGTGCATTTTTGGCGGTATATTTTAGGAATCTTCCCGCGTACGCGTAGGGAATAATTTCGACACGACTCTAGTCTAGCATCCGCAGGTTTTACCCTGCGCACACTAGACTGGGGGGACATGATGACGTATAGTCTACACCCGGGTCACGGACCCGATTAGTAAACAATACTAAAACTTAAGCCCACCACGTATGGGCCACCATGGCGGTAACTGGACTACCAGTTATGCGGTTTGGGCCAACAAGGCCCAAGCCTATAGATATTTTCGGATTGGATATGGAGTATCTCCTAAATAAAGGGGATATATACCAAATATCCGATGTCGGCGAATGCGCCGAGGAGTAGGGAACACGAAACCTACTAGGGTTTCATGTGTATATAAAGGGCACCTAGGCCCTCGGTAAAGGTACGATCTACTAAAAACCTTAACTCTCCACTAAACCCTAAACTTCGATTACTTACTCTCACGCCGGAGGATAATCGGGGGAGATAATCCCTCGATAAGCCTAACGGTGTTTGCTCTTTTTCTTAGTGCGCAGGTCCCATCAAGCATTAAGATCGAATTGGTACGAGAATAGGAGTCTTAACAAGGAAAGCCCAACTTTTGTATCAACACTCAGAGCCATTCCTTTCGTTTCTTACACCTTTGTTATAATGTTTCGTTACACCCTTACACTTTAGCCTACTCTGTAGATTAAAATCCGTGGTTAATTGCTTTAGGCAAGGTGTGTTTCCTTACATTACATGTGTTCGCTTGCGTAATACATTATCTTTGGTTGAGTCAGGAAATTGCACAATGCAATTGGTATGAAAGTAAATATTGTATAACTCTGAGTTTATTTTTCGTGTGTTTACTACTTTCGCTATTACAGTTATTTCTGAAAGTATGAAGAGTATGAAAAAAATTATCCGGAATAATAGTGATAGAAAAGTTGCGAAATTTTACACATATGTTGATGTCAAAAAAAAAATTGAAAAAATAGAAAAGAAAAAGAAAAAGGAAAAGTTGGAAGTTTGTTTTAACCAACTTATGTAAAGTTTTGTATTAAGTGGTCGATATCACCACTATTTGTTGTATATTATATTTATGGATTGAATGGGAGTTGGCCGTTATGGGAACGCCAACTAAGGTTATTCTTTGATTGATATCTTGTTGAGTATAATCCGTGTCTACCTAAAGCGTGTGCTTCAAGTGTTAAAGCGTGAGTTATTCAATGATATGAGTCTTATTCATGGGATGGTTGGGAAAGTAATTTACCACACTTAGGATTTTAATTTATCTGTTTTGTTTATTTTTTATTTTACACCAATTTGTATCCCAAATATTATCCATACCCTATATCATTCTTTATCCAAACCTTTGATTTATTGAGATTAGGGATTTGAGCAATCTTAAGTATCGTAGTCGTGGATTCGGCTATGTATTTATGATTTTGTCGCCCTTTTTGATATAATATTATTGGTGAAGATTACTTGGTCCTATCTTTAGCCTATTCGAGTTAAGGATTTGAGCAATTGCAAGTATCGTGGTCGTGGATTCGATCATGTATTTGTGATTTTGTCGCCTTTTCTGGAATTTGAGATCGATAGAGATTAAAAAGGATGATTAACCCTTAACCAACAAAACCCTTTTTACCGCTTTAGACTTGTTATTCCTTGGCTTTAGTGGGGGAGATGCGTATACTTGCCAAGCTTATGATAAGATATTCGTCACGACTGGACAGTTAAACGATTAGATTTGCTTTTATCCAAATATTTTATTTTATTTCTAATTCGTTAAGTGTTTGGTTGTGCAATTATGACAAAACGAATACATGCTTTAATATAAAAATAAATCCTAATATCTTTTAGGATACATTTTCATAAAATTCATTCTAAGGTTTACTTGGGGACAAGTAAAGTTCAAGTGGGGGGATATTTGATGAACTCAAATAAGTACATTTTATTATCATCATTTATCCTATTTATTTGACTTGTTTTATTATATTATATATGAGAATTGATACGTTAATGTTTACTTTTGTAATTCTCAGGTAAAAACAAGTATTATGTGAAACTTGGCGATTTTGGTCTAATTATGGAGCAAAACAAGCAAGATGTTAAGAGTCTACTGAAATGTACAAGATCAAGATCATTCTGCTCCAGATACGCCGCAACATATTCTTACATACGGCGTATCACTATCAAGATTTCACAAGTTACAATCCAAGACAGCAAAGGACATGCGCCGCATAGAGAAATGGAGTTACGCCGCATCTTAAGGCGGTGTACGAATATTCCTGAATATATTAATCTTGGACCCCACGCGAAGTTAAGTCAATGTGCCGCATCTACTTATCTTATGTGCCGCATCTAACCCTCAGACGGAAACTATAAATACCCCAAGGCCAGACGAATTTCGAGACACCTAAAGAAAAACTCAGAAGAGAGAGACAGAAACCCTAAAGCCGAATTCAGACGTATTAGCAGCACAAGACACACCCTAAACGAAGATACAAGAGCTGTAAGAAGGTCCTGCATGTATTCAATTCATTAAGTAGTTTTGTTTTATTGTATTAGTACACTTTAATTCATCAGGATTGATGGACTGATGTCATGTGACTACGGAATATCATGTCCACCCCTTAAAATTGCTTTCCCATTAATTAAAGTTTATATGTTGATGTCTTTGGTGACTTTTATTAGTGCATTGATAACCTCTGTGTCTAGCTGAGCATTGCTTGGGTCGCCATTCCCCTTCCTCGCCTGTCTATTCTAGCGTATAGGAAACGTGGGCATCACAAATGCTTAATATTCTAGGATAGTGGGATAGACATAAGTGATCATTAAGGGTTTACTCGCCGATAAGATTAGAGCCAACGAGAAAGGGTTAATTATATACACTTCATATAAAACTAGCAATAAAACAAGTGACAAGCTACTTAATTATCAAGACAGGTCTTCTTATTGTCTCTAGTATCTATTTGTGTACGTGTGTGCTAATCGCTGATTCGTGCTCATTAGTTTAGTTTAATATTTAATCATAACCAAACCGTACCAGTCTCTCAGGCTGAACCCCCTTGCGTTAGATTAGGTTGTACAGCTAACTTAAGATATTAAAATACTGATTAGAATAACTAGATAATACGTTCCACTCTTAGTGATCGACACTCTACTTACCATTATATTCATACTGACTGGGTACACTGCTCATTAAGTGTGTGTGTTATTGATAAGTCGGCTAAATATAAATTTAAAACTTGAGTAGGCATTAATACTGCTAAACCGCAACGATGCACGCGCGCGCACCAAGTTTTTGGGGCCGCTGCCGTGGATATAAAAGAATTAGAGCACATCACACCGCATCAATACAATTACACCATATACAACAAAGATCGATTAAATTCACAAGATGGCAGGCGAATCTGTATGAGATATGACATCAAAGTTTGTGAAGTTAGTGAAGTTCGAAGGGCAGGATTTTCGAAGGTGGCAGAAGAAAATGCTTTTCTTGTTAACAACAATGAAAGTCGTGTACGTTTTAACAACACCAGCACCGGAGGAAGTGGAGGACGAAACCATTGATCAAACAAGGAAACGCAACAAGTTCTGGAATGATGACTTTATTTGCCGTGGAACAATCTTAAACGGTATGTGTGACACTCTTTTTGATATTTATCAAAACATAGAATCTGCAAAGGAATTATGGGACACACTTCAGGCTAAATACATGGCCGAAGATTCATCTAGTAAGAAATTCCTAGTTAGTGATTACATGAATTACAAAATGGTAGATGGGCGTTCCATTATGGAACAATATAATGAGTGTCTTAGTATACTTGGTCGTTTTGCCCAACATGGTTTAAAAATGGATGAATCCATTGCGACAGCATCTATCATTGACAAACTTCCTCCTTCTTGGAAGGATTTCAAAACTAATTTGAAACATAAGAAGGAAGAATACAATTTGGTTGAGTTGGGAAGTACCATTAGTATTGAGGAAGGGTGTAGACGTATGGAGAAAACTTGGGTGAATGAAAAAGACAACGATATTGGCGGATCAAATGTCAATATGGTTGAGGAAACTAATTCTAGTTTCAAAAAGGGTTCGAATAACAACTACAAGAAACACAAGTTTCATGGTAACGATAACAAAAAGGGTTCTGAAAAGAAAGTGAAACAGTCCAACGATGTTGGCTGTTGGAAATGTGGGAAACCTGGACATTTCAAGCGTGATTGCCGTATAGGAAAAGGCAAAAATGAGGCTGGAACTAGTGGTGGATCCAAAGGGGATCCGAAACAAGCAGGTACAATTGTAACAATTAATAATAATTCGGTTATGAATTATGTGCCATTAATTTGTGAATCATTCTATGTACAGGATGATGATATTGCTTGGTGGTATGATTCTGGTGCGACATGTCATGTTTGCAAGGACCGAAGATGGTTCAAGAAATTTGCAACAATTGATGATGGACGTGTTCTTACTATGGGAAATGTCGCAACAGAACCAATACTTGGAATTGGACTAGTAGAAATAACTTTTACTTCTGGAAAAACAATTTCGTTATGTAATGTTTTATATGTGCCCGGTATCCGGAAAAACTTGTTGTCCGGTGTATTATTAAATAATTGTGGGTACAAACAAGTGTTTGAATCCGATAAGTATATCTTGTCAAAACATGGTTCTTTTGTTGGATTTGGATATTTATGTAATGGTATGATTATGTTGAATTTAGATATGCCTTCTACTTTTAATTTGATTTGTGTGGTTAATGATTTATCTAGTGTTCGAATTAGTAAAATGGAATTATGGCATGCTAGATTAGGACATGTTCATTATAAACGAATGAAAGAAATGTCTAAAATGAGTATGATTCCATCTATTGAATTGGACCATAATAAGTGTAAAACTTGCATGTTAACTAAGATCACTAGAAAACCATTTAAAACAGCAAATCGTGAATCCAAACTGTTAGACCTTATTCATAGTGATCTATGTGATTTGCATGCTACACCATCTCTAGGAAATAAAAAATATGTCATAACCTTTATTGATGATGCATCACGTTATTGCTATATTTATTTATTGCATTCAAAGGATGAAGCTCTTGATCGTGGAGGGGAGTATTATGATCCAGTTTATTTCCAATCTACTGGAATAATACATCAAACAACAGCTCCATATACACCACAACAAAATGGTGTGGCTGAAAGAAAGAATAGGACATTGAAGGAAATGGTGAATTCAATGTTATCTTATTCTGGGTTAAGTGAAGGATTTTGGGGTGAAGCCATGTTAACGGCTTGTTATTTGCTAAACCGTATTCCCGGTAAAAGCAATAAGAAAACCCCTTATGAACTTTGGCATAAACGAGCACCAAACTTGAGTTTTCTCAAGGTTTGGGGATGTAGGGCTGTGGTTAGGCTCACGGAACCTAAAAGGAAAACTTTAGGTGAAAGAGGTATAGACTGCATATTTATTGGATATGCTGAAAACTCATATGCTTATAGGTTCTATGTATTAGAACCTAATGAGTATGTTTCTGTGAACTCTGTGATAGAGTCACGAGATGCAATATTTGATGAAGAAAGATTTACATCTATACCTAGGCCAAGGGACATGCATCATAGTTTGATGGCACCGGTTAATACCGAGGATGTTCCATCGACTAGCATTGAACCAAGAAAGGGTACACGAGTAAGAAAAACCAAAACTTTTGGTGATGATTTTCAACTTTACTTAGTTGAAGGATCAAGGAATGAAATTAATTTTCAATATCAATATTGTTTTAATATTGATAAGGATCCAATGACATATGGTGAAGCAATGGCTTCAAGGGATGTTGCCTTTTGAAAAAAAGCAGTCCAAGATGAGATGGATTCTATCTTGCAAAACAAAGTTTGGAAATTGTCTGATTTACCTCTTGGTTGTAAACCACTAGGATGTAAATGGATCTTCAAGAGAAAGATGAAAGTAGATGGTACTATTGATAAATATAAAGCCAGATTGGCAATCCAAGGCTTTAGACAAAAAGAGGGTATTGATTATTTCGATACATATGCTCCGGTTGCGAGGATATCTACGATTAGATTGTTATTGGCACTTGTCGCCATACACAATCTAGTGATTCACCAAATGGATGTAAAAACTGCATTCTTGAATGGTGAATTGGATGAAGAGATTTACATGAAACAACCCGAAGGGTTTGTTATGCCTGGACACGAAAATAAAGTGTATAAATTGGTTAAATCTCTTTATGGGTTAAAACAAGCTCCTAAATAATGGCATCAAAAATTTGATGAAATTGTGTTGTCGAAAGGGTTTGTTTTAAATCAAGCTGATAAATGTGTCTATAGTAAGTTTGATGATTCTAGAAATGGAGTCATTATTTGCTTGTATGTAGATGACATGTTGATCTTTGGTACAAACCAAGATCAAGTTGATGAGACAAAGGAATTCTTGTCATCTAAATTTGCTATGAAAGACATGGGGGAGGCGGAATTGATCTTAGGTATTAAGATCATACGTGAGAACAAGGGTATTTCAATCTCTCAATCACACTATATTGAGAAGATCTTGGATAAGTTCGATTTCAAGGATTATTTTCCCACAAGTACTCCCATGGATCCACAAGTAAAGCTATTACCTAATAAAGGTAAAGCGGTGTCTCAACTTGAATACTCGAAAAGGATTGGATCATTAATGTATGCCATGATAAGTACTAGGCCAGATATTGCTTATGCAGTTGGAAAGCTTAGTAGGTTTACTAGCAATCCTAGTACACTTCATTGGCGAGCTTTGGATCGAGTATTTCAATACTTGAAAGGAACAATTGATTATAAGTTAACTTACATCAGATTTCCTTCTATAATTGAAGGTTTTAGTGATGCAAGTTGGATATCCAATAAAGAAGATCATTCTTCTACATCTGGATGGGTGTTCCTTCTTGGGGGAGGTGCCATTAGTTGGGCATCTAAGAAACAGACTTGCATAACAAACTCAACTATGGAGTTTGAGTTTGTTGCTTTGGCAGCAGCTGGTAATGAGGCTGAATGGTTAAGGAATTTGATTTATGAAATTCCATTATGGCCAAAGCCAATATCTTCTATTTCTATCAGGTGTGATAGTCAAGCTACTTTGGCTAAGGCTTATAGTCAAGTGTATAATGGCAAGTCAAGACACTTAAGTGTGAGACACAGCATGGTTCGTGAGCTCATAATGCAAGGTTTCATATCTGTTGAGTGGATAGCAACTCATCGGAATTTAGCTGATCATTTAACCAAAGGGTTATGCAGAGATCTCGTGAAAGGATCAGCTGTGGGATTGGGTTTAAATTCCATATGAAAACTTTCATGTTGAGATACCCAATTCACCACCAAATATGATGTTAGGTGCTGAATTTTGAATGTAGAAAGCTTAACATCTAGAGTTTGGAACACAACATTAAATTATCCCAAAGGTATGTGTTCGGTACTGCAAGATAAGGAAGGTTGAAGTGTTCTTCTTAATAATTCTTTTGAAAAATTGTATTTGCAGGTGCAAGATTAAAAGAATTATCTATATGAGTACGAAGTTTAGCTGCTTCAAGAAGTTGGGACTTGGCTTTGAAGTACTCAAAGAAAGGATAGGGACATAGGCTAGTAAAATAATGTGTCAAGTAAGAATTGTGTATGAAAAACTAATGTGTGTATTATCTTCAGGTATTCAATAGTGATATTACAAGGTTCAATCTTTCGGGAAACCTTGATATTCGAATATTTGGAATGTGTAATATACTAATATGAAATTCAATCGTCTCGACATTTCATTTATGCATTAGTTTGATTGTTTGCTGTGTATGGTTAGTTAATTTATGATTACACTAAAATAGGGGAGGTTTGTTGGTATTTTAGTGTATTATAAGTTGTGTTTAATATACAAATAAGGGTCGACACTTAGTTTTATATTAACAGGCCTAACTGGGTGCTAAGGTACTGCTTAGGTACTAAGGTACTGTTAATTATAGGTTATATAAGAAGGTACTGCTAGTTATAGCAGTTGGTACTGCTAGTAGTAAATGGTACTGCTAGTGTGATAATTCCAAAGGTACTGCTAGTTTGTTCCAAAGGTACTGCTAGTTAAGGATGGTACTGCTACCAAGGGACTGATGCTCGTTATTTATAACCTGCTGCTAGTATTGGTAATCCTGCTGCTAGTGTTGGAACCTGCTGCTATTATTGGTGATCCTGTTGTTAAGTTGGAACCTGCTGCTAGTATATTGTACTTTGGTAATAACTGTTTTACAGTTATTAGTTTTCTTATTAACCATATAATAACCGTTTATAACCGCTATAGGACATATATAACTGTCCTATGTATTCTCAATGAGATATACGAAAAATACACAGTCTTTTGTAACTGCAAACATATAATCATACACAAACTTGAATCAATTAGATTTTATCCGGTCGTTAATTGGTATCTGGTTCGGGCCCAAAACGGTCTGCTAATATTGACCAAATAAATGGTCAACAAGAGTCAAACAATCTAGGGTACAATACAATTTACCAAAGGAGTTTAGTGTATCCCCGGGTCGTTAAGTCCCAACGAGGTGTGAACACTGTAATAGAACGAACTTGTGATCGGTTGAAATTGAACAGGAAAAGGGGTGTGAGGTGTTTAAACTAAGGAATTTTAAAAGAAAATAACTTAAACAAGCTATAAGAAAGATTACGTGAAAGTAAATGACTTAGAAACGTTTAAAACTTAAAAACGTACGTTTAAATAAAAATTACGTAAACGTACAAAATAAAACGCGAATTCTTATCAATATAAATCCCATGGATGTGAAAATTATATTTCTAGAATCCATATGATAAAAGAAAATTTTAGGAAAAATAAAAATATTTATTTGACTATTTATTTAATTATTATTAATTTATTACTATTTAATAATTATTTAAAACTAATAAAAATTCTAATAAATACTAAATGATCTGAGAAAAATCTAAAACTTTTTATAAAAATATTAAATAAGTACAGGAAGCTAGGAAAAATATAAAAATGAAAAGTGCTTAATAAAAAAAAACTCAAAATAAGCCAAATGGCTTAAATAGAAGCTATCACTTTTTTTATGTTTTGATTTTCTAGGTTTTTCTTTTACAAAACTATTAAACTATTAATAATAACAAACTTTAATAAAGACAAAAACTTTGAAACTTGAAAATATGCAGATTGGAAGCTTATGAGCTTAACAGCTTGGGCTTTTTGGCTCAAAATGGATATTAAGCTCAAACAAGCTATCAAATAAGCTACACAAAAGGAAACAAAGGTGAAATAAGATGCAAATAAGTAAAAGGGACTGGAATAAAACTAGAGGAACAAGAAATAAGCACTGATAAGCTTGTAATAAGCAAATAAGCAAGGTACTGCTAATGTGAGAAAGGTACTGCTAGAGCAACAACCTGCTGCTGACTTTAGAGGCAAAATAAGCTTATGAAATAAGCTATAAAGCACAAAGTGAAGATTGGAGTAGCAAGATGGGTTGGTTAGTTTTCCAAAAAGTCCAAGCTCACCCTGTGGGGTCCACTGGTGAGCTTTTGAGGTGCTTATGAAAAAGCTTGTATATACTGATTACTCAGTATATACTGAAAAATGGGACAAGTTAAAAGCTATGAGCAGGCTTATTAAATAAGCTTGAAAATGAAAAACAAGCTTTAAACCTTTGAGACTGGTGGATTATCTTTAAAAAAAAAACAAAGCACACAAGCTTAAGCTTACTGATGAGCTTTTGATTAGCTTATGAAATTGGCTCACCTATACTGATAACTCGGTATAGTGAGTTGTTTTGAGAAAACAAGATAAGCACAATAAGCAGTTATAACAAGTATGAAATGGAAATATAAGCATATAATCAGCAAACTAGCCAGAAGGGCTTTATAAATCAACAAGATACACAAGCTAATATGCACTAATAAGCTTTTAAGGAGCTTATGAAAAAGGCTAATTTGTCTGTGCACAGGGCAAGATTTATTTGACTTTTGTAGTGTGATCTAATTTGACTTAGATGAATTTTGAATGATTCCAACTGATTATATATGATGAGATAAGCTGTAATATGAATGATTTAAGCTAGATTAAAAACTATTGCAACTGTATGTGTGATTAAACTAACTGATATGCTAACTATTATGCAGAAAAAATAAATTGAAACTGATTTTGACTATCTGCTGAATAAGTACTGGATTTTATGCTAGAATTGAGCTAATATGAACTAATATGACATATAACAACAACAAACAACAACTAGCATATACTGGAATACTAATCTATCAGCAAATCCAAACAGTCCTTAATGAAACTGAATTTGTGATTTTCAAATGATTCTACTGATTTAGTTCACAATACTGATTTCTAAAGTTATGATATGATTATGTGAACTGAATTAAGCATAAAACACCACTGATAACATCATTTTAACCATGAATCACTTTAATGCTTATTTAACAGTGAAATTGAAATTCTTAACAACCCTGAGTTTTAATGAACAAAGACCAATTAACAAGCAATAATATGACTGAGTAACACCAAATAAGCATGAAATTAGTAAACTAACAGTGTAAAAGCACAAGCACAGTAAATTGCTAAAAATCAAGAATTTAGCTTACAACTTGCATCCAAGCAACCAACTGAGGACCAAGAACAAGGAACAATCCTATAAGCTTGCCAATAAGCTACTAACCCAAAGGCAATCCAGTATAAACCTTGCTCCATCTTTCTTTCACCATTAACTCTGATTTTTGATTTTTCATTGATTTTCTTGAGTTCTTTTTGTTTTTTTTTTGTTTTTTAATGATTATAACTTGTTTTAAGGTTCTAAAAGCTTGATAAGCTTTGTCAGGAGCTTATGTGAGCTAAATAGAGTCCACTAAACAACTACAATCACAATATTTAAAATGACAAGAAATTTAAGGTACGATTAAGCATAAATGGAAATGTAAAGATAGATTGAAATTGATACTGTAAATAAGGTTTATTACACTTGTGAATGAGTAATAAAACACTTGAAAGCTGTAAATGACAATGTAATAAAGAAAGACAATAAAAACGATTTAAGGAAAATTAACTACTACTATTACAGGTTACATTGTCTCCTATATATACAAAACTAAGATGGGATATGTCTAAACTTCTTCTCTGATTCATTCTACACCCTTGGATTGGTCTGAAGTGATCTCAGCCTTCGAAACTGAATTTGGCGCCAAAATTGAGATAGAGAAAAAATCCACTATCTCTGATGGAGTGTACTGGGGAAGAAGCATTAAATGTATTTTGGTTTGTTAGGTGAGTGGGATAGGAGGAAGGGTGGTGGGTGTGTCAGGATAAGGCGGTGGAAGAAAGGGTGGTTTTTGGTATGGTTTTTTTGGGCGGGGTGGTTTTGAGGAAGAAGGTAAGTTTGACTTGAGTCAAACTCAGGTTTAAGTTAAAAGATGGATCGGGTCAAAGGGTTTGTGTGGATTGGGCTTGGGTGTGTTGGGCTTGTAACTGGGTTTAGTAGGTTTTAGTTTGATCCGGTATTTGTATTTAAGGTTTAAAGTTTTTAAACTTTAGGGACTACTTGTGTAATTTCATAAAAATCAAAGGACCAATGCTGCCAAAACTCAAAACTATGTTCAAGGGTCATTCTTGCCAAGTGTGAATAGTACAAGGGCCATAGATGTTATTTTTCTAATTTTGAAAACCCAGGGACTAATTTTACCATTTTGGAAACTTGAGGGACTGAAACTGCCAATTATGCAAACTTTGTTCGTTTTTACCTGTTTTTCAATCCTTTTGCACTTGCAACACATAAAAACACAATCAAATGATATTTCCTGTATTTTGAAGCATATCTGCATGTTTTTTAAATGTTTTTGCAGTCTAAATGTGACAGAAATGATGAGTATTTAGACACTCATCAATCCCCCACACTAAACTATTGCTAGTCCCTAGCAATTTTTATGAAAATTTTATGGATTTTATCTCTCTTTACCAAAAGCCATTACTTCTGGAGTAGCCAATGTTTTAGTATGATACTTTGGTGCATTAGTAACCAAATTATTTTGAGCAAACCATCAGCTGTCAACGGATTTGATTTGTCTTTACCAAAAGCCGTTTGCTTCTAGACTAGCCAACTCTTAGATAAAATACAGTTATTATCTTGGTGAGCTGATTACCAATTATGGTTTTTCACTGCCTTTACCACAAGCCATAACCTTGCGGGCTAGCCAACTCTTCACTTATAAAGGTATGGGGAGTTGAATACCATACAATTTTTGGCAAATTATAAGCCATAAATGGATTTGAGACATCTTTACCAAGAGTCGATTGCTCTCGGATTAGCCAATCCTTATGTGGGTTAGACATGGCGGATTGATAACCATTTATTGCGTTCTAAGTGAGAAAAAAAATTAAATTTTGGCCAAAATGGGGGTACTAGATGGTACATATGATAAAATTCGCTAGAATTCCCCCCACACTTAGAACTGAATATTGCCCTCAATATTCAAAGGACCGGCTATTATGCCGACACTTAGAACGTAAAAAGGAAATACTAATAGCCTTTATTTTGTATACACACTTTTTTTTTTTTTTTTATTTATTTTTTTTTTTTTTTTTTTTTTTTGATGGAATGTACATATATATAACCTGTGGGGCATCTCCCCCACACTTAGGTGAGACATGGGTGAAAACCCATGTTTTACTACTGTTTTTATTAACCGAGTCGCTAACTTGGCTCGACCCCGAATTCATTGGTTCATGGGGAAGTAACATGTGGAAGAAACAATCTACATCGGACTTTCATTCAAGATATCTAGATAAACATTGAAGTATATGAAAGGTCCACACCGATGAGATATATCCGGCATTTAAACCAATGTTAGATGGAAAATGCCGGGGTCAAAGGTAATATCCTCACTCCCGAATGAGTGAAGGATAGGGGAAATCACCGGGTAGGTGAAGGGAAGAAGAGAGATCTGAATAGCAATTAAGATAAGAACTTCCTCCTCAAGAATTTCATATTTAGGTGGAGGAGGCAAGTCCTTAAACTTGATCTCAGGAAATTTATCAGTTTTCTCAACTGACTTGATTTCCTCATTATGAAGTTGTTTTGGTGGAAGAGGGAAAGATGAATCTTCGTTTAACAAACTTTCTAGAAAAAGAATGTCCCCCTCAGGATCAAGATAGTTATCATCAACCTCATGCGGAAGTGAACTATCTAGAGCAAGAAAAGCCTCAACCTCTTCCAGAAAGAAGTCACTTCCCTCAAACGAAGTGAGAGAATGGGAAGAGTCGGCTATGATAAGTTGAGAAGATGTGGTGGGATCCCCAATCACAGAATTATGAAAATAACCAACACTTTCTTGAGAGTACTCCTTTGAAGCAATATCAATGACATCGATTCGGTTAACCGATTCAGAATCATAATTTGAGGAGTACCTCATAGTTTGATCATGGTTAAAGGTAACAGCTTCATTACCCACACGCAATGTGATCTCATGCTTAAATACATCAATAAGAGCATGGCCCGTTTTTAGGAATCCTCTTCCAAGAATGAGAGGAACCTTTTGATCTGCGTCGAATTCAACAACCACAAAGTCAGCTGGAAAATGGAACTTTCCTACTTTCACAAATACATCCTCAGCAATGCCACGTGGATGAGATATGGTACGATCTGCAAGCTCAAGAGTCATGCATGTAGGAGTAAGAGCCGGAAGAGAAAGTTTCTTCCACACTGAATGAGGCATCAGGTTGATGCTTGCACCAAGATCGGCCAAGGCATAGCATTCAACCATTCCCGAAAATACACAAGGTATTAGAAACTTTCCAGGATCTCCAAGCTTCTCGGGAAGCTTTTTCAAGATAACTGCTGAGCAGTTCTCATTTAATGGAGTTTTAGCCATTTCAATCAGTTTTTCCTTGTTGCTTAACAAGTGTTTGATTGTTGATGCAAACTTAGGCATCAGAATGATAGCATCCGCAAAACTTATGTCAAAATGTAATTCTTTAAAGATTTGATAGAATTTATCTATTTGTTCACTAGCCTTTTCACGGAGCTTTTGCTCATTTAAGCGCGATGGGTAAGGAATATAAGGTTTGGATTTAGGGGCAGCAACTTCAGGAGTCTCAACAGATTCAAAGACAACTCCTGGTTTGAATTTCTTTTTCGGGACAACTGAAGGATGGACTTGTGCTGTACTTTGTGGGCTTGGAATTTGCACTTTGTCTGTTGTAACCTCCGTCTCTTTTTCCATTTCATACAACGGAGGAGGAATAGGACCAGAGGGTCCCTCATAAGCAGCACCACTACAAGTGGTGATAGCTTTGATGAAAGTGGTATTTTCATCATCATCACTGTCATCAATTGCACTAATAGGAGCAGCATTGAGGATATTGGAATAAGTTCTAGCTGTCCTTTGCTCACTAAGTTTGCTTGACAAACTTTTAACCGTAAATCGTGAAAGAGTAGGATCTATTCTTGAAGGTTTAAGAGCAATTGTGGGTGTAGAATTTTGGACAACCATAGGTTAGACGTATTTAGCACTTCCATTGTTAGAGGGAAGTACCGGGTCCTTTGTCACCTTGAGTCCATCATGAGCTTTACCACTATGTGTAGTGACGGCTTTGAGTTCACCCCTTGGGTTGACAACAGTGTTACTTGGAAGACCTCCCGAGGTAGAAGGTGGATTGAGATGGTCCATGAGACTGGCAAGCATATTCTTAACTTCGCTTTGAGAATGATCAAATTTGTTTGAAATTTCATTCTTAAGCTCAGTTTCTTGCTTGTGTATTGAAGATTGAAATTCATTCTTCAAATTAAAGATTTAATTTTACATTGCCCTCATTTTGGTCTCATTAACCTTGATGTAGTTATCAAGTTCATTTGAGAGAGGTCCTTGGTTATTAGGAGCTGAATACCCTTGATTACCCCTTTGGGGTGGGTATTGATTGTTCGGGGCATGAAATTGATTTTGCGTGTTTTGCCCTCTTTGTTGATTAGGATTAATCCTATTTGGATTGTTGGGTGGAGGAAATCCAGGTGATCCAATTTGGTTGGTAGCACGGTAGTTTGGTTCCACTTGAGGACGGTATTGATTACCTCTTTGATTGGAAGTTCCGGCTATATCATTGACTTCAAAAGCATTGCCATCGGTAGCAGTACAATTGTAGTAAGCGTGAGGACCACCACAAGTAACACAAACTTCTATCTTTTTGATTTCAGCAGTGTGAGAAGTTTGCGGAGCGGACTCTTTCTTTTGTGTGTTGAAAACCAAAGATTGAATAGCCTTCGTGAGTTCAGCAAGCTGAGTATCAGTACTAGACTGACTCACGGGAGATGAAGTAGAAGGACCAGCACTAGCCTGAGAATTATATGGTCTGGCTCGTGTAGTGCGGACCTTTGACTTATTTTCAATGAGTGCAATGGCTTCCTTAGTGGATTTGCTCAGAAAATTACCTCCAGCTGAGGCATTAAGAGAATCTTGGTCAGATGGATTTTACCCATTGTAGAAAGTGTCCATTTGCATCAAATCGGTGAAACCGTGATGAGGACATTTGCGGAGCAATTCTTTGAAACGATCCCATGCCTCTCCAAATGGTTCATCAAACCTTTGAGAGAATTTCATGATTTCATTCTTGAGATACGTGGTTTTAGAAGGAGGAAAGAATTCATTTACGAACTTTTGAACCAAATCTTCGCATGTTTCAATCGATCGAGGGGGTTGTTTGTCAAGCCAAATTCGGGCTGCCCCATCGATGGAAAACGGGAAAAGAAGAAGTTTGATTGATTCCTCAGGGACATTTTTGCATTTGATGGTGCAAGTGATTTTGTTAAACCATCTAATGTGATCTTGAGGATCGTCCCTATCAAAACCATAGAATTGCCGCTGGGTTACCAGGTTTATCAACCCAGTTTTAAGCTCAAAATTCTCAGCCACGATGGCTGGAACAACAATGACATCTCTGTACCCATCGGAGGGTGCTTGGAGAAGCTCATTCATCGGACGATCTTCTGTCATGATGACAGGAGTTTTAGGATCAGTTTCTATCTCGGGTACGACTGATGGAGCAGAACGTCTACGACGTCTTCGAGGTATGTTTACAAGCTCACGAAAAGGGCTCGATGACCTAGAAGAACGAGTGCGCATGCACTAAGACGAGTCTAAGAATTCTTTAGAGTGATGGAAACTTAGAAAAGGGAAGTAGAATCTTTTTGGATTTTATTTGTTTATGGAAACTTGAAATATGATATTTTTGGTTATCGATCAGTCAAACGAATTAACTTAATGATAATTTTGGTTTTTATATATATATAAAAATAAGAGAATATGAACAAGGATGGTAGATATACAATGGATGTATATTCAGCAACACTGATACTGCAAATGCGTTCTACGCAGCACACCTCCCCGGCAGCGGCGCCAAAATTTGGTTCGGGCCCAAAACGGTCTGCTAATATTGACCAAATAAATGGTCAACAAGAGTCAAACAATCTAGGGTACAATACAATTTACCAAAGGAGTTTAGTGTATCCCCGGGTCGTTAAGTCCCAACGAGGTGTGAACACTGTAATAGAACGAATTTGTGATCGGTTGAAATTGAATAGGAAAAGGGGTGTGAGGTGTTTAAACTAAGGAATTTTAAAAGAAAATAACTTAAACAAGCTATAAGAATGATTACGTGAAAGTAAATGACTTAGAAACGTTTAAAACTTAAAAACGTACGTTTAAATAAAAATTACGTAAACGTACAAAATAAAACGCGAATTCTTATCAATATAAATCCCACGGATGTGAAAATTATATTTTTAGAATCCAGATGATAAAAGAAAATTTTAGGAAAAATAAAAATATATTTGACTATTTCTTTAATTATTATTATTTTATTACTATTAAATAATTATATAAAACTAATAAAAATTCTAATAAATAGTAAATGATCTGAGAAAAATCTAAAACTTTTTATAGAAATATTAAATAAGTACAGGAAGCTAGGAAAAATATAAAAATGAAAAGTGCTTAATAAAAAAAAACTCAAAATAAGCCAAATGGCTTAAATAGAAGCTATCACTTTTTTTATGTTTTGATTTTCTAGGTTTTTCTTTTACAAAACTATTAAACTATTAATAATAACAAACTTTAATAAAGACAAAAACTTTGAAACTTGAAAATATGCAGATTGGAAGCTTATGAGCTTAACAGCTTGGGCTTTTTGGCTCAAAATGGATATTAAGCTCAAACAAGCTATCAAATAAGCTACACAAAAGGAAACAAAGGTGAAATAAGATGAAAATAAGTAAAAGGGACTGGAATAAAACTAGAGGAATAAGAAATAAGCACTGATAAGCTTGTAATAAGCAAATAAGCAAGGTACTGCTAATGTGAGAAAGGTACTGCTAGAGCAACAACCTGCTGCTGACTTTAGAGGCAAAATAAGCATATGAAATAAGCTATAAAGCACAAAGTGAAGATTGGAGTAGCAAGATGGGTTGGTTAGTTTTCCAAAAAGTCCAAGCTCACCCTGTGGGGTCCACTGGTGAGCTTTTGAGGAGCTTATGAAAAAGCTTGTATATACTGATTACTCAGTATATACTGAAAAATGGGACAAGTTAAAAGCTATGAGCAGGCTTATTAAATAAGCTTGAAAATGAAAAACAAGCTTTAAACCTTTGAGACTGGTGGATTAGCTTTAGAAAAAAAAACAAAGCACACAAGCTTAAGCTTACTGATGAGCTTTTGATTAGCTTATGAAATTGGCTCACCTATACTGATAACTCAGTATAGTGAGCTGTTTTGAGAAAACAAGATAAGCACAATAAGCAGTTATAACAAGCATGAAATGGAAATATAAGAATATAATAAGCAAACTAGCCAGAAGGGCTTTATAAATCAACAAGATACACAAGCTAATATGCAATAATAAGCTTTTAAGGAGCTTATGAAAAAGGCTAATTTGTCTGTGCACAGGGCAAGATTTATTTGACTTTTGCAGTGTGATCTAATTTGACTTAGATGAATTTTGAATGATTCCAACTGATTATATATGATGAGATAAGCTGTAATATGAATGATTTAAGCTAGATTAACAACTATTGCAACTGTATGTGTGATTAAACTAACTGATATGCTAACTATTATGCAGAAAAATAAATTGAAACTGATTTTGACTATCTGCTGAATAAGTACTGGATTTTATGCTAGAATTGAGCTAATATGAACTAATATGACATATAACAACAACAAACAACAACTAGCATATACTGGAATACTAATCTATCAGCAAATCCAAACAGTCCTTAATGAAACTGAATTTGTGATTTTCAAATGATTCTACTGATTTAGTTCAAAATACTGATTTCTAAAGTTATGATATGATTATGTGAACTGAATTAAGCATAAAACACCCCCTGATAACATCATTTTAACCATGAATCACTTTAATGCTTATTTAACAGTGAAATTGAAATTCTTAACAACCTTGAGTTTTAATGAACAAAGACCAATTAACAAGCAATAATATGACTGAGTAACACCAAATAAGCATGAAATTAGTAAACTAACAGTGTAAAAGCACAAGCACAGTAAATTGCTAAAAATCAAGAATTTAGCTTACAACTTGCATCCAAGCAACCAACTGAGGACCAAGAACAAGGAACAATCCTATAAGCTTACCAATAAGCTACTAACCCAAAGGCAATCCAGTATAAACCTTGCTCCAGCTTTCTTTCACCATTAACTCTGATTTTTTATTTTTCATTGATTTTCTTGAGTTCTTTTTGTATTTTTTTTGTTTTTGAATGATTATAACTTGTTTTAAGGTTCTAAAAGCTTGATAAGCTTTGTCAGGAGCTTATGTGAGCTAAATAGAGTCCACTAAACAACTACAATCACAATATTTAAAATGACAAGAAATTTAAGGTACGATTAAGCATAAATGGAAATGTAAAGATAGATTGAAATTGGTACTGTAAATAAGGTTTATTACACTTGTGAATGAGTAATAAAACACTTGAAAGCTGTAAATGACAATGTAATAAAGAAAGACAATAAAAACGATTTAAGGAAAATTAACTACTACTATTACAGGTTACATTGTCTCCTATATATACAAAACTAAGATGGGATATGTCTAAACTTCTTCTCTGATTCATTCTGCACCCTTGGATTGGTCTGAAGTGGTCTCAGCCTTCGAAACTGAATTTGGCGCCAAAATTGAGATAGTGGAAAAATCCAATATCTCTGAAGGAGTGTACTGGGGAAGAAGCATTAAATGTATTTTGGTTTGTTAGGTGAGTGGGATAGGAGGAAGGGTGGTGGGTGTGTCAGGATAAGGCGGTGGAAGAAAGGGTGGTTTTTGGTATGGTTTTTTTGGGCGGGGTGGTTTTGAGGAAGAAGGTAAGTTTGACTTGAGTCAAACTCAGGTTTAAGTTAAAAGATGGATCGGGTCAAAGGGTTTGTGTGGATTGGGCTTGGGTGTGTTGGGCTTGTAACTGGGTTTAGTAGGTTTTAGTTTGATCCGGTATTTGTATTTAAGGTTTAAAGTTTTTAAACTTTAGGGACCACTTGTGTAATTTCATAAAAGTCAAATGACCAATGCTGCCAAAACTCAAAACTATTTTCAAGGGTCATTCTTGCCAAGTGTGAATAGTACAAGGGCCATAGATGTTATTTTTCCAATTTTGAAAACCCAGGGACTAATTTTACCATTTTGGAAACTTGAGGGACTGAAACTGCCAATTATGCAAACTTTGTTCGTTTTTACCTGTTTTTCAATCCTTTTGCACTTGCAACACATAAAAACACAATCAAATGATATTTCCTGTATTTTGAAGCATATCTGCATGTTTTTTAAATGTTTTTGCAGTCTAAATGTGACAGAAATGATGAGTATTTAGACACTCATCAGTATCCACTCCAATTTAATCGATCTGAAAGCGTCATACTCGTGACTTCTAATTGCTATCAGGATACAATTACACCATATAAAACAACTCTTTAACAATGTTAGGCGGACCCTCCGGACCCATCAAAGATTCGTGAAGAAGATATAATTGGTGTTACTGTGCTTTTGCTAACCAGCTATTACGTGGGTCAGGAATTTGTGTGAGTGGGTTATTATGTGAACAATGATTATGACGATGAGAAGCTAAAAGAGGAAGCCCCACAAAAGGTGATCATCGATAAGGTCCAAAGAAACATATTGACAGATAAACCCAGGGTAATAAAGTTCCCGATCAATTTTCACCCTACAAACAGCGAAAGTGGAGAGCAAGGTCTTCCACCTGAAGCCGAAACAAGTGAACAACCACCACCAAATTCACCTGGTACTAATTCCTTAGACAATGTGGAATCCTAATTCATGATGTTAATTTTCTGTCTAGGCAAAATTATAGTCGTTGGTTAAAAGTTGTGGCCCTTATTTAGTATGGAACTTATTGGAACCATGTTTTAGATTTTTGGTTTGTTGCTCAGTAAATGTTGGGTGATGCTTTTGGAACCATGTTTTAGATTTTTGTTTTGCTGCTCAGTAAATATTGGGTGATGCTTTTGTTGGTGACGCTTGATAAGTAGCTGTTGAAGCTTTTGGCTCATTTGTTTTGGCCTTCTTCATAAAAGAACTACGTATTAAATTAATTTTTAAAGTGAATAATTAACGGCCAATAAAATGGTCGGTGATTATAATTGGTATTTTGAACACGCTAATTTAAGGTTAAAAACTTGTAATTAAACAATAAGCGATGTCTTTGTGATTATCTGATATGCTAGCTTGTAAAGTTTATCTTTCTTTTTTCGGATATCGTCTTTAACTTTTTTGTATATGATGAGAGATGCTGATAACCCAAAGTTGCATCTCACAAACATAGAATAAATAACTTCCAACGATTCAATATTATTAGCAAATAATACGAGCGATCTTCCTATCACTAGGGTTTACAACCTTGAATCTTTCTAATACGTATATATCTCTCTCTGTATCGTATATCTATGTGTATATAAACCTTTAACCTAGGCAATCCTTTTATAGACTAAGGATTCTTGTACAAGATAACTATCAATCTATTCTTATACGATATACACAATAGATTTTCCATAATTATCTACTTTACATAAATCATAACCAGTCTTAACTTCTTCACTCAGCAGTCTTAACTGCTCATGTCTTCAACACTCCTTCAGCAGTCTTAACTTCTTCCTTCAACAGTTCTAACTGTTACCTCCAACAGTCTTAACTGCTTAAGCTTAATTCCTAACAATCCTTCCCTAAACTTATGATTTCTTCCCAATCATTAAGTTTCTTCAAATTAAGCTTCTTCTTCTTAACGCTGAAAATTCTTTCAAATACCCATCAAGCAAATCTCTTAGATCCATCTTTTACTTCTTGTGCAAGGTTGAATATCTTCGTTACCAGCATATTAGCCATCTCAGACTCTTCATTAGCTTCCAGTTTAGTAAATACCAGCATAGTCAACACACCTGGTTTGAGTGGATAATTCTTTTCAACCAGCATATATATCTCTACTCCATCCTTTGTAGATACTCTGTGTATTCCACATGTACCAAATAACTTCCAAGAAATATCCTTGACTTGAGCTTGAAATCTCCAAATCGATTCTCCACCATCTGGCTCATATATTCTCTTCAATTGAACCCATAGTTCTTTGTCTTTATCTTCAACTGGATCAATATCTCTGAACTTCTCTTTTACTAAACTCCAAAGTTGATTTAGATCTTCTCTGTCAAAGCCTTTAAGCAAATCTTCAAACAACTTATATCTTTCAGAAATATCTCCTAACCTGATAATCTTCCAACCCTTCATTCTACCATCAGTAAACACTTCCCAGTCAATAATTGGATGTTTGACCTGCAAAGGTTTAATGTGAGAATACTCTGGAATAATCACCATCATGCTTTTAATCTTTTCATCAGACTTTTGTTTCTTAGCAACTTCTGATTCCATAGATTCTGCTTCCCTCTTCTTACCTGTTTTGACATTTCTTCTTGGAGAATTCAAAATAGCATAAGTTTCACAAAATTCTTTTTCAATAATAGCATAAGACTTTCCCTTGAAATCTTTCATAGAGTAATTTGCTGAGTTCTTCAAATAATGCTTCATATCCTCAACAAGTTCTCTCTTTGTAGGTAACTTAGTCTTGTACCCTGACTTATGGCTTTCTCTTATTCTATGAATCAGATCTTCCCACTTTGTAACTCCATTCTTCTTGAGTATAAATTCCTTAAGCTCCTCTGTCTTCTCATCTTCATTTAACTCTTGATCTCTAAGAACCATAGAAGCTTGTGCTCTTACCATCACATCAGAATCTAGAAAATATTGCAACTGTTCATTGAATTCTTCTACATCAACTTCATTTGATCTTTTTCTTTCCATGAATTCAGATATATTCCTTATGTCATCAGCAACCAATTTCCTTGCAAATTCTTCATCATGATCCATCTGGGCTTGTTTAGCTTCCTTTTCAGCTTCCTTATCAGCCAAATCTTCTTCTAACATTAGCCTTGCAACCTCTGCATCATGATCAATCTGTTCTTTAGTTTTTGGCTTCAACCTTTTAAGTCTTTCAAGTTCTTGAACAGCAACCTCTTCTTCAGATGTCATAGGTTTCTTTCCTTTATTTGCTCTTCTCCTTTCATATTCTTGTTCAGCAAAAGTTTCTTCAATTGGAACTGCTTGTTGTTCTGACTCAGCAGTTTGAACTGTTACTTGCTCTGTCTCTTGCTCTGTCTCAGCAGTTTGAACTGTTTCTTCATTTGCAACTGCTTCAGCTGAATCTTCATGAATATCACCAAAACCTGAACCTTTATCATAACCTTTTTCTTGTTCAGAACTGTTTTCATACCTCCCCTGAGATTCTGATCTATCTCCAAATTTGCTTTCTTTACCGAACTTCCTCCCCTGTTTGGAAGATTTTTCATCATCCCCGTCCGAACCATCTGAATCATCATCATCATCAGAATCATCATCCACAATCATTCTTGCCCTCTTTCTTTTTAACTGTTCTTCAAGCTGCTTCACCCTTTTGGTTAACTTTGTATAGACTTTGGCAAAAGTCTCCTTGTGAGCTTTAAAATTATCCTTGGTTTGCTTTAGCTCCTTCTCCAAATTGTCAACCTGGGCTACTAACTTGGTACATAAAGCCGTCAATTTAGTTTGTGAAGAACTACCCTCATCACTTCTAGCTGTATTACCTGCTATGAGAGGTGAATCTTTGGGCAAGGATTCAGTCACCACCCTAGTTAGACTAGGTTTAGACCTTCTCCTATAAGTGATGGGTGGTGGTTGGGTTGTTTCAAAGTCTTGAGTGGATGTGTGATGGGGATCAGTTGGAACTGATGAACCTTCACCCAACTCAGTTTGAATCATTTGAGGAAATAATGGAACTGGTTCCCCTTGAAAATACCGTACCAATATTTTGTACTACCCGTCTCAACTGTTGAAATTTTTTATTGAGCTGTCCCAACTTTTTGAAATAAGAATTTTAAAATAACATGGCTCATACATAGTTTTTAGCAAACTATCAGCTATCAACGGATTTGATATGTCTTTACCAATAGCCGTTTGCTTTGGACTAGCCAACTCTTCACATTTAGATATGGTGAGCTGATAACCATACAATTTTTGGTAAATTGTCAACCATAAACGGATTTGATTAGTCTTTACCAGAAACCGTTTGCTCTGGACTAGTTGGTTCTTATGTGGATAAGACATGGTGAACCAATTACCATTTTTTGTATGCAAGAATCACATACTAATCTCCATAACACCATTTAGTCCAAAACATCAAGCATTCATAATCCCTTGGTGTTTACTCTCCAATCCTGCAATTGTTAGTCCAAAAACAAAGAATTCCAAATACAAGCACATGACTAACAATGCATATAACAAGAAAAAAATTAATTTCCTTATGGAACCCAAGCCAAATCAGACTTAGGCTTTCCTCTAGCATCAACATAATTTATTCTTTTCAAAACAGTCTTGGCACCATTGGGTTGAATTGGTCTCCATACCCAACATGCTGAAGCATTCACTCCATTTCTCATGTTTCCCTTAGCAGTGTTTTTATTCATACCAGTACCAATTACCCTGCTAGCAGTTGGAACTGCTGGCTTGGCAGTTGTTACCTTAGGTTTCCAAACTTGGTTTTTCACCACTGCTTTCTCATAAAAAGTTCTTTTACCAGTTGTGTAAGATGGTTTAAAAACATTTATTTGATTTTGAACTGGTGGCCTTGGGTGAATTGGTCTCATAGGTCTGACAGTTGGAACTGTTGATCTAGCAGTTGGAACTGCTCTAGGTCCAGACCTTAAAAGAACTGATATAGGTATCATCCTATCATTCCTAGGAAAAGATTGAGGTTTTGCAATGCTTAACCTATGATTTGTATATCCAGATACCCATTTATCACAATAATCTGCAAGATGATCAAAACTACCACAAGAGTAACAAGCTTTCCTATAGCAAACGAAATCCTTTCCTAATTGGTGGGATTTGAGGTCATTCCAATTCCTCTGGTTACCTCTTGGCTTGTTTGTGGTTCTATACATCTCTGCATACCTAACTGTTGGTCTAAAAGGTTTGGCATTAGAACTAGGCCTAACAGTCTCAGGTTTAACCATCTTTGGAACTTTTGGTTCCTCCACTTTATCACTAACAGGCTTAACCACAGCCTGATCATCCTCAACATCATAAGTCCATTCCTCAATTGTTGGAGCATCTGAGTCCTTAGGTGAGGACCTATCAGAAGACACCTTGTCTTCAGATAGTGATTTATCACTTGCACTAACAAACACAGGTTTATCAACTACATCCTTCTTAGGTTGAGGACCATAGTTAAGTTCAGGTAATTGAAATTCAGGGAGTCCTGTGTGTTCTAAGTATATACCTTTGGGTTATGGAATTCCTCTATAAGGAGGTGGAACTGACTTATATCCTAGGCCTGACTTAGCTTTATTCTGAATTTGACTCTCAATTATCTTTTTAACACCATGTGATGTATATTCAAGTGTATCTACACTCATCTGAATGTTCTCCTTAGCTTTCTTAACCTGTTCTAGCTCATGTTTTAAAACAGTGATTTCATTCTCTCTAAACAGTAAGTCCCTCTTAACAATAATCATATCATCAGAAAACTTAGACTAATTGTTTTGATAATGAATAATTTTCTCTTCTAACACAGCTAAAGCTCTCTTATGATTTGCTAAGCTAAAAGCAGTTTCTCTTAATTCTTTCCACTGACTCTCATATTTTGTTTTAAGTGTTTCTAATTCTTTTAAAGATTCACAAGATTTAGAACATTTTGAAACTTGTACCTCAGAATCAGAAAATGCCATGAGAGCAACCTCTGTAGATGCTTCTGCTTCCTCCTCTGCAATATAGCTCCAGTCAAATCCTAAGCCATCAATAGCAATCATGGCTTTTGAGCTTGAATCAGTAACCTCCACAACTCTTGACTTGTTTCCATATGCTCCACCCTTTCCATCTTGTTGACTTGGCAATCTGCACTGCCTTGAGTAATGACATTTCTTGTGGCAATTGTAGCACTCAATCTTACTTTTGTCATACCCTGCAACATCATTACTGTTGATGACAATCTTCTTGCCAGTCTTCTTCAAGTATCTTCTAGCTCTCAAACTGAGAAGAGAGAGCTGCCACTTAATATCCATCTCTTCAATATCATCTTCATCAATCTCTTGAAGATCTGAATGAGTCAACATACTTCCATTGTGCTGAGTAGTCAGGAAAGCACAATAAGTATCATCATTCAAAAGTCCACTAGTACTGCTCGAGGTGCTAGCAGTACCAAGATTTGCACTAACAGTTCCAACTGCTCCAACAACTTGCACTTCTTCATCTGGACTTGAGGAACTGGGAGTTGATACAAAGGCCAAATTCCCTGAGCTTGAGCTTGAACTTGATCCAGCAGACTTCTTAATCTCATGTTCAACTATCTTGAAGTTGCTATATAGATCCATTAAGCTCATGGAATCTATATTAGGCTTGTTTTTCCATACTACCACATGCATAGCCCATTCAGAAGGTAGACTTCTTAGAAATTTTGAGTTGAGATCTTCCTGAGGCATCTCAATCCCTAAAACAGCCAGTTGACTCACCAACTTTTGAAGCCTATTGAACAAATGATCCAACGACTCATTACTTGTTGCAGTAAAGTTCTCCAACTGATGCTTGAGAAGAGTCTTCTGAGTTTTCTTCGTGGCTTCATTCCCACCATATCTTGCAACAATAGCTTCGAAAAGTGATTTAGCACACTTGAACTTACTAAAATTCAGCAACTGATCATTGAGAATAGTCATCAGAAGCAAACTCCTAGCCTTGATATCATTCTTGTATCTTGCCTTCTCTTCATTAGTAGTCGGCTTTGTCTGCACTGTAGTCTCAGATTTACCTTCAACAACAGTTGTTGTTACAACAGTTGTTGTTACAACAGGGGTAAACGAGTTTCCATCTTCAATGATCTCCCATAGTGCATAGTCTTGCACTTGGAAAAACTGCTCAATTCGAAGTCTCCACATATCGAACTCATTAGGTTTAAGCATAGGAAGCTTAGCAGCAATGTTAGTTGTGGATGGTGTTGTTTCCATGTCCATCTTTGTTCTTCTCGGATCTTCTAAATCTATGTATCAGCAACCTGGCTCTGATACCACTTGACCGGATCTACACACACTCCTTGTGTTAGATGTGATACGAAGAATTATACCTAGTCTAGCACGCGAGATTTACTAGCTAGTACTTAGAAGATCTTATATGTTTTGTATGAATTGAATAAACAAAGAACACAGAATAAATAACTTCCAACAATTCAATATTATTAGCAAATAATACGAGTGATCTTCCTATCACTAGGGTTTACAACTTTGAATCTTTCTAATACGTATATATCTCTCTCTGTATCGTATATCTATGTGTATATAAACCTTAACCTAGGCAATCCTTTTATAGACTAAGGATTCCTGTACAAGATAACTATCAATCTATTCTTATACGATATACACAATATATTTTCCATAATTATCTACTTTACATAAATCATAACCAGTCTTAACTTCTTCACTCAGCAGTCTTAACTGCTCATGTCTTCAACACTCCTTCAGCAGTCTTAACTTCTTCCTTCAACAGTTCTAACTGTTACATCCAACAGTCTTAACTGCTTAAGCTTAATTCCTAACAAAATCTCATTCCGGTTTTCTGCATTGTAAGTATATTTGGAAGGCTTGGCAAATGACTGCAACCCCAAACCGGAATGAAAATACGCGTTTAGTTGGAGGAAAACATCATTGTTTTTCACAAAATGTTTTGTAGAAAACAAGGAAAACAGAGATCACGTTCAAATTAGCGTTTTCCACAAAATGTTTTCCAAAACACAAAATTTCTATTTCCAACTCCAGCCATACTCTAATGCCAAACACCACCCTCTCATAGCCCACATCAGCATCACCACCCTCGCCGGCGTCGCTCCAACCGTTTTTTACGTCTTCGTCATATTCTTTACGTTTTTGTCCAATTTTTTACGTTTTCGTCCGATTCTTTACGTTTTCGACCGATTCTTTATGTTTTCCTCTGTTTTTTTACGTTTTCGTCTGAATTTTTACGTTTTCGTCCGATTCTTTACGTTTTCGTCCGATTCTTTACGTTTTCGTCTGACTTTTTACGTTCTCGTCAGATTCTTTACGTTTTCGTCTGTTTTTTTGCGTTTTCGTCTGAATTTTTACGTTTTTGTCCGATTCTTTACGTTTTCATCCGATTCTTTATGTTTTCGTCCGATTCTTTATGTTTTCGTTCGATTCTTTTCATTTTTGTCTGTTTTTTTACGTTTTCGTTCGAATTTTTACGTTTTCGTCTGATTCTTAATGTTTTTGTCCGATTCTTTACGTTTTCCTGCGATTCTTTACGTTTTCGTAAGTTTTTTTTACGTTTTTGACCGATTCTTTACGTTTTCGTCCGATTCTTTACGTTTTCGTCCGATTCTTTATGTTTTCGTCTTTTTTACGTTTTCGTCCGATTCTTTACGTTTTCGTCTGTTTCTTTACGTTTTCGTCTGAATTTTTACATTTTCGTCCGATTCTTTATGTTTTCGTCGAATTCTATACGTTTTCGCCCGATTCTTTACGTTTTCGTCCGATTCTTTACTTTTTCGTCCGATTTTTTACATTTTCGTCCGATTCTTTAAGTTTTCGTCTGATTCTTTACGTTTTCGTCTATTTTATTACGTTTTTGTCTGATTCTTTACGTTTTCGTCTTTTTTTACGTTTCGTCTGAATTTTTAAGTTTTCGTCTGATTTTTTACGTTTTAGTCCGTCTCCTTAGGTTTTCATCCGATTATTTACATTTTCGTCCGAATTTTTATGTTTTCGTCCGAATTTTTACGTTTTCGTCTGTTTTTTTTACGTTTTCGTTTTTTTTTACGTTTTCGTCCCTTTTTTACGTTTTCGTCCGATTCTTTAACGTTTTCGTCTGGTTCTTAACGTTTTCGTCTGGATTTTTACGTTTTCGTCCGATTCTTTATGTTTTCGTCCCTTTTTTTAGGTTTTTGTCCGATTCTTTATGTTTTCGTCCATTTTTTTATGTTTTCGTCCGATTCTTTACGTTTTTGTCTTTTTTTACATTTTCTTCTGAATTTTTACGGTTTTGTCATATTTTTTACGTTTTAGTCCGTCTCCTTACATTTTCTTCCATTGATGAAAACCTTAAAAAACAGACAAAAACGTAAAAAAATGGACGAAATCATAAAAAGACATACGAAAACGTAAAAATTCAGACCAAAACATAAAAAATAGACGAAAACGTAAAGTATCGGACGAAAACATAAAAAATCAGACGAAAACATAAAGAATCAGTCGAACATAAAGAATCGGACGAAAATGTAAAGAATCGGACGAAAACGTAAAAAAATGGACGAAAACGTAAAAAAAAAGACGAAAACATAAAGAATCGGACGAAAACGTAAAGAATCGGAAGAAAACGTAAAAAATCGATCAAAAACGTAAAAAATAGACGAAAACGTAAAAAACAGACGAAAACGTAAAAAAAACCTTCGAAAACGTAAAAACGGATGAAAACGTAAAAAACAGACGAACACGTGATAAAACGGACGAAAACGTAAAAAAATGGACAAAAACGTAAAGAATCCGACGAAAACGTAAAAATTCGGACGAAAACGTAAAAATTTAGACCAAAACATAAAAAAATGGACGAAAACTTAAAGTATCGGACGAAAACATAAAGAATTAGACGAAAACCTAAAGAATCGGACGAAAAAAAAAAATGACGAAAACGTAAAAAAAACCTACGAAAACGAAAAAATGGACGAAAACGTTAAAATTTGGATGAAAACGTAAAAATTCGGACGAAAACGTAAAGAATCCGACGAAAACGTAAAAATTCGAGCGAAAATGTAAAAAAAACTACGAAAACGTAAAAACGGATGAAAACGTAAAAAATAGACGAAAACGTAATAACACAGTCGAAAATGTAAAAAAGTGGACAAAAACGTAAAAAACAGACGAAAAAGTAAAAAAAAAAAAATTGTTATTTACGTTTTCGAATTATAGTCGCTTGAAGATTTTTTTCATATTATTTGATGTTATATTTTACTTTTTTTAGTAATTCTTTATTTTTTCTTATTATATTTTTTTAGTTATTTTATATTTTAGTTGGTTAGTTTATAATATTTGTTTTTGTGTTTTGGAGATGTTTTCTATAATATTACAAAGGTGAATAAAGAATTGAGATATAAAACAACAACACTTAAACATGTTTTCTAGTTTTGCAAAATGAAAAACACAAACACATGTTTCTCAAACTAAACGCGTTTTCTAAATTTTCTATTGTTTTGTGGAACTAAAACTCCCCTCCTTTTTCCTACATAACAAGAAATAGGAAATGAAAGAAAATGTTTTCCAACTAAACGCCACCTACAAATTTCCTTATTTTTGGTTTCGGCTACCGTATTATCTGCCTTTGGATTTACTGCCGGGGTTATTTGGAAATCTACGTAATGTTAGAAATGCTTGTCCAAGCTTGAATTGTAACATTTAGGCAAAATTTTAATAAATTATGATAGAAGGCTTTTGGTACGCTTTTTGAACCGTACTAAACAATGGCGTCCCAAAAAATAAAACATTTGATGATAGGTAGAGATATATGTTGTTTTGAGAGATTTGCGTTGATCGATGGGCTAAAATAAATGTGCAAACTCCATACGCTTGACTTGAGGGATCCAAGTGAAGGGTTCTGTTGGAAGAAGATGACTTTAATTCAGAAATACCTTTTAGTATAGTTTTTTGAGAAACCATATAAACAAGAATTAATTGCTATGGTTCACATATAAACCGTACCAAATAAGTTTGCCCAACCATGTCCGTATCAAATAAACATTTTTTTTTTTTCCAGAAAAATAAACCTTTTTTGGTACGGTTTTATTATGAACCGTATTAATAACATTTTTTAGGTTTTGGCGCCGTTTTCTTCTCTAACCGTATCAAATGGGCGTTTCAAAAACGTTTTCTTTAGTAGTGCGTTACATGGAAGAAGATGAAAATAAATACATCTTTAATTTTATTCCAAAAAAGAGGGAAATCAACGCAGCATTCAAAGGGCTGGTCGTACATGAGGTCTTTGACAGTGCGTTCCTCAAAAAGTTTCCTGGGGTTACTTATAGTAGGTACCTACATGAAGTTATTATATCAAGTAAAAATCATGATGATATAGTCTTTAATGAGAGAGCTGGATATGCACTATCCTAAGAACTCCGTATGCCTGCCGCCTGGTGAGAATGTGAGATTGTGTCTATAGGACCTGGTGACGATCCTATTTCATATTATTTTGAATTCAAGAAATTGTTATAATGGGTTGATTAAGATAGGTAAAAAGAATCTCCGTCTTGGGGGAATGCTCTGTAAAAAGATCCCGCAGGTCTTACGTTTCTGTTATTTCATTTTTATCAACTTGTAATTTCTTACCCGCAATTCTTTGTTGCCCTTGCATCATAATCATGGTTCAACAATAATTGTCATCTGTAACTAGTGTCGATAACAGAATCAATCAGCTCAAAAATAGAGTACTCCCTCCGTCCCATATTAAGTGTCCACTTTCCAAATGCACAAAGTTTTAGGAAATTCCACTAACTACACTCTCCACCAATCAAATATCACTATTACCCACTAAAGTCTCTTCTCATTGGTTGAAATATTCCCTGGACACTTAATTTGGGACATCCCAAGATTCCATTATGGACACTTAATGTGGGACGGAGAAAGTATTAATTATAGTTTGATATTCAAAACTACATCGAGCATGATTCATGTGCGCTTGCGTTAATATACTGAGCAAAACAGGCATGCAAAATAGTATGGAAATTAACACGAGTGTTTCAATTATTCTCCTAATCAGTGCTTGTTAGTAGGGCTGAGCAAATCACCCGAACAGACCGGACCGACCGAGACTGCTCCGGACCACAAACCGACTATTTTGCCTAATTCGACCGGACCGACCACATTCGGTCCGGTCATCGGTCTCGGCTTTTGGGATAATTCGGTCTCGGTCTTGGTCGGTCCGGTCCGGAACCGATGCTCAGCCCTACTTGTTAGTCTTGAGGTTATGGCATGGACGGAGCCGCATTAGTTTGAGAGGGGTCACTTGACCCACTCAATATTTAATGGCATGATTAGTAGTTTAATACGAGCGGGGGTATCCACACGTTGCTACGGAATGTTGTGTTTAATCTAAAGTAAAAAAAAAAAAAAAAAAAAAATTTGCAAAAAAAAAAAAAAAAAAAAAAAAGACTGAATTTGCAAAAGTTCACTAACTGGGGACTAACGGTGCCATGTACAACTAACCTGAGGGACCATTTTTCTAAATTTGTTATGAACAGTACACGCACTATTCACCACTGTTTTGCACTGTACTGCATTGTTTGGTACTGTAGCAAACATATTTTTAGGTTTAGTCCCTGAAAGTGGTGGTTAGTTGCATAGTTAGTCCTTAGGGACTAACGGTGAAAATAAAAGTTAACCTTAGGGGCTGTTTCTGTTTAATATTTGCACAGAAACAACCCCTGAAGTTATTGTTCCGTTGCAAATTTAATCCACAACTGTTAGGTAACGACCGTTAAGGACTAACTTTGCAATGCATCAATAACCTCAGGGGGGTAAAATGGAAATTGTGGGATTACTGTAGCAAAAGTGGTTGGGGGTACTGTTACACGGTTTTTAGTATATATATATAACAAGCTGGGAAACCCGCTCGTTGCCACGGGAATGCGGTGCTAAGTCTTGTTTGAAAGCTACTTATTAAGGACTAAATTTTAAAAAGATCAATAAACCAAATGACTATTTTTGAAGAAAAATTAATTTTTTTTTCGAGATTTTTTTTTTTTTTTTTTTGAAGTTTTAAAAAAACTAAATTAAATCTTTTTTTGAAATTAATTTTATTTAGAAAAATTAATTTTTTTTTTTCGAAATTAATTTTTTTTTTGAAATTCCAAATGACTATTTTTGAAGAAAAATTAATTTTTTTTTCGAGATTTTTTTATGAAGTTTAAAAAAAATTAAATTAATTTTTTTTCCGAAATTAATTTTTTTTTGAAATTCTAAAAAAATTAATTTCGAAATTTCTAAAAAAAATAAATTCGGAAAAAAAAATTTCGCAATTAATTTTTTTTCTGAAAATAATTTTTTTTCGAATTTTTTTTTCGAAATTAATTTTTTTCCGAAATTAAACTTTTTTTTTTCGAAATTAATTTTTTTAGATTATTTTTTCGGAAATTATTTTTTTTGGAATTCTAAAAAAATTAATTTCGAAATTTCTAAAAAAATTAATTCAAAAAAAAATTAATTTTTCTAAAAATTATTTTTGTTTTACGTAAAAATCCTTAAAGTTCTTGCCGCGTTTCATCGTCTGTCCCCAAAGGACCTACCTTGCAAAGACATTTTCATCTTAGGGGCTAAACTGCAAAAACACTGTTCATTTTACTGTTTTTCACTGTAGCATCATTATTATATTATTATTCTGCCTTTTTAATATATAGTATAATTAGTTGGAGTACTACGATTTACTATTGAATTTTTGGACCTTGTACCATTAAGATACTAGCGTGACCAAAGACCCCTCTAAGTATCCCCAAAATATATGTTACGATCCTGTTGTTCCCAAATTAATGTCAGTTTTGTAAACAAAAGATAAAATAATTTAAGTACAAGACACAATTTAAACTTTTCAATGTATAATTCTTTATTGATATTAATCAAAGAAATTACAAAGTGTTGTCCGGAAACACATAATTGAATGGCAACCAAGCAAACTTAGGGATCTAAGTGTAAGAGGATAAGAGGATAATATGATAATATGTTTTTATTGATTGATTGTCCCATGCATACAATTATCACAGGTATATATGGAGCGTATACAAGATTTATATAAGGTAAATACTAATTACCCTAGTCACCAAGTGACAATCATGCTTATCTCCTAGTCACCAAGTGACAATCATATTAAGGGCTAACACTCCCTCGCAGTCTGAGCGGCGAAATCACGAAAGCTCAGACTGGAGATTAAAAGCTAATAAACAATAAAGTAAAACTAATAAATAATTGTTGAAGAAGACATTCGACAGCAAGCGGAATCACATCTTCAAGCAGCAGCAGACGTAAACACGCAACAAACCGGATAAACCAAAGTATCCGTACCAAACAGGATATACCAAAGGATCCTCACTAAATGGGATATACTAAAGTATCCCTTACCAAACATGATAAACCAAAGTATCATGACCAAACGGGATAACCCAAAGTATCCCCTACAACTAAAACAAACGGGATAACACAAAGTATCCCCTATAACTAAAACAAAGGAAATTACAACTAAGACTCATGCGCTAAAAAAAAAAAAAAAAAAAAAAAAAAAAAAAAAAAAAAAAAAAATGGTTCTCAAACTTCAAACCCCAAAGAAAATTCCAAACAAGCGGGGCGCGTTTTTCCCTAGAAAAACATAGAAATCCACAATTTTTTTTAAAGATCTGAACATAACACTTGAATCCCATATCATCATCAGACTCTTCATTTTCAGACGAAATATTGACGATGTGCATAATGTAAATATTCAGTTGACTAAATATTTTATTGACTAATGGATTGATGTGGGGACGAGTAAGAATTCAGTGTGGAGAACAACAAAGAGGTTAAGGTTAAAGGGAGCCCTCCGAACCTCCGGCGTGTAGCCGGCGGCGGAAGAGTTTAGGTTTGCTAGGATCGGTTGACAAAGGCTACTGATACCATGTATGAGGATAATAGGACAATATAATTTTATTGATTGATTGTCCCATGCATACAATTATCACATGTATATATGGAGCGTATACAAGATTTATATAAGGTAAATACTAATTACCCTAGTCACCAAGTGACAATCATGCTTATCTCCTAGTCACCAAGTGACAATCATATTACGGGTTAATACTAAGTTTGCAAGTGAACTTATAAGAGCATCTTCAACGCTTAACGCACTAGGTGCGTTAAAGCATATCTTGGGTGCGTTAAACGTGAGTTAAACGTTGAACGAGAGTTGCGTTAACGCAGCGTTAAAGGGGTGCGTTAACCCTTTAACGCTGCAGGTGTTTATGTTAAAAAAAAAAAAAAAAAAAAAAAAAAAAAAAAAAAGTCACCTTTGCCCCCCTTTAACGCCTATTATAGCCGTTACATTAAAAAAAAAAACCATTTCACCCCCTGCGTTTTATTACCGTTACATACAAACGGCTCTTTCATAAAAATAAATAAATAAAATCAAAACCATTTTCACTCTCCTATAAATACCCAATTAACACCACATTTTTTTTCACACTTCCACAAATCAATCTAATACATCATATACTTCCATCTTCAAACTTCCACAAAAAAAAGTTCGGATTTAACCTAAACGACGATGATAGTTTCATTAATCTCCTAAACACCGGGTGGAATAACCTAAACGCCGGGTCATCTTCAAACCCGAAAGCACCATCACCCAACAACCCAATCGAAAACCCACTTGGCTTGTCGAGCCAACAAATTTACGAACAACATCAACAAATGCTATATTACAAACAACAACAACAACAACAATCGAACCTAAACACCAATTTCTCTAATCTTCAATTCACACAACAATCTCAAACGGCAACCCATAATGTTCCCGATACTCCAACGTCTCCTCCAAAGCCAAATAAACGGGGTGGCAAACGAAAGGCAAAAAAAAATGAAAGACCCCGAACCATTGGAGGAGGATGAAGAAAATACCGACTTCATCAAACGTTGGAACCCACACAAGGAAAAATTACTTGCGTCGTGTTATGTTGCCGCGACGGAGGATTCACAAGTGGGTCAAAATCAAAGCAAGGATACATTTTGGCAACGGGTGAAAAATGAGCTTAATAGACTCAATTTTCAAAAGCGAAACAAGGATATAATTCAAGGAAAATGGAAAACGTTGAACCGTGATTGCACAAAGTTCAACGCCTTTTACAAACGCTCCCAACTCCAACAAAAAAGTGGGGAAAGTGACATGGATATCCTTAAACGCGCCAAACAAATGTATCGGGACGAGCACAGAACCGCTCCTTTTAACAACGAGGATGCTTGGGAGGTTTTGCGGGCTCATATGAAATGGGGCGCGCCGGAAGGGGTTGATTTAACCGGCGATGTCCCAAGCGAAACAAACGAGGCGTTGTTTGGTCGTAATGAACAACCACGGCCAATGGGAACAAAGCGTGCCTCAAAGAAAGCTAGATCCGAGAGCACGGGAGGAACTATCATGGGAGCGAGTATGGGAGGAACGAGCTCGTCTAGCCAATTCGAGGAGGCTATGACAACATCCGAGTGTCGTTTGAAACGGGAAACTGCCCAAGCCGAGTATCGGGCGGCCCAAATAAAAGATGAGACGATAACAAGATTGATGGAAATAAAATTTTTGATGACGGACACCACCGGTGTGGATCCAAATGTTGTTGCTTGGATCAATGACGAAAAAGATCGAATCATCAAAATATATAACCTCCAACCCCGTCAGTAGATTTAGTATTGTAATTATTATTATTATATTATTATTATTATTATTATTATTATTATTAATAATTATAATTATTATTTATTTTTTTTTTTTTTAAGTATGTAATGTAATATGTTTTTAATAAATGAAGTATTATTATAAGTTTAGGGGTTGAGTTTGAAAATATTTGATTTAAAGGTGAGTTAAAGTGAGTTATAATTGGGGGTGTTTTTTTGAGTTAAAGGTGAAAAGGTTAAAGCTGATGTGACGCTGACGTGCCAGTGTGTTAAAGTTTAACTATGTGTTATGATTGGGAGTGCTCTAAGCCTTTGATAGGATCATGGACTTGCTGTAGTTTCAAGGAGAGTAAATGCACTTCAATAAATTTGACAATAAGTATATGAAGTGGTGCATTTACTCTCGACCAACATTCCTTTTATACTAGGTACGAGGTAGTTAATTAGTGATTTTCGCCAAAGGATAATTATGTCTAAAACATGTTTATTTAAACTTCTACGTAATACGTTTTTATATTTGTAATTAGCAAAACGTAGAGAAATCGTTAAATAGAAATACCGTCTTTTATTTGTTTATTTGTATTAACAAAATTTATATTGAAAAAAATCTATATTGCTTCTAAGTCAGAGTTAAACAATTGATAATCACATGAATTAATATCTTAAGGAATGTATATATATACTCTCCTTGAAACTACAGCAATACTCTCCTTGAAACTACAGCAAGTCCATGATCCTATCAGAGGCTTATTAGTTCACTTGCAAACTTAGTGTTAACCCGTAATATTTGTATATATATACATACGTATATTTGCTGCTTTCTAAGTGTGTGTGTTTGTGAGAGAGAGAGAGATGGAAGTGGGCGGGGAAAGAAGGCGTGATGCAGAAAGATGGACAAACTTTGGTGACGAGATAAAGAAGGTGATTGCACTCGCTGGACCGATGGTGGTAGTGGCAGTGTTACAATATATGGTGCAAATGGTGACAATAGTGATGGTTGGGCATATTGATCAACTTGTTGGAATCCCTAGCTAGTGTCGCCATTGCCACATCCCTGATGAAGCGAAAAGTGTACCGCTTTTAAGGGGTCATTTAAGCCTTAAATCGTATTTATTTGATCAAATATTGCCCTAAATCGTTCCTTTTGTCATTTTAGGTACTTTTGAGGAGAAATCTGGAAAAGGAGGCATTTTGGACGTTTTTGGAGCATAAAAGTGAAGAAAACGACAAAGTCTCAAAAATCGGCTAAAAGTTACTCTTGACGGCGTCACAATTTACTCTGGACGGCGTCAGGCTTTGGCAAGAAAAAGTGGACGTGAAATTTACTCATGATAGGCCAGTGAAAATAGCATGTGAATTCTGACGGCGTCACGCTTTAACTTGATCAAGGGCGTCACGGCTTAAATCATAAGGGGACGGCGTCACGTTCACGAGCTGACGGCGTCAAGCCTTGATAAGCCAGAATGGATTTTTGAAGAGCTAAAGAGGGACGGCGTCAAGAAGGTCACCCGGGAACCCTAGAAGCGGCGAGGTGACGGCGTCACACTCCATAAGGTGACGCCGTCAGATGCAAAAGTCTATATATAGTTTTCTAATTTTTTGTCATTAGAGAGAGCTTAGTGTGTGGAATTTTGGGAGAAAACCCTAAGACGATTTTAGCTACTTTTTCAAGGCTTTTTGCCTTGAGATCTTCCATGTTACATTGAAGATAAGTTATCAGTTAATCATTCAATATGTCTATGTGTTGTTTGATTTTATCTTATTCTTGTCTTTTGATTAACATGTTAGGCTAAATTTATCTTGTGTTTGCTTAGATCTAATGAAACCTAGCTATTGATTATTGGTTGTTAGTGTGTTATTAGTTGTATTGGATGATTGTTTATCTATGTTAGGCTTAAGAAAACTGGCTAACTTCCTATTCGGTAACTTGCTTGAACGTCTTAAGAAACATGAACCAAATGCGTACTAAAGGTTTTTATGGTTGTATTTAATGCACAAGCGAATTCTAGTGATCCCATGTTAGGAGCTTCCTAGCCGGCTCGACATAGGAGTGAAGTAGGAGCTTGTAGAGTTGGGGAAGTAAGTACGCCACCCCACGATTGGTATTAAGGAATACACCCGTCATCCACGCGACTAATACACACTAATTAACCGGTAAAAGATAGTTAGGGAGTAAGGAAATCTAAGTAAACACATTTCTCTACACATAAGTTTCTCACCAACATTTTCATTTTCTGTTATTTTATTTTATTTGCATTCGTAGTAATTTGGGTTAGTTGACTAGCAACTAATTCCGCCCACTCCTTCAAACCCGAGATTTTACTTGCTTTCATAAAAATTATAAAAACATAAAAAGAATCTTCCTCAACCCTTAGACCTAATTTAGAGTAGTCTTTCACACCTAACGAACACTATTCCCTGTGGAGAACGATCAATCCCCCGTACTTACCACTACACTATACTACATCGGTCAGGTACACTGCCTAGTGGGGTTGTAAGCCTCTTGAGATCCCTCGAGAGGTAAAACCTGTTGTAAGGTTACAAAACCACGCATCCCTAGCTAGTGTCGCCATTGCCACATCCCTTACCAATGTCACTGGTTTCAGCCTTCTCGTAAGTTCTTTCTTCTCTAAAACATATTTTTTAAATGTTTGTTTCACCATCAAGCCACAACTAATAACGAAGTAGTATACACGTTGAATAAGCTCATCTCTCATTTATCCTCATATTAGTGTTTATAAAATATTTTTATAATTGATCGAGGAAACACATATCAGTTAAACAAATGGATATATTTAAAATGTTAATAATCGTGTAGTCGTCGAACGTTCATTATGCTTATGTTTTAACCAATGACTTGTTTTGGCCATGTTTATCCTCAATACATTTATGCGGATTTATATTTATATTACAATTACAAACTTAGTGGCTCAACTGCTACCTATTTGATCCCTTTTATGGTTGAAAGATGTTTCATTCTTTGTTGAGTAAAAAAATAAATGTTTAACTTCTAAATTTTTATTGAGTTAACGGTTTAACTTTTTTTAGCAATTTTTATCGTAGTTTAATCCTTTTTTGTTAATATTACCGTGATTTAATTTGTTGTATCATTGTGAAAGTTAAAAATACGTTACATAATATTTGGAAAATACCGAAATACGTAACCAACTTTATCTATTATCGCTAAAATACTTTCAAATTTTGAATAATATCGCTAACTGTCTCGATGAATCGACTAAAATACTCTTGTGTTCTTCCTCTTTAAACGTGTTCTTGAATTTACATTTATTTTTTAAACATAATTCATAATCTTTTCGGATTCCGGCCATCCACCACCACCTATTCCAGCCATCCACCACTGGGTTCCGGCCACATGTGTTATATGTTTTAGACCATTAAGGAATAACATAGCGAGACAAGGATTATCACTCGTCATAAAGCAAAACTTGTGTCGTGAGATCAAGTTGAACGCCATTAACAATAGCAACAATAATTTAGTCATGACTGGTTGTTGGTCTTTGTAACAACTTGAGTCATGACTTGTTGTCGATTGTTTATATAAAATCAATCTTTAATTTCTTGATCATGTTCGCTTGCTTAGCAAGTTTATTAACGGCCTCTTGTGTAACGAGCATATCTAAAATTTATTGTTCTGACACAAAGTACTGCTATTGTACGTTTATTTGGTTAAAAGATTCGATAACACATTTAAGGAATAATATAACGAGGCCGTTATTGTGATAAGTAAATCACGCAAAGTAAATCTGTGAACCACATCTGTTAACACAAACACGCCAAATCATAAAGATGGTAGGTTGAAGAGAAAGGTATCTTAGTCAAATTACTTGAATATTACTCTCTCCGTCTCAAAATTATTGTCCATATTTCCTTTTTGGATGTTTTAAAATAATTGTCTACTTTCTTTTTTAAATAAAAATTAGAGAATATAGTAAAAGAATATTCTCTTCTAGTGGTTATAACAATAATAAGTGTATTAATTATACTATTTCACTTTTTATTAATATTGTTTATATAATGAGTCCCATTCATGGAGTCGATCAAACTCGTCGTGAATGCTCGATTAGGAATCACGAAATATTCAGAAAATCTACTCTGAAATCACGAGGCATGATCAGACAAGCTATAATATTTTATAATAAAGAAGCATTGAAAATAATCATGTAAAAAGAAAAAGGAATCTTATACAAAAACATAAATAATTCAAATGGATTAAAAAAAAAAAAAAAAAAAAAAAAAAAAAAAAAAAAAGGAAAACAAAGCTTGTAACAAAATTATTTTAAGACTATCCTATAGAAAACGTTAAGAATTTGGTAATTATTAATGTTGGATAGGATTCATCGGTTTACTTCTCATCTTTTACTTTTTTTCCCACTATAAAATAAATAAATTAAATAAAATCCGATCATAATACTATAGTGAGGCCACATTTATATTAAATAAATCTAAACAAATAATAGTTTATTTTTTTTGGACTAAACTCCAAAATACATCCCTGTCGTTTGGCCAATTTCGCACGATACATCCCTCCTGAAAAAGTTGCAACATACACATCCCTCCGTTAGTAAAAGTCAAACACAATACATCTACGAAGACGAACGGTGCAAAGATTGTGTCGTTAACTTGGACACGTGACAGTTATCTCTTTTTAAGCGAGGGTATTTTAGTCCTTTTATCTTCCACACCTACTCTCACCATTCTTTTTCTTTTGATACACTTCTCAAACACAATTCTTTTAATACACTACTCTCACCAGATTCAATATTCAAACCAATTCAAAAAGCCAAACCAATTCAAAAACGCTAAGAACAATATCAGCCATAGAACACAAACAACAACAATCATTAATTATTAACACAAGCACCAAATCATTAACCTAAATTTCTCAAAATCCAAATTCAAAGCACAGTCCATCAAATCAAAATCAAATTCCACTCAAACCCATTTCACAGTCCATTGTTCTGAAATCAAAATCCAAATTATGTCATTAGGGAAACTGAGTGATATCTATACAATTTAAATCCCATTTCACAGTCCAAAAACAACACCAACTATAAAATTTAAATCGCAACAACAACAATCATTAATTATTAACACAAAATCCCATCTCCCATTTCCTATCTTCGTACAACAACTCAACATCGATCTCTTAGGAGATAAACTTCTTTTCAATATTCGAACCATTCAAAAGAAAAAGAAAAACAAAAAAAAAAAAAAAAAAACTTTAAGAGTTCCATCTTCTCTTTTCATTCGGTTAAGCTAAACAAAACGAAATACACCAACCACACCTACCTGTGAGACCGTTTAACAATATCTTAAAGCCGCATCGTCCTTGTGCTTGTGTCTTCGATTAAACAACAAGATTTGGGTTTGTGATTCGGATTTGCGTTTGTGATTCGGTTAAACTTTATAGTTGGTGTTCGGTTAAACTTTAAAAGTTTAAAAGTGTTGTTTGTGATTTGGATTAAACAACAAGATTTGGGTTTATGATTCGGTTAAACAACAAGATTTGGGTTTGTGATTCGGTTAAACTTTAAAAGTGTTGTTTGTGATTCGGATCTAAAAGGATAGAACTTTGATTTGGGTTTATTGTTTTTGATTTGCTTGTTTGATTTGTGATTTTGATTTCTGAGCAAAGTGTTACAGTATTTGATTTTTGTTTATGATTGTCTTTGACTGTGAAGAGTATTAAAAGAAAAGAATGGTGAGAGTAGGTGTGAAAAATAAAAGGACTAAAATACCCTCTTTTAAAAAGAGATAACTGCCACGTGTTCAAGTTAACGATACAATCTTTGCATCGTTCGTCCTCGTGGATGTATTGCGTTTGACTTTTACTAACGAAGGGATGTGTATGTTGTAACTTTTTCGGAAGGGATGTATCGTGCGAAATTGGCCAAACCACAGGAATGTATTTTGGAGTTTACTCTTTTTTTCTGCTACAAACAAAATTTTTTTCCCACTACAAAAGTCAAGAGAGGGGAAACGTTTTTATTATAATAATATAAATTTTTAAAGTATTCCTAATCATATTTTATAAAACAAACAACATTTTATACTATCATTTATTTTCTCTCTCCAACTTTTCCGTCAAACCATTTCTAAATCCAAATCTAATTCTAAACTCACTTATAAACCAAATAGGCCGTAAGTACTCGATAAGAAGAAATTATAAAGTATTAGTGTAACTACATTTGAAAAGGCAAATTGCAAATAAAATACTAAGCTGTAGGGCAATACAGCTTTAAGCTATCAATTTTTTCCTCAATTTACGGTGCAAAATTAATATTTTGCAATATAAGGTGTTTTATATCTTCTTATAAGGTAACCGACTTACTCGTAATAATTCCAACAGAGCTAACCATTTTTTTTTTTTTTTTTTTTTTTTTTAAGCCTAACATATATAACATATATAAAAGGGGAAAAAATATATACATATAAAAAAAACAAACTCTCAAAATAGTACAAAAAGTTGGGTTGTGGTTAACATATGGTACAAAAATAACATTTCTTTCCTAAATGGTCATGTGCGACTCCATTGGATGTGCAACACGTGTACTTTTTTTTTAATAATAAAGTATATTGCTAGGTGGGTGTTTTCCCATATATTATCTTTTTTGTCTTATTATAAAAGTATTAAAAATACCAAAATACCCTCTTTTACAAAATGTGCGAATGTGCGACTCGTATTTTTTTTACCATTATCAATAGCTTCGCCGACAACCATATATTCCGGCAACAGCTGTTTATTCCGGCTAACCTTTATATGTGCAACTATATAATATCATTAATATATGAACGTGCATCAAACCCACCAAAATTGCAAAAACATAACAACTTGAACATCAAACATATGAAACAAAGTCAATTATATCCTTTGACTTTCCTAAAAACCATCAACTTATTAACCTTTCAAACCCCTAAAAGACTAAAATACTAAATGTGTGTTTGTTTCATTAAGATGCTCTAGGTCTGAATCTGACTACCACATCTTACGAGTAAGAGGTGACTAGAAAGTCTAAATCTGAACGAAATAATGTTATTTGTTTTTTCATTATTGTCCGAATGATTTTAAGTGCTCGTTTCTGCAATTTATTTAAGTAACTTATGTAAATATGAAACAAGACTTTTTATCATAAATATAACATAGTTAATAAACCATCAAATATATTATATTAACACGAGTCTTCAATCTCTTATCGAGTAAGAGGCAGCAAGACAAGTCCCCAACCTCAAGCAAAACGTCTGACCACCTCTTACTGGTAAGAGTAAGAGGGCTAGTAAGATTAAAAAAATAAATAAAAACAAAAACAAAAACAAACACACCCTAATTAATTTCTCCAACTAAAAAACTGCAAAAAATCTGAACTTGAATTCTTTTTTTAAAGTCGTTATTGACTTTTTTTTTTTTTTTTTTTTTTTTACTTCCATCAACCAATTGATTTCATAAACTAAAACCATAATAACGATCTTGATTAATCTGATGCAACTGATGGCGGAGTAGTAACAGATCTGGTGGCGGTCACGGGGATGGTGGTGTTGATCTGAAGTGGTGATGGTGGATCTGTGGTGGTGTTGATCAGGTGGTGATGGTGGTGTTGATCTGCGGTGGTGATGGCGGATCTATGGTGGTGTTGATCTGCGGTGGTGATGGCAGATCTGTGGTGGTGTTGATCAGGTGGTGATGATGATGAGGTGGTGATGGTGGTGTTGATCTGTGGCGGTGATGGCGAGGTGGTGGTGACTGGAAAAAAAAGGAGAGAGAAGAGTGGTGAAAGAAATAAATGAGAGAGAAGAGTGGTGAAAGAAATAATGATGAAGTGGTTAGAGAAATAATTTTATATAAAAGAGGACACGTGTCGCACATCTAACGGAGTCGCACATTCGCACATGACCATTTAGAGAAGATGTGTTATTTTTGTATCATATGGTGACAACAACCCAACTTTTTGTACCATTTTGAGAATTTGCTCTATAAAAAAATTGCATCCTACCTCCTCAACAAAGCCATTGAAGAGGAAGGACTCAATAAAATAAAATACACCACATAGTGTGCCTACAACTAAACCATTAAAAGATACACAAATACTATGACTAAGAGCATGTTCAACCCTTCACGTACCTAGTGCGTTAAACATCCAAAAGGGTGCGTTAAAGTGGAGTTAACCCTTGAATGGGTGCTACGTTAACTCAACGTTAAGGGGTGCGTTAATCCCTTAACGCTGTGTTAAGGGTACTCTGTGTAAAAAAAAAAAAAAAACATTTCGCCCGCTCTAGAGTACTATGTATCCGTTGTGTTTAAAAAAAAATTACATAACACCCCCTTGGTGTTAAAGTTTAACTCCGAGTTATGATTGAAGGGTGTTTTTTTTTAGTTAAAGGTGACGTGGCAGGTGTGTTAAAGTTTAACCCGCGTTATGGTTAGAAGTGCTCTAAAGGTAGTGGTTACTTTTGGTCACTTTCCTTTCACCTTTCACATAAGCGTCATCTCAGTTTTCTCTCTGCTCTCACTTCCTTCCACCTTTCACTCGTAGTGGTCACACCACCCATTACATTTTATTAAAATACTCAATTTGTATAAATATATCTCACTAAATACATCACACACACGTTTTCTTTTTTTTAACCGAGAGGTGACTCAATCACCTTTCACCTCCCTTTTTTCCATATCCTTACGCGCGAGCAATGTTTGTGGAATGGGGTGATGAGTGAGAAGGCACCTCACGAGGGAGGGTCACCTTCCACTCCTTTTAGCCTAAGTACAAGAAACCAAAACAATGGGTCAAGTACCACGTATTACAGAAAAAAAACAAAAGTCACTAACTCACTTACCTATGTCCCACCATCTTTTTTATAAAACTAGATGGAAAAACATAATGGGTCAAAACAAGACTGACACTAGATACTGTAACAGAAGATTAACTGAAGCAAAAACTAAACTGACCTCATTGAATTAATTGCAGCGGATACTGTAACTCGAATAAACATATTCCAGACCTTACTGTAATCGAATCTTGAGTGGTTCCCATAACCATTGTTGCCAATCTAACTCTTTATATTTGTTTGATCTTCTCACTATTCATACGAAGCTTTTAAGTTGGATATCTTGAACAATCTTATTAGTACTTGAAACTTTTTTACCGAACACATGTGCATTTCTTTCTTTCCAAATGAAGTAATCGGAAGTTCAAATAACCACTTGCCAAACACGAGATAGAACGTTGAGAACATTTACACATCCATTAGATGAAAAGAATTCATCGAGAGTGAAAGCATTAACGATCCAAACCTTCCACCATTTGAATACTTTTTCCCACACTCATCACTAAGTCACAAGAGACCAAGCTATAAGCATATGTTTCCGCGATGTTGTTACAACAAGGTCAACGAACCGAGTCTAAATCGATGCCTCTTATATCTTGTAACACCCCGTGGCCGCTTAGACAAAAAATTAAAACTTTACACGCGGAAACGCTTGACTTTTAAGGATATTCTGTCACTATTTTGACAACTGACAAAAATGGGTACATATTCAGGACTTGAGACTATTTTTAAATGAAAGTACACTCAATTACCTTCAAAAAGACGGGTGGCAAGACCCGTGACGACTTACGGTTTAAAAGATAGGAATTTTTAAAATTTACCGAAATCTGCCAAAAAAATCTGAACCGCCGGCTGAGATTTCCCAGCCGCCGGTTCAGGGCCCAAAACTGGTCTGAACCGCCGGTTCAGGTCTGAAACGCGGCGTTTCAAACCCTGCTGATCACCGAAACATGTTTTCAAGTTCCGCGCTTGGAAACCCGACCTCCCGAACTCGTTATCGAACCAAACTTTCCAGATTTACTTAGTATATCAATGGGCTCATTTTCATACAAAAAAATTTACCGAACGACTCCCCGAAAGGATACTTTACAAATTAGACGGGTTATGCAAATAACCCGTTTTGACCCATTTTCACTACAAACAACCCATACGACTTCCGATTTACACCAAACTTTACCAAAAGCATTAGATTAACATAACAAACGTGTTTCAAGGGTACTCGACCCGTTTACAACCCCAAAGTGGGTACTTTTACACATAATCCAAACGCCCCTTTAACTTGGACCATAAATACATAAAACATGCTTTAGCATACCGAAAGACTTCCAATTCGCTACACAACTTTTGACACACAACTTAGCGCTTGACTACTCATTACAAAACATTACTTGACTCACGGGGGTACAAACTTTACACTCGAGCTCGGTATCTACCTAAGCTCTAATTTCTTACCAATGTTCTATCCTTTCTCATAATTGAACCATAATCCTTATTCCACGTCATCCATAAACACATGGACCTACAAAAAGGTTAGACAATTAAACCATAAGCTTTCGCATAGTAAGTAAAACGATCATAACATGCTATCATACTTCAATCCACATAAACATCATATACATAAAATACTTACTTCATGGATTACTACTCAAGCCTCATCTAGCACATAACATCAACATATTCCATAGCATCAAATCATCACATAAGCCATATCATGGCATCACATAAGCATAACTCAAGTCCATATCACTTATCATACAACATACATAACACTTATGTTAGAATTCTATATAACACATATTACCATCATTTTACTTACCTTAATCCAAGCTAAGCACATAAAGAACATCATCATCATCATCATAATCTTCTATCATCATCATCCTTCATAATAACATCATATAAGCACTTAACACATAACATAATAATCATAAAAATGGTTTATACAACCATTAGCTTATCCCTAACAACTCTAATCATCATATAATCATATATTGATTATATGATGATCAATCCCACCATTTATTCATCTTCTCCAAGTTAGGGTTTATAAACCCTAACTTTTCAATTCATCAAATACACTAGATATAGAGATTACTTACTTGCGGGAAATCAAGGTTATGCTTAATCTTGCCATAGGAACATGATCACTTCACTAGCGTCATCATCAAGCTTATTTCTTTTCCCTCCTTTTCTTATAACCGGCCCCACCCACATACACACCTTTATAGAAGATAAGAAATGCCTGAAAAGTTCTAGGCTTAGATATTTTAGGTGACAAGTTTGCCTAATTGGCAAGAATGACCCCTCAAGTCTCATTCTTTTTTATTTAGCCACAACTAACTTTATTACATGTTTAATACTTGGCAACCTAGGCCCCTTTAGTTACACTTCATATTTTACATAACCACTTTAGTCATATTTTGACTATCGGATTTGACCACTACACAACAAATGTTGACTGGCCAATCACATAAGGTCTTTATCCATTTTCATCTAGGGTGGGGTCCCAGCAACCAGGAAACGGGTCTAACAATTCTACCCCCTTATTTAGATTTCGTCCCCAAAATCTCTCGTCTATTACTATCCAAAACCAATTTAACATCATATACATGCATCTTATTCTCATGCTCTCTAAGCCACAACCTTGCAACAATCTAAATGATCGTGCAAATTCTAAACTTGCTATACATAAACATAACTTGCAATCCACTCTAACTACTCTTCTTATCACAATCTTATCTAAAATTCCAACAATGACTACTTGTCATGTGGAAAATTTTACTATTTTGACTTTATATAAGTCAAACTTCATCACTATAAACACGTCATACGCCCATGCACTAACATGACATAACATCTTATACCGGCCAATTTCACATTTTACATAGTGCCAACACGTATCTACATCATAACCGGTAACTTAATTCAAAATAAACAAAGTACCATACAAATGGACCAGGTGGAAAACTAGAAGGGGGGGGGGGGTTGAATAGTTTTACGCCTTTTTAATTTTATTATGAAAACTTTGTTTACTTTTAAAAACTTAGATTCGAATTTATGTGAACTCAACTCTTGAACAATATGAACAAATATAAGTAAATCTAAATAAACAATGCAAGTAAAGTAATGAAATGAAAAGAAAGATAGAGATGGAAAGATCTAACCGCGAGACAAAAGATTTATAGTGGTTCGGCTACAAGGACACCTTCCTTGCCCTACTCCACTCCCCCAGCACCTAACTCGAGAGTTTTCTTCACTATGTCAACAAGCTCCCTTGTGGCGGAGAAAACCTTACACAACTTTTGCTTACACCGGTTTAACGACACAAAGCTAGATGTCGGGTTCTAATCGTAGCTAGAACCAATCTCACAACTTCTACACAACTTCTTCACAACTTATTCACAACGGCTTCACGACTTCTTCACAACTTCTTCACGACTTCTTCACCACTTCTTCACACCGGCTTCACAACTACATCACAACCTAGCACTACTTATGTACTCTTCTACTTCTTTACACCTTAACTTCTTCACAACTTCACTACTTACACACTAATCTAGCATAAGCAATTATGCTCACACCTATCTAACAAATATACACAACTTATACAAAAATGAAAGAATGATTATACAAACAACTTAGGTAGCAAGATGATACTAAGTTGCAATACTTCTTCTCTAGTTGTTGAAGTAGTATTCTTCTTTTGCACTTGAATGTTAGAAGCTTGGATCACTTGGAAACCAATGCTTAAGAATATATGATCAAAGGATTTAGAAAGGATTTGGAAGGATAAGAAGAGATTTAGAACAGAAGGTTTGGGGGTGCAAAAGGTGAGGAAAAAGTCCAGGGATGAACCAGTATTTATAGGCAAAATCTGACAGCTGGAGGAGTGGGGCGGTCCCCTTAAAATTAAGGGGGCCGCCTAGTATAATTAAGGGGGCCGCCCTACCCGAACGTTGCTCAGATTTGTCTTTTTGTGGGGAAGGTTTTTCTGGAATATTTTTACCATTTTTTGTTAAAAATTTGAATTCATAAATTTATAAAGGATTAAACATTTTTATTTAATACCAAAAATGATTTTTTTAAAAGATATAAAATGTTTGTGTCATTTTATAAAAAATCTAGTGATTAAGAAAATGTTCCTTTGATCATATAATGCATTAAGCATTGGTTTATTCATACCTTTAGTGATTAAGTTGTAGAAATGAATATTTACAACTAAATACTTATTTATTTAATAAGTTTATGTTTAATGAGTTTACATTTTGTGATTATCAAAACATAGAGATATCAAGAAGTATTAATAATGTTTTTAGGCATTATTTATATCAACAATCTCCCCCTCTTTGATGATTACAAAACTTAAACTCATTAAATCCAAAAATTTATTTTTGAACAAGTATTTAGTGAGTTTATATTCACTTCTCCCCCTTTTTGTAGAATCAAAAAGGTTATGCCGACAAGTTTTAGATACAAAAATTGTCGGAACGAGAACTCCCCCTTGATGTGTGCTCCCTCTCGTTTGAGGGCATCAAAGAATCGAGATATGGAATGCTTGAAAAAAAAATATTAGAAGTACAAGCATACATAGCAAGATATGAAATATAAAAAACAACAATCATGGCAAACAATTATTAAGAACACATAGCAAGACATTCATTAGTATGCTTGAAACATATAACAAGAAAAAGGTCCTAAATTGCCAAAGAGAGCTTTCGGACTTGCTTGCGACACGAAAGCTTGGAAAATAAGCATGTAGTTATGCTTAGATGGTTGATGGTAGAGTGTTTGGGATGTAATTGGTTGAGTGAGGGTAAGGATGTTTGATTAATAGAGGTATATTTTTGGAGGTGGAGAGTTTGGAGCGGAATCGGTGGAATGAAGGTTAGAGTGTTGTGCTAGTGGAAGTGTTGGATGAGATCTAGTAAGAAGATACTCAGTACAAATGAAATGTTTATTTAAGGCAATGATTTATTTTTGGAAAAGGACACAACAAGGACAATAGTTGATATGATTGTCAACTTGATTCAAGTTGTGGGGTTGAGGTAAGCAATTTGAGTAGGGTGAGGATGGGGAGGATGGAGGTTGGCCCTTGTTGCAAGGTGCATAGCAAGGAGATCACTACGGTCATGGATTTGGTTTATCTCTTCACGGAACTTTTCCTTTTCCGTGGGAATGTGAATTTGGTCATTTGGTGGAAGTGGATGAAATTGGGGTGTGTAATTGAAAGTAAAGTTGGATGTTTGACCAATATGATGAGGGTTTTGAAAGGTTTCAATGAGGTTTGTTTAAGGTTGAGATGTGTAGTTTGGAACGAAGGTGGAGGTTGAAGTTATTTTGTGATGAAGGAGGGCTAGAAGGGAGTTGATCCAATAGAGCAAGGTGTAAGGCAAGAAGAGCACAAAGCTCATGGGCTTCTTTAAGTTCTTCAATGAACTTCAAGTGTTTGGAAGAAGGTAATGATGGTGGAGTGTGGTTGTTATCTGGGATGGATGTTTGAACATGTAACATAGGAGCAACATGTGAGTTGGTAGGAGGTGGTGGTGATACTCTTGGTGGTGGAGACATTTGTGAGCTTGGGTAATTATGAGTGGATGAGGATGGAGATATGGAAGAAGGGGATATTCCAAGAGTGGTGAGTGTTTTGGATGGTGCATTGATAGGTTGAATAAGATGTGAGGTGTTGTGAATGAGATTGGGATTATTGTTTTGGGATTGATCATGCTCTTCATGTGAATCATATGGGTGAGATGAAGGTGTATTTTTGGGAGTAAAGATGGATGGTTGGTTATTATGATGAGGTTTGTGAAAGGGTTCATTGGAATGAGCTTGAGGATTGGGAGTATAGTTGGGAACAAATGTGGGTAGGTGTTTGATGAAGCGAAAAGTGTACCGCTTTTAAGGGGTCATTTAAGCCCTAAATCGTATTTATTTGATCAAATATTGCCCTAAATCGTTCCTTTTGTCATTTTAGGTACTTTTGAGGAGAAATCTGGAAAAGGAGGCATTTTGGACGTTTTTGGAGCATTAAAGTGAAGAAAACGGCAAAGTCTCAAAAATTGGCTAAAAGTTACTCTTGACGGCGTCAGACTTTACTCTGGACGGCGTCATGTCTTGGCAAGAAAAGTTGGACGTGAAATTTACTCATGACGGGCCAGTGAAAATAGCATGTGAATTCTGACGGCGTCACGCTTTAACTTGATCGAGGGCGTCACGGCTTAAATCATAAGGGGACGGCGTCACGTTCATGGTTAGACGGCGTCAAGCCTTGATAAGCCAGAATGGATTTTTGAAGAGCTAAAGAGGAACGGCGTCAAGAAGGTCATCCGGGAACCCTAAAAGCGGCGAGGTGACGGCGTCACACTCCATAAGGTGACGCCGTCAGATCCAAAAATCTATATATAGTTTTCTAATTTTTTGTCATTAGAGAGAGCTTAGTGTGTGGAATTTTGGGAGAAAACCCTAAGACGATTTTAGCTACTTTTTCAGGGCTTTTTGCCTTGAGATCTTCCATGTTTCATTGAAAGATAAGTTATCAATTAATCATTCAATATGTCTATGTGTTGTTTGATTTTATCTTATTCTTGTCTTTTGTTTAACATGTTAGGCTAAATTTATCTTGTGTTTGCTTAGATCTAATGAAACCTAGCTATTGATTATTGGTTGTTAGTGTGTTATTAGTTGTATTGGATGATTGTTTATCTATGTTAGGCTTAAGAAAACTGGCTAACTTCCTATTCGGTAACTTGCTTGAACGTCTTAAGAAACATGAACCAAACGCGTACTAAAGGTTTTTATGGTTGTATTTAATGCACAAGCGAATTCTAGTGATCCCATGTTAGGAGCTTCCTAGCCGGCTCGACATAGGAGTGAAGTAGGAGCTTGTAGAGTTGGGGAAGTAAGTACGCCACCCCACGAATGGTATTAAGGAATACACCCGTCATCCACGCAACTAATACACACTAATTAATCGGTAAAAGATAGTTAGGGAGTAAGGAAATCTAAGTAAACACATTTCTCTACACATAAGTTTCTCACCACATTTTCATTTTTGTTATTTTATTTTATTTGCATTCGTAGTAATTTGGGTTAGTTGACTAGCAACTAATTCCGCCCACTCTATCAAAACCGAGATTTTACTTGCTTTCATAAAAAAATATAAAAACATAAAAAAGAATCTTCCTCGACCCTTAGACCTAATTAGAGTAGCCTTTCATACCTAACGAACACTATTCCCTGTGGAGAACGATCAATCCCCCGTACTTACCACTACACTATACTACATCGGTCAGGTACACTGCCTGGTGGGGTTGTAAGCCTCTTGAGATCCCTCGAGAGGTAAAACCTGTTGTAAGGTTACAAAACCACGCAATCAAATGTGGGTAGGTGTTGTTTGTTTTTAGGGGGTTAGGTTTTCTGCTCCAAACGGGTTTTTCGGTCATCCTTGCTAACCTTGAGGTTTTTGGCTTTGGTTTGATGGGATAATGGAAGATTATGAGGAATGGGAGTGTTTATGGTGTAGAAATGATGGGATTAAGGAATGGATAGAATTTGTTGAATGGATTGGAATAAGATATGTTTGTGAATTTTGTGAAGTGTAGGATGAAATGGGCTAAAAAATAGAAAAAAAAGAAAGAAAGGGAACAACATCTTCGACCATCAGATGGCCGGTCCCCTTAAATATTAAGGGGGCCGCCCATCTGTTGGTTCCAGATTACTGGAAATGGGTTTTTGGCAGAAAATTGTGGAAAACTATAAGGGGGGGGGTTGAATAGTTTTACGCCTTTTTAATTTTATTATGAAAACTTTGTTTACTTTTAAAAATTTAGATTCGAATTTATGTGAACTCAACTCTTGAACAATATGAACAAATATAAGTAAATCTAAATAAACAATGCAAGTAAAGTAATGAAATGAAAAGAAAGATAGAGATGGAAAGATCTAACCGCGAGACAAAAAATTTATAGTGGTTCGGCTACAAGGACACCTTCCTTGCCCTACTCTACTCCCCGAGCACCTAACCCGAGAGTTTTCTTCACTAAGTCAACAAGCTCCCTTATGGCGGAGAAAACCTTACACAACTTTTGCTTACACCGGTTTAACGACACAAAGCTAGATGTCGGGTTCTAATAGTAGCTAGAACCAATCTCACAACTTCAACACAACTTCTTCACAACTTATTCACAACGGCTTCACGACTTCTTCACAACTTCTTCACACCGGCTTCGCAACTAATTCACAACCTAGCACTACTTATGTACTCTTCTACTTCTTTACACCTTCACTACTTACACACCTTAACTTCTTCACAACTTCACTACTTACACACTAATCTAGCATAAGCAATTATGCTCACACCTATCTAACAAATATACACAACTTATACAAAAATGAATGAATGATTAGGGCTATAAACGAACCAGACGAACACGAACGGAGCCTTGTTCATGTTCGTTCATTTAATTTTAACCAAACAAATAAACGGACACGAACGCTTAAACGGACGAATTTTCTTGTTCATGTTCGTTTATTAAGAAAATAAGTTGTTCATGTTCGTTTATGTTCGTTCATTAAGATACTAAACGAACGCTAAACGGACATACACGATCGAACATAAATGAACATAGACAAACAAACATAAACTTCATTAAATTATGCACAATATATTATTTTATGAGTGTTGTTTTGTTTAAACAAACCAATTTTAGAATTATATGATTAAAAGATATGATATACGAACATAAATAAATAAATGAACGTAAATGAATGCATAATCGGATGTTCACGAACATAAATGAACGGACGCGACTTTTGTTCATGTTCGTTCATTTAACTAAACGAACGTAAAATATTGTTCATGTTCGTTCATTTGATAAATAAACGAACATAAACGAACTTTTTACCGAACGGTTCATGAAATGTTCACTGAATGTTCAGGTCGTCTACAACCCTATGAATGATTATACAAACAACTTAGGTAGCAAGATGATACTAAGTTGTAATACTTCTTCTCTAGTTGTTGAAGTAGTATTCTTCTTTTGCACTTGAATGGTAGAAGCTTGGATCAATTGGAACCCAATACTTAAGAATATATGATCAAAGGATTTAGAAAGGATTTGGAAGGATAAGAAGAGATTTAGAACAAAAGGTTTGGGGGTGCAAAAGGTGAGGAAAAAGTCCAGGAATGAACCAGTATTTATAGGCAAAATCTGACGGCTGGAGGAGCGAGGCGGTCCCCTTAAATAGGGGGCCGGTCCCCTTGGGGGCCGCCTAGTATAATTAAGGGGGCCGCCCTACCCGAACGTTGCTCAAATTTGTCTTTTTGTGGGGAAGGTTTTTCTGGAACATTTTTGCCATTTTGGTTGAAAATTTGAATTCATAAATTTATAAAGGATTAAACATTTTTATTTAATACCAAAAATGATTTTTTAAAAGATATAAAACGTTTGGGTCATTTTATAAAAAATCTAGTGATTAAGAAAATGTTCCTTTGATCATATAATGCATTAAGCATTTGTTTATTCATACCTTAAGTGATTAAGTTGTAGAAATGAATATTTACAACTAAATACTTGTTTATTTAATAAGTTTATGTTTAATGAGTTTACATTTTGTGATTATCAAAACATAGAGATATCAAGAAGTATTAATAATGTTTTTAGGCATTATTTATATCAACAACACATTTCAAAATTCTTTCACACGCATTACTTAAGCAATCTTTCTTATTAAATTTCGGGAATGCTCACCGATTACTCATCAATTTAATGCATAACTCATTCTAGACGTCTATCTTAAGGTTTCACACATGACCTTAACGCCACTATAAGTTTTATTCATATTTATCTTTTCTTATGACGTCTAACTAGTTTTAGTTATCACTTCTCATATTACTATCCGTACTCAGGTCATATCGGCTACACATAAGTCCACTCATTTATAACTCTTTATTTACATAAAAGGCGTCCCAATCTATGTAAGTAAGGAATTATAAACTTATGGTTCGGAGATTTACAATTTCTTCATTTAAATGAAAAGGCGTCCCAATCCATTTGAATCAATAAACCATAAACCATCCTACTTATACGCTTCCAACATAACATTCGTACTTACTTTTTTTTTCCATATTTTCTAGCCTTGGATCCAATCTCACTAACTTTCCATCCATGCCATAAAGGCAAGCTAATCACCATGCCATAAAGGCAAGCTAAACATCCATGCCGCGAAGGCAAGCTAGGCCATCTCGAACGATGCCAAAATACATGCCAAGGATATAGGCAAACCATGCCGGTGAAGGCAAACTAACAATCATGCCATAAAGGCAAGCTGGGCTATCCCGAAGGATACCATAACATCCATGCCATAAAGGCAAGCTGGGCTATCCCGAAGGATACCATAACATCCATGCCATAAAGGCAAGCTGGGCTATCCCGAAGGATACCATAACATCCATGCCATAAAGGCAAGCTGGGCTATCCCGAATGATACCATAACATCCATGCCATAAAGGAAAGCTGGGCTATCCCGAATGATACCATAACATCCATGCCATAAAGGAAAGTTGGGCTATCCCGAAGGATACCATAACATCCATGCCATAAAGGCAAGCTGGGCTATCCCGAAGGATACCATAACATCCATGCCATAAAGGCAAGCTGGGCTATCCCGAAGGATACCATAACTAGAGCATTGGATCCAAGCTATATATATTTTATCATCTTTACTCATTTTATCTTTCATGTACTTTTATTATTATGCACACACTATCATTTTCTCTATTCTCATTGCCTTAAGCAATTTTAACATTCACTATCACGCTTACTACCATCTAGACAAGTTTCTATATAACACTTGCCCATTTATTATCTTTGCAATCCACAATGCAATCTATCATTCATCCGCCAACCCCAAGTTGACTCATACACTCACTATGTGCCATCTTTATTTAGACAATTTGTGGAGATCGATATGCTCGAGGCTTGTTAGACCTCATATCTAGGATTAACACAATAATAATGAAGAACAACAATTGTACACAGCGGAATACCATAAACAAATCATTATCATTGCACGAGGTTTGTTGAACGATTACAAACCCTAACCCTAAGCGTCTACACTAAGACTTGGTGCCTAGGTTACACACACACACCTTTTTCTGGAATTACATCTCTAATTCCTGTATCTAATATAACTCACGCCCCATCTCTTTATAAACTAGAGATTAGGGTTACAAAGACATTTAAATAATACATAATAAGTCCTTTAACTTTGTCTTCATAAGTCTCCTCCATCTTTCATATTTTGTCAATATCAACTCATATTTAATTCCTAACAATCTGCCCCTAGTTGATATGACAAAACCAACGATATGAAAGATGATCTTCAAGCTGCAAATAAACCTTCTTCCCCTTTTTGTCATCATCAAATAGGGGTCTTCAATGCAACTTGAATCAAACGCTTCCCCTTAAGTGATGCATGTAGATGGTTAAACAATTAAATAAGCTTCCCCTGAAACTAAGCATGTTTACCATCTCTTGAATCAAGAACTCCGTAGGCTTTATGGAACGATCACTGATGAAGAAAACCAAGTATAACAAACTTGATGAAGAAGTTGAATTTCCCAAACTTGCGTCTTATATCTTGCACTATCTTATCCATTACAACTTACACCTCTCTGCGTGTTCTTACAACACACTCTTACTAATACCCGTCAACCCCTTGTGACCATATTCCCAAATTAGACTATCACTTCATTTAGTCTATCCAAATCTTATGCATATAAACCTTACATAGGTTTATTCTATCACACTCACATAAATCTCATCATACACATTCCAATATATAACGACATGATTATATTCATGTTTTACATTTCTTTCTAGCACACTTCAAGTCACTTATGACTTCTAGCGCAATCTGAAACTTATTCATCTCTTCTACTCATCATGCTTAACTATATATCACTAGCACTGTTTAATTATCATGTTTTATATGATACATGATCTCATCACATCTTAACTATACACTTTTACTTTCTCTTTTTAGTTACTCATATATGAATTTATGCCTTCAAGCCATAGTTGTCAAAAGCGAATGCGATTGCAAGGCGCAAAGACCCAAAATCTCGCTTAGGCGAGAGGCGCATAAAAAGCGCGGGCCCGAAATAAAAAAGCGCAATGTTGCAATAAACTTTGATTTTGATTCATTTTGTGTTTCTGGTTAGATTCAAGGGTTGCAATAAGATTCACACTGCATTCTAACACTATCCCACTAACTTAATTCTATTAAAATACTCTAAATCAAAAAATCCCAAATCGTACCATGAACCCTAATTTCAAAAATCAAACCAAATGTGTTTCTGGGTATGATTGGATCCTTGTACCATGTTTATAACATGATTCCGACCAAAACCCACTAACTTAATTGGATTAAAACACTCTAAAAAAAAATTCCAAATCGTACTATGAACCCTAATTTCCAAAATCAAACCAAACGTGTTTCTGGGTATGATTGGATCCTTGTATCATGTTTATAACATGATTCCGACCAAAACCCACTAACTTAATTGGATTAAAACTGTTAGGAATATAAATATTCATATGAAGGTTCGGTCACCCCGAGCATCTAATTAGCATTTATATACCTCGTAGGCTTATTTATATAAGCTTAGTATTATTAGTATTATTAGTTTTATTAGATTAGTAGTATCTATATTTGTGGAGTGGGTCGGGGCTTTCCCCACTGTCAGCTCACTTCACAGCCCACTAGGGGCACTATTATTAGGAAGTATAAATACCCCTTCCCACACTTGGGAAGGGTTGGAACTCTTGTCACATTAATCTAACTTTCCAGGTTTTCTCTCAACAAGAGTCTCCCTCTCTCTCTAACATCTCACTAACTCACCATGGAAATCTTAATCTTCCATAAGCCAAGACCACCCGAATCAACCACACAATCAATATGGTTATTTCCTACAATTGGTATCAAGAGCCATGGTTTCATCTTGGTCAGATCTGTGGTCAGTGGCTTTATATTCGGTTGGTCAGATCTGTGGTCAATGGTTAGTGGCTTTACAATTGTTGGCTTTACATTATTTGGTCAGATGTGTATGCTATATTTTTGTTACACGTTTCTCTTTTAAACGGAATATAGATACTACTAATTTGTGGTCAGTGGTCAATGGTTTTTTTTTCCGGTTGTTTCTTAACTCATGACTGCTCGAATTCATCTTTCCAAATCCAGATTTGCTTTAATATTCTTGTGGGCTTCCAACAACTTTTAAGCACTTAATGTTTTGGTCTAATGTTTAAACGATTTTAAGTTTGCGGTTGCGGCTTATTTTTGTTAAACGATTTTTAAGATCTGGGTTTAAAAGTTTTCATGACTACACATCGGTTCGTTAAGTCTTTGTAAAAACAACAGTTTTGTGTTTCATGTTATATTTTTGAGGTTGTTTTGTACCATCTTGTGAATATTGTAGTCGGAAACTTGTCATATAAGATAAAATGTTAACAGATCTGGGTTTAAAAGTTGGGTTAATGTGGTTAAGAATGACAGAATTTTTGGGCGGAATACTTGGTCGGAATCTCGCCGTGTTCTTGGCAGCTGCTGGTGTAAAATGATGGTGTTCTTGGAGGCGGTTTGTGTCAAAGAATGGTGTTCATTGTATGCGGTTTGTGTCTTCTTGGGAGTGAAGTTTGGACTGTAACCAAAAATGGATAATGAGGACAAAAAGTACAAAAGTGACAGGTTTGACTGGTCAAAGACGCGGTTTGTCTATTGGCTTACAGACTCGGTTTGTCTGTTTAACCCTGGACTCGGTTTGTCCATACAGTCACGAACTCGGTTTGTCCATACTATCATGAACTCGGTTTGTCCATTTAAACACGAACTCGGTTTGTCTACTTTTCACGAACTCGGTTTGTCTACTTGGATGCGGCTTATGTGTTTTGGCACAGATGCGGCTTGTCTGGGTTGATAAAGGTGAAACAATATGAATGAAGATGAAGCAGATGACCATACCACAACGACCACAACCATTAACAGCCGCAAACTAACTTCAATCAAATACATCAGTCAAACACATAACCAATCCTAATCTTATCACTACCTTAACCCGTTCATCACTCCCCAATACTAGCAATTGACAACATTACTCGGATTTAAATGATAAAACAAAGTAATCACAGTCTCTTATTCACAACAACTCTTAAACAACTAAACTGCCAACAACAGATTCACTCTCCTAACCTCATCAACAAATTGGACTCAAAAGACTTGATATTATTAACATAATCTCAGATTGCTCTTTCTTTCGTGGTTATCAAACTAAATAGAGCTTTTCAAAAGGTCAAGCATACGAAAGAGAAGATATCATCATAGATCATTTTCGAAGCATACACTTCGATTTAACTATCCGAAAAATCATAATGAAAGAAAAAGACAATAACAACAATGTTATTATCTTCCTTTAGATTCGGTTATAAAAACGCATGAACTAAAACTAAATACGCAACCTACCCGTGACCCCTCAAGGATCTTGAATTTTTTTTAAAAAAAGTCTTCTGGATTTTTGATGATGATGCAAATAACGAGTAATGAAAAGGTGGGTCTGTGTTGTGCTCGGCTTCGTGATTTTCACAAAAATGATCATGTGATAATATTTGGTGTGTGGGGTTTGAGTTGTGAGTGTGATGAGGCACGTCGCTTGTAAAGGGGGCGGATAAATTTTTTTTTGTGATTAGGGTTTGTGCAATGTGGCTGAGTGCTGTGATGAAGGAGAGAAAAGGGGCGGATTATAGTAATAAAGGGATTAGGGCTTGACTTGTGTGTTAAGTGGGAGTTAAATACCGGATTTTTAGGGTTAAGAGAGAAATGGACATGGGCCAAGAATGTTGATAAGCTTATTGGACCAGAGACTTGAATGGGCCGCTTACCTGTTTTTTAAGCGAACTGATTAAATGGTTTTAGGCTAATGATTAGTGGGTTGTGAGCGAAGTTGAGTTGCAATGATAATGTCCTATTCGATTACACTAATTTGAATGCAAAGTTGAGTTGCATTGCTAAGATGAACTGCAATGGATAGTTATGTCTATTCGATTGATAAAAGAGTGTAATTGAGTTCACAATTATACACATGTCATGGCTATTTTTTTTGGTTTATGAATGTCTTCTTTAATTCAGAGGTGTGGATTTGGCAGCAGTGTCCTATTAGTGCCTACGATTTAAGTGAGTCTGCAATTTGATGTTTTCGAGTTGAGTTACAGTTGACAAATTGCAATGTGATTAATTGTGATTTGTCAAGTTGCGTGTTTGTCTTATTGCGTCTTGACGGATTGCTATTTGACCAGTTACGATATGACGTTGCGAGTCAACACTTGCGATTCGACTTATTGTGATTTGGTTGATTGCAATCTGTCTTGGTGCAATTTGACAATCTGTGACTTGGCCTGTTGCAATTTGATCATGTTGTGATTTGACTTCTGTGACTTGAATTTCGAAGATTGGTATTGCACCTCACTCTTGGGTATTCTGGTTGATTTCACGATTTCTCTTGTAGTTTTTAGAAAATCCCGCGAAAGATTCGATTTCTCGGTTTAAATCTCAAGAGCTGTAAAATCCCGTGAAATTAATTTTGGACAAGTAGGCTGGACTTGGGTTTAGAAATAATGAAACTTACGGGGTGTGACTAATTTTTCGGGATAAGTTTGTGCTTCAAGATCAGCAGGAATTGGGAAATTATGATTACTTGGTTGGTTTGTTAATTCACGGGTTGGTGTACTTAGTGTCACAAACATCTCGGGGTGGATGGATGCATGATGTTTGATGACCCTTGCTCAAGCGTATTTAAGGTGATTAGACCTGGATGTTCAAGAAGTGGATATATACAATAAAGGATGGAAGGTTGGGTATATATCACTACCTATATTTAAAGGAGTTACGTTGTTGTGCTCAATATAGGTTCTAAATCACAATTTGCAATTTAAGGTGATTAGACTTGGATGTTCATGAAGTGGATATATACAATTAAGGATGGAAGGTTGGGTATATATCACTACCTATATTTAAAGGAGTTACGTTGTTGTGCTCAATATAGGTTCTAAATCATAATTTAGTGCAAGTTTAAGTCGCGGACTTGTTCTTTATCAAGCTTCATCAAGTGATTGTTGTTTCTCAAGCTCCTAATGGAATTGTTGTTCAAGATCTTCTCAAGAGGTAGTCATGCTTAAAGACAAGAGGTGCTTTGTTTGGAGACATGTTTTAACCTTTTACTCACTTTAAAGTCATATGCATTTCATCAAGCGGTTTTGGCATATTACGAGCTTCAATGAATTGTTAATCTACTAAACCATTGATGATGAGGAAAGCAAGGGGTTACTACAAGAGAATCTTAATCACCATCTTCGTTGCAGTAGTTTCATTTGTCTCTTTCCATGTTTTGTGCCTGACAAATTCACAAACGTCACGGACTCTCAGCTTTGGCAAAAAGGTCATTTCATGTCCTTTTTGAGGGGGAGAATTATCGCAAGTTTCCTAGAAGTTTCGTCTCCAGCGATGTGAATTTTAGCGGTTCCGGTTACAGCGGGTCAGATCGTATCGGTTCAGTCTCCAGCGGTTTGAATCTTAGTAGTTTCGGTTACAGCGGGTCAGATCGTAGCAATTCAGGATTCAGTGGTTCAGTCTACAGCAGTTTGATACTTACTGTTGTGCAGTTAGTTCTTGAATTTATTTCTCAAATAAATCTCAAGAACGGTAAAATCCTGTACACAGTACAACAACTATTCCACATCCAAGTAGCTGGGTCAGACTGCTTTATTTGATTGGACTGACTATGAGTCATGGGCACTTCTAAGAACTTGCGCATGTTTCTTCTCTTTTTGGCTAGTCAACAGCACAAGATGATCACGAAGTTAATCTGGTATTCTTTATTTGTGATTGAAGTTGAATTTCACGAAGGCGTCTACTTATTTTATCTTGAAGTCGGGGTTGGTTGGATGCATGATCTTCAATGATAACTTGCTCGTGCTTAAAATTTTAAGTTGAAGACTTGGGTTATCTAGTTACCAGCAGTCGGGGTAACTATCACTTAAGAGTCATGGGAGTACTCAGTGTCACACGTCAATGACGATGTCGATAATCGCAAGAGGTGTTAATGTCTCATACTTTGGTTGGGTATGGAGCTCTTAGAGATTTGCTTGGAGCATTAACTCTCTACACCGTTCTTCCAACATTAGTGCAAGCTTAAGTAACAAATTTGGGGTCCTCTACTTCAGTTTTCAGTATTGGTATATCGGGTTCTCTTCATCGTGTGGTCACTAATCTTTGTTCAAGGTTGGTTAGTTGGCCAAAGGTTTTATAAGTTGTGATGTGATCTGTAATCTTCTCAAGATATTCTTAACCCAAACTGATGTTCTCCAATATCAAATCAGTCATGCCACACTCAATCTGTTACTATTTCACGGTTTCTTCTTGGTTTTGTAAATTCCCGCGAAAGAACTTATTTCTCGGTTTAAATCATAGATTTGTAAAATCCCGTGATGATGGACTATGCGATCTTGACCAGGATCGGGTTGAAACCATTATCGAAGTTCAGTTATAACATCACAAATGGCTGGATCGAGGCATTTAATTGACAAGAAGTGACTACGGCGTTAATTCATTATTATTTATTTGAGGCTGAAGTGAAATTTCATGGGTGCGTGTACTTAGTATCTGAAGATATCGGGGAGGTTGGATGAAGATTCTTCGAGATCCTTGTTCGAGCTTTCAATACAATGACAAGGACTTGGATATCTAGTTATTTTTTCTTTCTCCCTATTACAAAATAACTATCACTTTAAGGAGTCACGTTGTAGTGCTCAGTGTCACACGAAGTTGTGGATATCCAAGAGGTGATGTATGTCTTATACTTGATGGTTGGTTGGTTGAAGAGTATAGAGTACTTAGGGATTCGATGTTGCACGAAGTCTCTGCACCGCTCTTTGTCTTGCATTAGCACAAGTTTAAGTCACAAGTTCGGGTTATGTTACTTCAGGCTCAAGTTCATCATATTGGGTTTTTCTCCATCAGTGGTCACGATTTCAAGCCGACAAAATGATAATGGGGTTGGTAACGAGTTAGATGAGAGAAGTTGTAAAGAGAGAGATAATGACGTCTGTACAAGTCAGTGCAGGCCTCGCTCTTCATCATATGACGTCTGTACACTTCAGTGCAGGCCTCGTTCTTCATCACATGACGTCTGAATACATCAGTTCAGGCCTCATTCTTCAAAGAAAAGAAAAGTGTACGCGTGAGTGCACTTTATCTTCAAAAGAAGAGGAGTCTTCTTATTAATGGCCATTCTCATCAACAAGATTCATGCTTTTTCTGTGCTTATTCAGTCTTCAAGTGGATCGGCGCACATTGGAGTATATTCTTATTCACTTGTTCAACCAAAAATTGCAGTTGACAAGCACATGCAATTTTTGAGGGGGGGAAAGGGTGAATAAACAACATGTCAGTCTTCAAGAACCGTCAAGTGGAGCTACTTACCGTTGATGGTATTTATATTCACTAGTTCAATCATCAAAAATTGCAGTTGGAAGGCATATGTAATTTTTGAGGGGGGGAAAGGGTGAATATTAATCTACATGTTGGTTGATGATTGAGAAATGGTCATACGACTCCTGGATACGTCAGTTCAGGAGTCGTGCAAACCATGTTTCTCCAACACTACTTCTTCCGTCTATTAAGGTGTTGAAGAACATGGTCATGGAATGCTAATCTACATCGTCTCACGGGCTGGTACAATCAGTAACAAAGGGTTTCTAGTCAATGCTTCATGTATACGTCATAAGGCTACATGTACACATCATGATGATGATTCCGATTAATCGTAACCATCATGGGGGAGAGAAATGTGTACACCAAGGACGCACAACAGGTTCACGTGATCGGGCTTAATCATATATTCCGGTGTTGAGAACCGCAGAGATGATCAGTGGTTCAACTTGTTACCTTGGTATTTACGTTTCACTGTTACGTCATGGGCTGATTAATCGTAACCATCAGGGGAGAGAGAATGTGTACATCAAGGACGCACAACAGGTTCACGTGATCAGGGCTTAATATCCAAGGATGGATACATACTATAGATGATCAGTGGTTCAACTTGTTACTTTGGTGTTATACTAAAGACTGAAGAAGGTCGAGTCGTCAGTCTACTCTACATTCTCTGTTGGGAGTTATCTTCTCATGTGTATGCTGCGGGCTGATGGGTTACATGTAAGGTTACTGGAAGGCATTTGGTGAGATAAAGATGATTGGTATTCTGTTCCTCCACATTGGGCAATCTTGAAGAAGGTCGAGTCTACAGTCTTTTCCACAGTCAAAAAATGTTGAGCTCTTTTCTTACAACTTGATATTTAACTTAATCCCATGACAGTTCTTGTTTGATGAGTTGTGGAGTTAAGTTAGGTTCAAGTTGTTACGTAGTTTAAGGTTAAGTCCAACTTGATGTTAACCTAATCTCATGACAGTTCTTGTTTGATGAGTTGTGAGGTTAAGCTAGATTTCAGTTGAGGCTCAACTTAAACTACCGAAAAGATGCCTAAGATTTTTGACGGAGTCACTCTAGGACGGGAGTGTTAGAAGATTAAAGACGGCATGCATTTGGTTATTAAAAGACTTCTTCATATTTCGGGCGTTCATCCAAAGTCTTCTTCCTATTATGGGTGATCGTCAGAGGTTGTCAGATTGGGGGAGAGCACTAATTAGGGGTGAGTGAAAAGCCAGAATCATTCCCTGATTGAAAGTGCTCACATTGCTCTTCAGCAAGTCAAGTGATGAATGCGGTGAAGATTCAGAATGCTGAGGAGTAATGGTTTCTGGTTCGTATCCTTGTACATATATACTTATTCATACATTATACCATATTGTAAATAGATATATAGAAATCCTGCAATTTGTAAATAGAGTAACGTAAAACCAGAAAAGCCATAAAAATTGAAAAATAGAAAATACCAAAAATAGTTTCACCTAGGCATGTCTTCTGTTTATCGATAACATTTACGGACTTAGAAATGTCATTCAATAATGGCACGGGTCTTTAAATGAAGCTCGAGCAGAAGTTAAAATGGATTGTTAAAACATGTCTAAATGGCTTGCTATTACTTTAGATAGCAACCCGCGCTTCATATTGGGGAAAGCACGTCGCCAAAAAGACGGCTGTTCCTCCAACTGGGTGATGTTCACCTGGGCATGGATTACTTCATATCCATGTTTCCTGATTTGATGTACGTTTCAGTGCATCATTTCTTGTAAAAGAAGAGAAATCTTCTTAGTATAACAAATAGTTTTCATTCTATGATTCTTCTGAAAATTATTTGTGAGACACTTGGTGAATATGTGTTGTATGAAATTTGTTTATACTTGGATTATGCATAAAATTTGTCACTCAATCAACGACTACAAAACCTCACGACAGTTCTTGTTTGATGAGTTGTGGGGTTAAGCGTGATTTTAGTTGAGGTTCAACTAGAATACGGGTCATTGATTGAGGGGGAGAGTGAATTCAAATTTTATATCATCAAATAGATTTATTGGTTAAATCATACTTGTTAGAAATGGTTTTGTAGTTAATGGGGAATTAGTTGAAGAGGATCTTGCTTAAATATATCAAATGACCAAGTGTGTTAGTTGCTAGAAAGTTTAGGACATTATGTGCAATTTGCTTATAGTTTCCTAGCTTTATGTATCTAGAAGGTTCATTTGTGTTACTTTGGAATCCTCGTATAATCCCCAAAATGCTTTAAGACTCAAAACCTAAAAGAAGTTAGAAAACCAGTTGTGTTTGATGTTTTTGAATACTCCACTGGCATTTGTATGATCTAAATGAATGAGTTTCAAATGTCGTTTGACTTTTGTTGGTCGATTGCTGCTTAATGGTTGTTGATTTTGTGCATATGTTCTCAGGATTCGCTTAGGTAGATTGCTATTATGTTAGAATCATGTTCCTAAGATCCTGAATTGAATATTGAAATCTGTGTGAATTGCCATGTTTATGATTGCTAATTGCTCTTCATGCTAGATAGTGGTTTGACGTAGTTCCTGATTGGGGTTTGATTATACGATGAACTTGGTATTATAATGTGGCATGCTGCTGAAGGGTAGCTATTTAGGAATAGTGTATCTGTATGTATGTATATCTGTGTTGATATTCTTATGCAGATTCCATAGCCAAAATGAATGTACCAGTTCCCATTCTAACCATTTGATCAGACGTTCAAACTCTATTGATTGGCTCGGAATTCACCACGACAACAACATCGGCAGCAACAACAACAACAACACTTTCACCACCACCACCACCATTCATTTTGGTCTCGCCAAGTGGGGATCAACTACATTTGCGAAAGATTTGTTGGTGGATGGATGATTGATATTGACTGATTCACTCAGAAAAGCGGGTGATTATATCTGTAATACCTAAAATTCCATAACATGTAAAATGACCAAAATGCCCCTGGGAATTTAAAACCTAAATAAAACATTTGTAAAGCACAAATAAAATCCCAAACTTCTAGCAATGAACAAATTATGATCCCAAGTAATTTTAACAACACCATGTAACATTTATGCAAGCCATGAAATTACCAAATTGCCCTTGGGCGCTTAATATAAAATTTAAATTCAAAAGTTGGAAATTCATAAAAGGAAAATAAATGAAATTAAATGGGAAATTAAGGGAGATAATTAGGCCATTAATTCTTTGACCATAAACCCCCGAAATATTGGCTATTCCTCCCCCCTCCTCGGCAGATTTCACTTATACCACCCACACATCCTTTTCTTCTCACAAAAGTTGCACCGAAACCCTACTATCACCAAGAATAATTCGCATAGCCTTCATACGATTTTTCCCAGCCTTCACACTAATTTTCCCACATTCTTTGGCCTCCTTAGAAGCCATGAAAAATACTCTTTTGAGCCTTGGAAGCACAGATCGAACCATAGGAAATTAATCCAAGTCGTAGGTCTCGGTAAGAACTTTTATCCCATGCGATCGATTTAATCTTTGTGCACTCGTTTTGATATTTTTCCCATGATCCTCACGACCCTCTTAATCCATGAAAATAGTTGGAGTCGTGGTAGAATCTTGGATCGATCGTGAGAATTAAGTCAAGCCGCTCGATATACAATATAAGGTATCACTCGAATAAATTCATACGTGCTCTAATAAATTCGTCTATCATTTTTATTACGTTCCTCATGTCCTTCATGGTCCACGAAAATTGTTTACAAGGTCGGAGGAGTGCTCACGAATTCGTTTGGATTTTGGATCAAGTCGTGGCTCCATAATTCATTTCGCTCATTCCCTACGTTCGAATCTTGGTTTGGCAATTTTCCCTTACTCTATGATCATTATGAACACCATATAAATTATGTAATTCGACTCATGCATGATCTTTCAATCGTTTGTGAATTAATCTATAAATCGACCCATAATTATAAAATACATGTAATCGATTGAACTAAACCTTATGAGTAATTTTTACGGACACAATATGATTATGTTAACATGAGAAAAATATGTATTTGATTTATCATGGCCCCAAAGATTTGTTTTCGAATTAATTTTAAAACCGGATTTATAAGAATTATTTGGGAAAATATAGCACCGATTGAATTAGGGTTTGAAATTGTGAATTAGGGTTTGTTTTTAGTGTAATAATTGATATGTAATCATGACTTAATTATTGGGATTGGCTAGGGCTTGTTTCAAATTAAAATGAAGAATATACGATTTTACTTTTAAAGTATAAGGGTCGAATTGGGTTTTATAAAACTTGTGGGTCACTTTTGGAACTTTATAAACATTGTGGCATGTCGTATAAAAAGTATTAGAAGGGCCTTTTATGTAAAATAAATGTTTAAGGGTTTATTTGAAATATATATCAAAGTTTATAAATCGATTTGTAATTAAATAAACTAGAGGGATTAAACTTGTAATTTTGGGAAACTTATGGGTCATTCATGTATTTAATCATATTTAAGATGCCATGTATCATTTTAGAAATTTAAGGGACTATTATGAAATTGTTATAAATTAAAGGTTGATTTATATAAAGTAAGGACTAAATATGTAAAACTTGTAACTTGAGGGACTTGAATTGTAAAACTTATATTCTAAGGGTTTTGAATCGTACAACACTTAAATCAAGGGTACAATATGTAAATTGGTAAAACTAAGGGGTTTAAAATGTTAATATGAATATCTTAAGGACTAAAATGTAACTTCATAAAGTTAAGGGGCTAAAGATGTAAATTATGAAACATCAGGGGTATAAAATGTAACTTGGGTAAAATAACCTTAAATTAACCTAATTGATAATTATGGAAATATTACTAAATTTTGGAAACTTGCTAAATAAGGAAACTTTCTAAAAATGGAAATCTGCTAAAAATAGAAAGTTACTTAATATGGAAATGGGATCTTTAGTAATCATGTCTTTACTCCTCTAGGTGTGAAGAGGGAGTAATCCTGTGCTCGTTATCATCTTTTCAGTGTGATCTTTGTCAAGTAATAAGGTACAGATATTCTGCTTCTTTGATAAGAGGCCTTCATTCTCTTATTATGACTTCGATTATTGAACCATTATGATTATGAACCTTTCATTCATGAACCTTTGCTTATGAACCTTGACCATGAACCTTTGCTTATGAACCTTGCTTATGAACCATGATTATGAACCATGATTATGAACTTATGAAACATGATTTTGACCTATGCAAGTAAACTTAAAACATGATTCATGATACTTGACCTTTACCCTCAGTTTGATACTACGAGCCACTCACTAGGCATGAGGGTTTCATGTCCATGTCAGTCGATGCACCGATGGCATGACTCTAGGGCAGGAGAGTGATGACCTGTCCCGTCCCTGCATGTTATGTTTACGTAGAGGCAGATTATGGCCACCTGGGGCGTATGGATGCATCCTAGATTTGTTCATGTACATGTTATGTTATGTTATGTTATGATATTCATGGTGACTGATGGTGTGTGCGATACACGTCTTTCACACTCCGGGAGCTAGCTACTCCAACCCATGATGAGGTCACCCCTCATATATATACAGGATACTAAGAGGTCTCCCCTCTACATGTTTATGGCTATGATTATGATTATGATTATGATTTCATGTTATGGGCTCGTAGTGGATTACTGACCTTACTTCACCATACCCCTTTATCCTTTACCTTATGACACCATGTATTCTTACCATGTACTCAGGTTTCCTTTCTCATTTACTCATGTATTATTCATTATGCTACTGCTTGTTACGTTATATCTGTTCACTGAGCTCTAGTAGCTCAGCCGCGTTTTCTTTTCCCGCGGCAGGTAATTAAGCTAGGAGTTGGGCATGGCTTTGGGGTTGAGTGCACTTGAGTGGAGCTTGTTCTTTATAGCTTATCTACCATTTGATTTCTTTGGACTTTATGTTGCCATTGTTTGGGCATTGAACTTATGTACTTCTTTATTTCCTTTCATTTTGGATATAAGTCATGTTGACTTATTATTGGATTATGTATTGACTTCCGCTATTTTGATTTATGGATACTATGTTGTTCTGATATGAAACCATATATTTGTGATATCTTTACCCTTGTCGGGTTGGGGTGTTACAATTTATGGTATCAGAGACAGGTTTCCGAAACCCGTTGGCTTAGGCCTTTGACCTGTGAGGATTGGGTAGACATTAGGTTTTTCTTTCGCGTACTCTTTTCCGTATTCTGCTCTGTCATATTTTGTTTTACCTTACTAATCGTCTTCGTAATTCTATAGATGGTTAACACTCGTCATCAGGAGTATAACAGTGGAGGAGATGCTGAAACCCCCAATCTGGAGGAAATGATAGCTAATGCTGTAGCCCGTCTGCTACCGGGCCTTAACACTGAGGCGGTGGTCAACCGGCTTATCAGTGGTGGAGCTGGTCCATCTGGGGGTGCTGGCAGTTCTTCTGGTGGTGGGGGCCGACCCACTACTATTAATGGGTGGCTGGAGAGTTTTAATAAGCTCAAGCCGTTGTCCTTCACTTCTGCTGCTACTCCTCAGGCAGCAGAAGATTGGATCACCCACATGGAGAAACTGTTCGAGGTTTTAGGTTGTGAGGACGGGTTCAAGACTCGTCTGGCTGTGTTCAAGCTAGAAGGTGACGCGCTCAACTGGTGGAAAGCGCATAAAGAAGCTAAAGGTGGTGACGCATATGTTCTCGGTTGTTCATGGGCTGATTTCCGTACCACGTTCTATAATCGGTACTTCCCTGCTTCCGAACAGCAGAGGTTCATTAGGGAGTACAACACTATCTCTCAGCTTGAGTCTGAGCATGCTGGGCAGTATCTGGAGCGGTTTCAGCGATTAGTGAGTTTTGTGGGTCCGCTTGCTGGGGATTCTAAGCAGCAGGCTAGGCAATACAAATGGGGACTCAAGAGGTTAGTAACCTATTTAAGTTGATGGTTGGTACCAATAGACATTAATACATTTTTTTCTACTATTGTATTAGGTGGGTACTAGACCGCATACTTAATGATGAGTTTAAAGACCCGGCAGAATGTTGCGACGCTGCTCGCAATATCGAGATATTTCATCAGGGATCTGGTTATAAGAGAAACAGAGATGGGGATAGGATTCAGACTCAGGGTCAGAACAGGGATTTTAAGGGCCGGAATGACAGGAGTTATGATTCTCGTGGACAGGGGGATCGACGATACGACCATCAGGGTCAGGCTGGCAGGAACTATGATCAGAAGAGGTCGGATACTAGAGGACAGGATTCCAGGTTCACTCCTAGGCAGGGAGATGACCGCTCGGGACGCAACACCAGTCAGAAACAGTGGAGAGATCAGACTGCTAAGGGTAATCAGCAGAACAGGGCTCCGGGTTCTAGTTCTCAGGGAGGTGCATCTGGGGGTTCATATACTTATCCTATTTGTACTACGTGTGGCAAGCGCCACAATGGACCATGTCGTCGGGCTTCTGGGACTTGTTTTGGATGTGGCTCGACAGAGCATCGTGTGAAAGATTGTCCCAAGCAAAACCCGGAGAAAACCGGGAACTATCTACCTCCCCCTCCACCCAACACTGGCCGTGTATATTCTATGACTCGGGATCAGGCGGCTCAGTCTTCAGGTACGATTACGGGCGTTTTATATATTGGTGGTCACGCTATTTTCACACTTTTTGATACTGGAGCTACGCACTCGATTATATCTTTAAATCTGGTTAAGAAACTTAAAATATTACCAACACCACTAAGTAATCAAGTATCCCTCTCTACTCCCATGAAACTCAGTACTCTTATTGATCATGAATACGTAAATTGTCCTATACGATTCGATGACCGGATTCGTTCGGCAAATCTACTCCCTTTGGACATGGTTGATTTCGATGTTATTCTCGGCATGGATTGGTTATCTTTTCATAGAGCCACCATTGACTGTCATGCTCGAAAAGTAATTTTTGGTGATCTAACTCAGCCTGAATTTGTTTTTCATGAAACACGCTCTCTAAAATCTGTGAAAATTATTTCTGCTTTGAAAGCAAGGACTCTAATATCTCATGGTTGCCAAGGTTATTTGGCCTCTGTTAAAGATTCTTCTGCGGAAGGTCCTGATATTAATACTGTTCATGTTGTTCGGGAATTTTCTGATGTTTTCCCTGAAAAACTTCCTGGTCTTGCTCCGGCCAGAGAGGTTGAATTTACTATCGATCTGATTCCCGGCGCTGAGCCTATCTCTAAGGCTCCGTACCGGATGGCACCGGTGGAACTCAAGGAGTTAAAGGAACAGTTAGAAGAATTATTGGACTGTGGTTTTATTCGTCCAAGTGTGTCACCATGGGGTGCTCCTGTACTTTTTGTAAAGAAGAAAGATGGGTCTATGCGGTTGTGTATCGATTACCGGGAGTTAAACCGCATCACTATTCGGAACCGTTATCCGCTACCTCGCATCGATGATTTATTCGATCAGTTGCAGGGTGCTAAAGTATTCTCCAAGATTGACTTGCGATCTGGTTATCACCAGTTGCGGGTTAAAGAGCAGGACATTTCTAAGACTGCTTTCCGTACCCGGTATGGACATTATGAGTTCTTGGTTATGCCTTTTGGGTTAACAAATGCTCCTGCAGTATTTATGGACTTAATGAACCGGGTCTTCCATGAATTCCTTGATAAATTCGTTATCGTTTTCATCGATGATATTCTGGTATATTCTAAGTCGGCGGAAGAGCACGAGCAGCATTTACGTACTGTTTTGGGTATTCTGAGGCAGCAGAAATTATACGCTAAATTTTCCAAGTGTGAATTCTGGTTGGACCGAGTTGCTTTCCTTGGTCACGTCGTATCTGCAGATGGGATTACCATGGATCCAGCGAAGGTTGAGGCTATCACAAAATGGCCAAGACCTACCACGGTAACCGAAGTCAGGAGTTTTCTGGGTTTAGCTGGCTACTATCGACGTTTTGTCGAGGGGTTTTCGAAGTTGGCTTTACCGTTGACTCAGTTGATGAGAAAGGGTGAAAAGTTTGTGTGGACGGATGAGCGTGAGCAGAGTTTTGAGGAGTTGAAACGACGGCTAGTTTCTGCACCTATTTTGACCTTACCGTCGGGTTCGGGAGGATTTCAGATTTATAGTGATGCTTCCAAGAAGGGTTTAGGTTGTGTTCTCATGCAGAACGGGAAAGTAATTGCCTATGCTTCAAGGCAGTTAAAACCCTATGAGGAAAATTATCCGACCCATGATCTAGAATTGGCAGCTGTGGTGTTTGCGTTGAAAATATGGAGACATTACTTATACGGTGAATCATGTGATATCTTCACGGATCATAAGAGTCTCAAATACATTTTTACCCAGAAAGAGCTCAACATGAGGCAGAGAAGATGGTTGGAGCTTCTGAAAGATTACGACACTAATATCCAGTATCATCCCGGCAAGGCGAATGTTGTTGCCGATGCACTCAGCAGGAAATCGGGTATGATTGCTAGTTTGAATGTCGAGCCTCGTATTCTTCAGGACTTAGAGCGGTTAGAGGTTGAGATATGTGTAAAGGGCGTTAGTGGTTATTGGGCGAGTTTGAAGGTGGAATCGAACTTGATGCTGCGGATTAAGGAAGCCCAGAAGGACGATGGTGAACTCTGGGCTATTGTGCAGAATGTCGAGGAAGGTAAGCAGTCTGAGTTTCGGGTAGATGGTAGTGGTATTGTATGGTGTGGAGATCGATTATGTGTGCCTGATGATTCTGATCTACGTGAGGCCTTGTTGACTGAGGCTCATAGTTCTCCTTTTTCTATACATCCTGGTTCAACCAAGATGTATCGGGATCTAAAGCAACATTTCTGGTGGAGCGGCATGAAGCAGGATGTGGCATCGTTTGTAGCTAGATGTATGACCTGTCAGCAGGTCAAGATTGAACACCAGAGAGCTAGTGGGTTATTACAGCCTTTGGAGATTCCAGTTTGGAAGTGGGATGAAATTTCTATGGATTTTGTGTGTGGTTTACCGTTGACTCGTAGGAAGCATGATGCGATTTGGGTGGTCGTTGATCGGCTAACTAAATCCGCTCATTTCTTACCCATCCGTATGAGCTACAGTGTTAGTAAGTTGTCCGAGATTTTCACGCAGGAGATTGTTAGATTGCATGGCACTCCTTCTTCTATCGTTTCTGATCGTGATCCTCGTTTTACTTCGCGCTTCTGGAAGGGATTACATAAAGTTTGGGGTGTTCGTCTTAAGTTCAGTACCGCTTTTCATCCCCAAACTGATGGTCAGTCGGAGAGGACCATCCAGACATTAGAGGATATGCTACGGGCGTGTGCATTGGAATGGACGGGTAGTTGGGACGATTACCTTGTTTGGTAGAGTTCGCTTATAATAACAGTTGGCACGCGAGCATCGATATGGCACCTTTTGAGATGTTATATGGGCGAAAGTGCAGAGCACCGGTATGTTGGAATGAAGTAGGGGAACGCATTCTTGAAGGACCTGAGATGATTGAAGTCACAAATGAAAAGGTTGCCACGGCTAAGGAGAAATTGAAAGAGGCACGGGCACGTCAAAAGAGTTATGCGGATAAGCACCGCCGGGATCTAGAGTTTAATGTTGGTGACCGAGTATTTCTTAAAGTATCTCCGTTCCGAGGCGTCAAACGTTTTGGTATTAAGGGCAAGCTCAGCCCTCGGTTTATTGGACCCTTTGAAATTCTGGAGCGTATCGGAGAAGTCTCGTATCGTCTAGCTTTGCCACCTCAGTTGGCTCATGTTCATAATGTATTTCATGTATCTCTTTTGAGGGGATACAACTATCATCCTCTACATGTGGCTTCTTATCCGTTTGATCAAATTCGTCCCGATATGACCTTATCTGAAGAACCGGAAGCGGTTCTAGAGCGTCAGGAACGCGTGATGAGAAACAAAGTCATTCCTTTTGTAAAGATTCTTTGGCGGAATCACCCAGCGCGCGAGGCAACCTGGGAGACCGAAGAGTCAATACGATCGAGTTATCCTCATTTCATGTTTTGACCTGGTATGTTCAGTTTCGTTTCTGTCATGTTTCCTTTCTTATGTCCTTGCAAATTTCGAGGACGAAATTTTTCTGTTAGAGGGGAAGAAGTTGTAATACCTAAAATTCCATAACATGTAAAATGACCAAAATGCCCCTGGGAATTTAAAACCTAAATAAAACATTTGTAAAGCACAAATAAAATCCCAAACTTCTAGCAATGAACAAATTATGATCCCAAGTAATTTTAACAACACCATGTAACATTTATGCAAGCCATGAAATTACCAAATTGCCCTTGGGCGCTTAATATAAAATTTAAATTCAAAAGTTGGAAATTCATAAAAGGAAAATAAATGAAATTAAATGGGAAATTAAGGGAGATAATTAGGCCATTAATTCTTTGACCATAACCCCCGAAATATTGGCTATTCCTCCCCCCTCCTCGGCAGATTTCACTTATACCACCCACACATCCTTTTCTTCTCACAAAAGTTGCACCGAAACCCTACTATCACCAAGAATAATTCGCATAGCCTTCATACGATTTTTCCCAGCCTTCACACTAATTTTCCCACATTCTTTGGCCTCCTTAGAAGCCACGAAAAATACTCTTTTGAGCCTTGGAAGCACGGATCGAACCATAGGAAATTAATCCAAGTCGTAGGTCTCGGTAAGAACTTTTATCCCATGCGATCGATTTAATCTTTGTGCACTCGTTTTGATATTTTTCCCATGATCCTCACGACCCTCTTAATCCATGAAAATAGTTGGAGTCGTGGTAGAAGCTTGGATCGATCGTGAGAATTAAGTCAAGCCGCTCGATATACAATATAAGGTATCACTCGAATAAATTCATACGTGCTCTAATAAATTCGTCTATCATTTTTATTACGTTCCTCATGTCCTTCATGGTCCACAAAAATTGTTTACAAGGTCGGAGGAGTGCTCACGAATTCGTTTGGATTTTGGATCAAGTCGTGGCTCCATAATTCATTTCGCTCATTCCCTACGTTCGAATCTTGGTTTGGCAATTTTCCCTTACTCTATGATCATTATGAACACCATATAAATTATGTAATTCGACTCATGCATGATCTTTCAATCGTTTGTGAATTAATCTATAAATCGACCCATAATTATAAAATACATGTAATCGATTGAACTAAACCTTATGAGTAATTTTTACGGACACAATATGATTATGTTAACATGAGAAAAATATGTATTTGATTTATCATGGCCCCAAAGATTTGTTTTCGAATTAATTTTAAAACCGGATTTATAAGAATTATTTGGGAAAATATAGCACCGATTGAATTAGGGTTTGAAATTGTGAATTAGGGTTTGTTTTTAGTGTAATAATTGATATGTAATCATGACTTAATTATTGGGATTGGCTAGGGCTTGTTTCAAATTAAAATGAAGAATATACGATTTTACTTTTAAAGTATAAGGGTCGAATTGGGTTTTATAAAACTTGTGGGTCACTTTTGGAACTTTATAAACATTGTGGCATGTCGTATAAAAAGTATTAGAAGGACCTTTTATGTAAAATAAATGTTTAAGGGTTTATTTGAAATATATATCAAAGTTTATAAATCGATTTGTAATTAAATAAACTAGAGGGATTAAACTTGTAATTTTGGGAAACTTATGGGTCATTCATGTATTTAATCATATTTAAGATGCCATGTGTCATTTTAGAAATTTAAGGGACTATTATGAAATTGTTATAAATTAAAGGTTGATTTATATAAAGTAAGGACTAAATATGTAAAATTGTAACTTGAGGGACTTGAATTGTAAAACTTATATTCTAAGGGTTTTGAATCGTACAACACTTAAATCAAGGGTACAATATGTAAATTGGTAAAACTAAGGGGTTTAAAATGTTAATATGAATATCTTAAGGACTAAAATGTAACTTCATAAAGTTAAGGGGCTAAAGATGTAAATTATGAAACATCAGGGGTATAAAATGTAACTTGGGTAAAATAACCTTAAATTAACCTAATTGATAATTATGGAAATATTACTAAATTTTGGAAACTTGCTAAATAAGGAAACTTTCTAAAAATGGAAATCTGCTAAAAATAGAAAGTTACTTAATATGGAAATGGGATCTTTAGTAATCATGTCTTTACTCCTCTAGGTGTGAAGAGGGAGTAATCCTGTGCTCGTTATCATCTTTTCAGTGTGATCTTTGTCAAGTAATAAGGTACAGATATTCTGCTTCTTTGATAAGAGGCCTTCATTCTCTTATTATGACTTCGATTATTGAACCATTATGATTATGAACCTTTCATTCATGAACCTTTGCTTATGAACCTTGACCATGAACCTTTGCTTATGAACCTTGCTTATGAACCATGATTATGAACCATGATTATGAACTTATGAAACATGATTTTGACCTATGCAAGTAAACTTAAAACATGACTCATGATACTTGACCTTTACCCTCAGTTTGATACTACGAGCCACTCACTAGGCATGAGGGTTTCATGTCCATGTCAGTCGATGCACCGATGGCATGACTCTAGGGCAGGAGAGTGATGACCTGTCCCGTCCCTGCATGTTATGTTTACGTAGAGGCAGATTATGGCCACCTGGGGCGTATGGATGCATCCTAGATTTGTTCATGTACATGTTATGTTATGTTATGTTATGATATTCATGGTGACTGATGGTGTGTGCGATACACGTCTTTCACACTCCGGGAGCTAGCTACTCCAACCCATGATGAGGTCACCCCTCATATATATACAGGATACTAAGAGGTCTCCCCTCTACATGTTTATGGCTATGATTATGATTATGATTATGATTTCATGTTATGGGCTCGTAGTGGATTACTGACCTTACTTCACCATACCCCTTTATCCTTTACCTTATGACACCATGTATTCTTACCATGTACTCAGGTTTCCTTTCTCATTTACTCATGTATTATTCATTATGCTACTGCTTGTTACGTTATATCTGTTCACTGAGCTCTAGTAGCTCAGCCGCGTTTTCTTTTCCCGCGGCAGGTAATTAAGCTAGGAGTTGGGCATGGCTTTGGGGTTGAGTGCACTTGAGTGGAGCTTGTTCTTTATAGCTTATCTACCATTTGATTTCTTTGGACTTTATGTTGCCATTGTTTCGGCATTGAACTTATGTACTTCTTTATTTCCTTTCATTTTGGATATAAGTCATGTTGACTTATTATTGGATTATGTATTGACTTCCGCTATTTTGATTTATGGATACTATGTTGTTCTGATATGAAACCATATATTTGTGATATCTTTACCCTTGTCGGGTTGGGGTGTTACAATATCGTCTGCGCAAAAAAGGTCAATATCATTTGTGTCATAATAATCAATTGTGCAAAATAAGCAGTGAATCTCCCTCTTAGATTAAGGGGGAGCATAGTATGTTCCATCATCAGACTACATTAAATCGGACACATTTTCTCCCACATTTTCTAACTGATTTAAATCAATTGGGATCACAAATCTCAAAAGGTTTGAAATTTTTGATCGGGGGAGAGAATGTGATTTAAATATGAAACCTGATGAAAATGTGATGTTTTGGACTTTAATGTAAGCTCTCCCATATGTGCTAAACTCTTTCGTATATCGATGCACATATTGAGGGGGAGCGAATTGACAAAAAGGATTTGGCATGCATCTTATGTGAGCAAGGCTCAGACTTCACCAAAGAATTGACGAAACTTGAATTGTCATCAATCGAAAGGATACGTTTTGGCCGGGTAATAATTTCAAGCTGGTCTAACCAGTGATGTAAGCGTGTCTCGAAAAAGACGTATCTGAGTAGAGTGTACCATTTCGAGAAACTTTCTGTGGACTTGACCAGGCCGGGTAATAATTTCAAGCTAGTCTAACTAGTGATGTAAGCGTGTCTCGAATCGGTCATGTTCACTGAAAGTTGATCAATTCAAAAGGTGCGAGCTCTACCCAACATGTGCAAATTTATAAAACAATCTACCGAGCACATGTTGAGGGGGAGCATTTGAAAAATATAAAACTCTCAAGTGTTTGCAAAAATGTGTTTCAGAATCATGAACACTTTGAGAGATTTTTCAAAGATTTGGTTTGGCAATCGTGGATAAATACCAAAGACCGACCTTTTTAATTAATGTATGGAGTTATAAGGATGGTTAGGTTAGGCTCAAGTTCCCACGATCCCGCCAGAGCCGGAGGGATCTACCCAGGGATAATCCACTAGTTAGTGTAGAAGTCCTTAGGTATGATTTAAAAGGAGAAAAGTGAATGAGGGAAGAGTGCCGACTGAGATGGAGCTAACACTGGAACAAACCCAACAAGGTGTTAGTTATGAAGTCTCGGTAAGCACTGAAGGGGTTGAAGAATGAAAAAGAATTGTAAAGAGAAAGGGTGAAAAGAAATAGCCCTCCTTACAACTTAGGCAGAAACCGGGTCAATACATATGCTGTCAGAATCACTTAGTTGATTGCTGGCATTGAAGACAAAGTATCATGGACCCAGTGATACGCTGCACAACCCTCCCTAGCCACTCAAGGTCCCTCAAAGGACTCTTGTTTCAATTGTCACGGAGTTCAATACATTCCTATCGTCTCTCTCACTCCGAGTTAGATGATATTGAATAGGTGGCAGTCCTCTCCAGCCTCCGCTCACTAAATCAAAACGCACTATAGAGTCTAGAGCCACAAGATGCATAAAAAGATCTCATAGGAACACGAATTATTTCTACACTGGGTGTTCAACATTAAGGACACCAGTTGTAAATTTAAGAGTCCTACGCAGATCTTAGCAATCTGCCAGAACATTTATGAGGGAATTTACATATGTAATTCTCAATGATTGAATGAAAATTCCTGCCAGGGTCAACATCAAGCAGCCCTGAAAGCAGGTCACTTCGGTAGTTCTTTATGGATTACGCTTAGTGGTCGCGGCGGTTTCTAACGGTCTACAGTCGTGGAGTGATCTCCAGCGACTCACCTAATCGTTGATGTGCTACGGTTCAATCTTAAAAAGCCCTCTGTGGGTTTTCGATTAGGAACGGTCTTGGTAAGGATTAGAGAGAGTTTTCACACTATGCTGTTAACAATCTCAAAGTCCGAACCTGTAAGTACCGGACGTTTTATTGCTAACTGTCGTATGCAGGAACATCTGGCGATTGTAGCTGATTGCTGTTGCAGCTGTTTGCGGTTGTAGCTGATTGAAGTTGCAGCTGATTGCGGTTGAAGCAGATTACAGAAAAGATGCCAATCCAGCACCACATGCTCACACTACATCATCATTGTAACTCAACAAAGTCATGATCAACCTAAAAGACCTTTAACACGGCTTCTGCAAACTCTGATGCTAAAGATCATGACACCATATAGTGTGAGCATGTCGGCTCAAAGATTTACACATCACATGGAAACATACTGTTGAAAGATGACTTGGAAACAAATGTTGGATGATAAAGTCGAAGAATACTCAAAGATCATCCAAGACAAAGAACGGTCATCAAAAGATCACTGCTAAAGGCACAAAGATACAAGACGTTGAAGAATCGAAGACTACGAGCTATGAAGTCAAGATCAAAAGATAAAATGCTAGAATTCAAGTTATTATTTCCGGGGTGACCTCCCTTAGGGGGAGATTGTTAGGAATATAAATATTCATATGAAGGTTCGGTCACCCCGAGCATCTAATTAGCATTTATATAGCTCGTAGGCTTATTTATATAAGCTTAGTATTATTAGTATTATTAGTTTTATTAGATTAGTAGTATCTATATTTGTGGAGTGGGTCGGGGCTTTCCCCACTGTCAGCTCACTTCACAGCCCACTAGGGGCACTATTATTAGGAAGTATAAATACCCCTTCCCACACTTGGGAAGGGTTGGAACTCTTGTCACATTAATCTAACTTTCCAGGTTTTCTCTCAACAAGAGTCTCCCTCTCTCTCTAACATCTCACTAACTCACCATGGAAATCTTAATCTTCCATAAGCCAAGACCACCCGAATCAACCACACAATCAATATGGTTATTTCCTACAAAAACACTCTAAATAAAAAAAAATCCCAAATCGTACTATGAACCCTAATTTCCAAAATCAAACCAAACGTGTTTCTGGGTATGATTGGATCCTTGTATCATGTTTATAACATGATTCCGACCAAAACCCACCCATTTAATCACATTTTTACACACACCGTCGCTTAATTTTTACACTCGCCTGGGCCTAGGGTTTTGAGCGCTGGGGGCCCGCATCGCCGTCGCATCTCGCCTAGGCGCACCAGGCGCTCGCTTTTGACAACACTGCTTCAAGCATCTAATCGTTATTATCTCAATCATGCCTCTCAAGACATCAAACTACAAACATACTTCGCTATTCATTTCTTACTTTATATCACGCTTTCGAAGCATCTATGTTTTTCAAGCACTTACCATGCTTCTTAACTTATTTCACATATCAATGAGTTCTTATTAACTTTACCGACCACAACTAGGTCAACACATAACATGCATTCTAATGCATCTATCTCAACTCATACACTTCTAAGCCATCGTGCTCTCAAGCACACCACATAAATCTTAGACATATAATAACTTACCATAGACTTAACATCGCATAAACGACAACACTTAACATCATATAAGCAATCATATCATAACACTTAACACTTATCCAACAAGTGTTAAAACATTTATAATCAAAATTAACTCACATAGTCTATGGTTCATACATCGCATAAGCAATCTATGTCTAAGCATCAACATTCTAACTAGCCGCAAGCAATAGCCTACCTTATAACTAAGGCATCATAAACTTTAATTCACTTACTAACCCATCTCTAATACCACTTAGCATCGCTACTCACATTCCATAACTATAACTCTATCGTACTTTTCACATAAACGCAATACAATCACCGGTACCAACCGAGGTGCTCGGTCAATCAATTACTTAAGCATCCCAAGTCCCCATGGACTTATATCTCATACACAACAACACTTTCACACACATACATCACCTATCATCAATAGGCTCAACTAGCATAAAACATAATCCGCCTAACACTTAGCAATTAATTTCCGCGTGACTAACACTTACGTCTAACGCTTCTACGAGTGGTTTAAGACTAGGCAACCAATGGTGGAAACCTAATTCACTTAAACCGAAGCTCTGATACCAATTTGTAACACCCCGTGCCCGCTTAGACCAAAAATTAAAACTTTACACGCGGAAACGCTTGACTTTTAAGGAAATTTTGTCACTCTTTTGACAACTGACAAAAATCGGTATACATTCGGGACTTGAGACTATTTTTAAATTAAAGTACACTCAATTACCTTCAAAACGACGGGTGGCACGACCCGTGACGACTTACGGTTTAAAAGATATGATTTTTCAAAATTTACTGAAATCTGGCAAAAAATCTGAACCGCCGGCTGAGATTTCCCAGCCGCCGGTTCAGGGCCCAAAACCGGTCTGAACCGCTGCAGTTTAGACCCTGCTGATCACCGAAACATGTTTTCAAGTTCCGCGCTTGGAACCCAACCTCCCGAACTCGTTATCGAACCAAACTTTCCAGATTTACTTAGTATATCAATGGGCTCATTTTCATACAAAAACATTTACCGAACGACTCCCCGAAAGGGTACTTTACAAATTAGACGGGTTATGCAAATAACCCGTTTTGACCCATTTTCACTACAAACAACCCATACGACTTTCGATTTACACCAAACTTTACCAAAAGCATTAAATTAACATAACAAACGTGTTTCAAGGGTACTCGACCCGTTTACAACCCCAAAGTGGGTACTTTTACACATAATCCAAATGCCCCTTTAACTTGGACCATAAATACATAAAACATGCTTTAGCATACCGAAATACTTCCAATTCGCTACACAACTTTTGACACACAACTTAGCTCTTGACTACTCATTACAAAACATTACTTGACTCACGGGGGTACAAACTTTACACTCGAGCTCGGTATCTACCTAAGCTCTAATTTCTTACCAATGTTCTATCCTTTCTCATAATTGAACCATAATCCTTATTCCACGCCATCCATAAACACATGGACCTACAAAAAGGTTAGACAACTAAACCATAAGCTTTCGCTTAGTAAGTAAAACGATCATAACATGCTATCATACTTCAATCCACATAAACATCATATACATAAAACACTTACTTCATGGCTTACTACTCAAGCCTCATCTAGCACATAACATCAACATATTCCATAGCATCAAATCATCACATAAGCCATATCATGACATCACATAAGCATAACTCAAGTCCATATCACTTATCATACAACATACATAACACTTATGTTAGAAATCCATATAACACATATTACCATCATTTTACTTACCTTAATCCAAGCTAAACACATCAAGAACATCATCATCATCATCATCATCATCATCATCATAATCTTCCATCATCATTATCATCATCCTTCATAATAACATTATATAAGCACTTAACACATAACATAATAATCATAAAAATGGTTTATACAACCATTAGCTTATCCCTAACAACTCTAATCATCATATAATCATATATTGATTATATGATGATCAATCCCACCATTTATTCATCTTCTCCAAGTTAGGGTTTATAAACCCTAACTTCTCAATTCATCAAATACACTTGATATAGAGATTACTTACTTGTGGGAAATCAAGGTTATGCTTAATCTTGCCCGGAACATGATCACTTCACTAGCTTCATCATCAAGCTTATTTCTTTTCCATCCTTTTCTTATAACCGGCCTCACCCACATACACACCTTTAGAGAAGATAAGAAATGCCTGGAAAGTTTTAGGCTTAGATATTTTAGGTGAAAAAGTTTGCCCAATTGGCAAGAATGACCCATCAAGTCTCATTCCTTCTTATTTAGCCACAGCTAAGTTTATCACATTTTTAATACTTGGCAACCTAGGCCCTTTTAGTTACACATCATATTTTACATAACCACTTTAGTCATATTTTGACTATCGGGTTTGACCACTACACAACAAATGTTGACTGACCAATCACATAAGGTCTTTATCCATTTTCATCTAGGGTGGGGTCCCAACACCCGGGAAACGGGTCTAACATATCTATCTCCACACGAAGATGTTTACTTTCTTAGGCATAATTTATTCCATATCGTCTCTTGGCTTCCACTTTCCACTTGTAAAGTCTTCTCATCCACCAATCTTGCTAGCTCTTTAACCGTGAACTCACCATCTTCATCAAGCTTCCACCTCCATTTATTCGTACAATTAGAATTAACAACGATATTTTATAAAACATCTAAAATCTCTACGAACTCGCTATTTTGCTCTACCACTAATATTTCTAACCTAATCCCATTCCCAACTCCACACATCATTAACCCACAACGCCTTATCCCGCACACACCCCTCCTTTCTCCTATCTAAATGATATTACCTAGGAAATCTATCACATAACCTCTAATTATCAACCTACCTATCTACTCAATACATAATATCCCCCCCCCCCCCCCCACCCTCCCCCCCCCCCCCCCCCCCCCAAACACCTAAGATGAAGAAAAATCAATTCCCATTCCATCATTTACACTATTTTTCTCCGAACCCCATTCTTTTCATTATGTCTAATAGAAATCTCCAATTAATACTATAGTACGCCTTCTCAAAATCCACTTTGAAAATCAATCAATGTTCTTTCTTTTTCTTCAAAAATTCCATTGTCTCATTTGCAATGTTTTAGTTGGGTAAATAAGGAATTGATCATTTTTTAAAATTTGCATATTTTGAAAACTGTACTTATCATGACTTGTTTAAAAAAAACAAAAAAACAAATGAGGCTTGTTGTGTGTTTTTTCAATAATTGTATACTTGTTTACACTGGTTAGTATAGTTGAAGGAAAAAAAAATTATGCATTTATGATAAATGGCAGCAGCCGGATATGGGCATGTGCAAAAGTGGTTGACACAAGCCTTAAAATTTTTTTAATGCCCCAATATTTTTTAAATATCAATCCAGTTTTTGGCTCGAAAGTATTTACGAGTATTTTAGTACGGAGTATGTTATAACGTAAGGAGCCGTGATTCTATAGCAAGTGGGGTGAAAAACTCATCACTTCTTAAAATGTCTAAAAATGCTTTCTAATTAAAACATGTCCTACTCCTCTATCTTCCTTCCCCCAATTTCACATCCTCTTTTCCCTCTTCTTCCTTTTTGCGAACTTCCCCAAATCTTCACCCTACTTTTAGTTTTAAAATACTGACAATCGCAAAATTAGGTTTAGGTTTCAATTTATCTTCGATTTCATAATATATTCGATCAATTACTTTAAATTACAAGTTTTTTCATGAAATTCGAAGTTCACCGATTTATAAAAAAATTATGGATTCTTTCAATTTGATCCAAAATGAAATTATTGTGGTGATTATTGATTGACATAAATTAACATCAGGTAACATCATTTTTTTTTAGATAATGTTTTTGCAAAAATTTTCATTTAAAATTTTGAAACAGTCAAGTGTTTTTGAAAGCACCCATAGGTGTTATATGAAATATCTTAATGAAGTAATTTTGTGATTTTAGAGTTTGAAGGCATTCATTAAAATATAAATGCTTTTATATTTGATGAAAAAATCAAATTAATTGACCAATGACATTCTTAAGAATGATGAGGACGTGATGTATAAAACTTTGAATGTGCGATTGTTTATTACTGACTTTCATAAGTTCGAATGTATGTTCCTCGGTTCAAATGTATGTTCATCAGTTATGGTCTCAATGTTCATAAAAAGAAGTGTTAATCGGTTCGAATGTATGTTCATTAAAAACACAAGTGTTCATAAATTCGAATGTATATTCATCACTTTGAATGTTCATTAGTTCGAATTTATGTTCATCAATACTCCGTCAAAAACAAATTGTAAAAGACATGTGCCATTCTGTGGTGACCTTTTAGGGAGGATTCAACTTTTTATTTGATTCTCCACCATAACGGAAGACAATTGATTAGTACTTAGATTAGTTAACTAGTTTCAACTGTATTGAAATAGGGCTTTTCATATATACCCAAAAGAAACATAATTATTTCATATTTAACCAACACATGCTTTAGAGGCATTGCACATATGTAGTAAAAACTTGTATTTTGGGGAAATATAGAATTATTATATTTTTCTTGGTATATATGGAATTTTCCCCTAAAAAGAAGTGTTTTGAAAGAATGAGTAAAAACAGGGGTAGGAACCAACGACCAAGGAGGAAGAAGATGAGTTTCACTCATGCTCACTTTCCACCTCCCGAGTTACAATTTTGTCGTAATCATATAGCTAATTTCTTAAACAGGCCGTCAATGGGTCGGATCTTGATCTAGATCCAACCAGACCTGCCCCATTTACATGACCCGATGAGGCGAAAGCATGATCCATGGATCCAATTAGAGACCCAATGGGTCGATCTATTTAGATGGATCATTACTTGGATCTGCCCATGACCCGCCCGGGTCGACACATCAAAAAATTCTATTATAAATTTTACTTTTCTTTGGTTTTTTCGTTCCATTAGTTTTAGTGTTGTTTCTTACGGAATATATAAATGATAATTTCTTGTTACCTTTCATGTCTAACCACAAATAAATAGCCAAACTTGTTTATTTTTATTTAACTGTTGTGAGTCGAGTTCTTTATCTTGTGACAAATTTACGTATGCTTTTAACCCATTCGTCCTCGTCAATGTCTAGTAAGAAATGAAATGAATTGGTGTTGCGGGAGTAGGATTTGCTAGGCATATATGTTGTTGTGTCTTGTATGCATATTCATAAGATCAAATATAGCTCTTATGGACAGCAAAATGATTAACAGTTAACATAAAGAGATCTGCATATTGGGTTTCTAGCGTTGGTTTTACATATATTGCATACTGTGTTTCAACATGTTTTAAAAGTAGTTATGAAAAAACAACAACGTTGTGTAGATGGATATGCACAACAGGCTCAAGATGAAAATGAATCACATATTTAATTTTTGAATGTGATAGAGCATGTTACTTTTCTAACTTGTTCCCAAACATATATAATTTATAAGTTGGGAGGGGTGGGGGTATCATCAAGTTATAAAATGAAAAATTTAAACTTTAACTTAAATGGGTCGATCTAGATCATGATCCATCTATTTAAGTTAGTTGAATCGTGGGTCGGATCAGGAGCTATCAAGTTGGATCATGGGGCGAATTATGAATCATTTACTTAGATTATTAATGGGCCGGGTCATGATTCGATCCAAATCTGCATCATTGACAGCCTTATTCTTAAATAAGTCCAAAATAGTTTTTAATTTATACTCCGTCCCATATAATGCTACTATGATTTTTGTCTTCCTATTTAACTTTGCCATAAATATTTATTTGTGTTAAAAACTTGTGAAATATTGAAGGATTGGTTAAATGTTTTCTTGGTTATTTTCATAAGTATGTATCCAAATAAATTTATGGTCAAGTTGACAGAAGACTAAAGTAAATGTGAATCATTTTTGGGACGGGAGTAACAGTTTCTGCTGTTTTAAACTATTTAAATGATCGTTCATGATTGGTGTGTTAATTGAGTTAGCTGTGTTTGATTTTTTTATACAATTTTTTAACATAGTCTTTAATTGTGAGCCATACCTTATAAATGTAGCCCCAGGGCCTCAAAATCTCCGCAAACAAGCGAGCATTGCTGTCAGGGGTCTACTTCGAATATTAAACAGGGCCCTCGAAATGCATGAGACAACCCTATAAGCCAGGCTTACAAAGTAATGTTTGAATGATGTTGTTTCTAACATGAGCTTATATGAGCTCTTGAGCCTCTAGTGTAGTGTTTTTGACAACACCTATATGGCTTAATCTGTTTGTAGACAACAATATCAATTTGAGTGTCAAAATTAGTTTGGCCAAATCCCTTTAAAATGTGTAATCAGATTCTAATCAGAGCAGTTATTTTCCATTTCTACCAGTACGTGACAACTGTAATAGTAATAGAAATAATCTACTACTATGATAAGGCCACGTATATCTGAGTTAAAGATTCGTCCTACTCAGATAACTTAACAAAGAAAAACCTCATCCGTGTATATTCTATTTGCATATATAAACTTAGTTTAAAATGCTTCTATTGTATCATATAAGCAATAACTTGAAGCAACTCATAATTTTTTGCGAAACCAAAAAAACAATATTACTAACTCACGTTCTTAACATTACTGAGAAGTTGAGTGAAGACATTCACTATGGAGGTCGTTTATGAAGAGTTTTATAAAAAAATGAAGAAGTTTAAAAACTAGTAAACTATAGTTAGCAACCATTACAAGTTTGTATGATATGAAAAGGTTTAAAATATTGAACTTTTTGTTAATTTAATGCATTTGAATTATTAAAGATGTTTATAAATCTTTAAAATGTTTATAAATAGTGATGATGGGTTTATAAAACAAAAAAGGTTATAGATTTTAATATATTTTTATCATAGTGGATGTCCTGCAAATTTTTGGTACAAAATTATTGGTAATAACTGTGTTTCTTCTGGTAGTGATGTTTTGCGCGTGACTTGTCCCACAAGAAGAGATTAACATTTTATCAAGCCTTTAGTTTAATATGACTAATACAGTTTTCTGAGAAATATATAATGACAGATGGATCCTCTACATTATAGTGTGATGTTATTAATTAATTGGTTATTCAAGTTAATTGTCAAACTCTAATATACGCTCTATTTCTTTCTTCGTTCACTTATATTATATCAATATTTGCTTAACGAATAGTCAGGACTTGTGGGAGGACTAGAGACCCTTTGTGGTCAAGCTTATGGAGCCAAAGAATACAACAAAATTGGAATATACACCTGCAGTGCTATTATCTCATTGCTACTAGTTTGCATCCCAGTCTCCATCTCATGGATTTTCCTAGACAAATTCCTAATTTTAATTGGCCAAGACCCCTTGATCTCGCTAGAAGCCCGAAAATATTCTATCTACCTTATTCCCGCCTTGTTTGGAGGTGCAATCGTTAAGCCCATCATGAGATCACTTCAATCACAGAGCTTGACAATTCCACTGCTTGTGAGCTGTACCCTTGTTTTATGTTTCCATGTCCCTGTTTGTTGGGCTTTGGTGTTCAAGTTAAAGTTAGGAATCGTTGGTGCTGCAGTGGCATTTAGTTTGTCAAATTGGCTTTATCTGATACTAGTTGTGCTCTATGTTAAATTCTCACCCCTTGGTAAGAACACCCATGTGACTTTCTCCATGGATGTGTTTGTTGGTATCAAAGAGTTCTTCCGGTTTGCTGTCCCCTCAGCCGTAATGATATGGTAAGCTCTATAGTTTTTTATAACTACTAGAAGTGATATCCGTACAAAGGATATAGCTTGAAATTGATATAGCTTGATTTTAAACAAACTTGAAGTTAGGGAATTGATTTGCACGCTCATATATTTGATTAGGACACTCTATTATGTGCATTACATAGTTCTACAATGTTTACAGTATGCTCGAACTGAGTGTCCCAATCAAAATAAAAAGTGTGCAAATCACCTCCCTTGAAGTTATGTAGAGAGTCGCGAGGACCCAACCAACTATAACATGAAATTAAACATAATTTGATCTCAAATACATGACTGTTCTTAATAATTATTATATATATCGTTTTTCACTTTTACTTCTAACGGCAATGCGCATGCGTTTTAGTCTCAAATGGTGGGCACTTGAAGTACTTATCTTGATCTCTGGCTTATTACCAAATCCAGAGCTCGAAACCTCAGTTCTTTCAATATGGTATACTTTCCTTACTTCAGTTATTCATATCATATTATCATTAATTAGCAACAATGATCTGATCTACCAAAATGTTTTTTAACCAGCCTAACAATCTCCACATTGCACTTCACCATATCATATGGAGTTGGAGCTGCCGCAAGGTAAATTTCCAGAACTATATGTAATCATACACCAATCCACCAGTTTTATTCCATTAGAAGAAATCTTATTTAGAAATTTCATTACATAGCACTCGAGTTTCAAATGAATTAGGGGCTGGGAACCCCCAAAGAGCTCGGATAGCCGTATGCGTGTCAATTTTGCTAGCCATCACGGAAGGCATAATTGTTAGCATGACGGTTTTCAGTTGTCGCCAATTTCTTGGAAAAGTTTACAGCAATGAAAAGCCAGTTGTGAGTTATGTTGCATCAATGGCTCCTTTTATATCCCTCTCAATCATCACAGAAAGCCTACAAGCAGTAATTTCTGGTTGGTGATCATTTTTTTATACATGTTTATTTTGAACTTAAGTAATCGCTGCTAAAACTTTTTTTATATGAGTTAGGAATCGCTAAGGGAAGTGGGTGGCAACATAAAGGAGCTTATGTGAACCTTGGTGCATTTTATCTGTTTGGGATCCCAGCAGCAGTTGTATTAGGTTTCCCTTTACATCTGAGAGCTAAAGGATTTTGGATTGGGATTGTGATTGGATCTGTAATTCTGTCGATTGGTCTATCGGTAATAACAGGACGCACTGATTGGGGAAAACAAGTATGATTTTTTTGGTCACACTGATTTGTTTGTTGTTTGTTTCTCGTGTAATGATTTAATTAGTAGAACACTACCTTTTCAGGCAATTCAGGCGAAGGAACGAATGTCAAAAGAGGCATCGGTAGACACGGATACAGACGTTAAAGGCTAATTAAGTCTGCACGTAATTACTTGTAAAAATGTGTAATATTCCAATCGGTTTTATATGTACTTGAGCTTATAGTGTTTTGCAATAGAATCTCAAGTCACCTAGACTGGGAAGAATCCTTTGGGGAATTCAGATTATAGCTTTGGCATTACCTGGTCTAATGATGTCAATGGGTGAAAGGTGAATGTAGTTCTTCGTGAACTCTCACCTTTTAAGTAATGTTATATTCCTCCAGAAATAATTTCAATAATGATTTTGTCAGAATCTCGTCTTCAACAAACCTGGATCGTTGAATTCGGAAACGAGAAGCTTTAGCTTCAATCGACACAAGACACCCAAAACCCAAAAGTCAATAGACTTTTGTGAAGAACAAGAAGCACACGATATACCCCTCAAACACCCCTTTATTAATCGACTATAAAGTTTACAACTTGAGGAAGAAGACTGTAAATGACTAGCATTCCCCTTCATCTCTATTCATAGAGATGACAGGTAGAGAAACCGTGTAGTAGTCGGTTAAGGATTCTCAACCGACTCTAACACATGAACTGGCCAAAAGGCCTTCATTGCCTTACAAGGCAAGTCTATATCACCTAGTCTAATACGTAATCTTAATTACAACATACACTATGTTAAATGATGCTCCTAATATTCCACAATTTCCACCTTAGGAGTAACATTTATACATAACCGGTACTCAACATATTTTCATGTGTTCGAACCTCGAATTTGAGACCACCTTGTCGACTAACTACTGTACTTCATAATTTTCAAAGATTAGAATTTTTGTCTCCTTCACTTTCTTCTATTAAAGAACATCAACATCTGCACCCTCTTGACCATGTACTCCGGTTACCATAGTGTTTGCCACCCGTTCATAATATCCACATCTGTACCCGCCCCATTACCATTTGGGTACCCGGTTAGTATTCTCCATTGGTTTTCCGGGTTTTCCCACGGGTATCGGTTATCCCCAATTGAATATGCTATGAATAAAATGGCGAGTATCGAAACTAACTCAGACTAAACCCCAACGAAAAGCCAAAGCAAAACACTCTAATATATTCAAATTTTTGAAAGTTAAAGAAAATGAATATATTATGAAACGATTTAACGTTTTGAATAATATGTACAAAATGCAAATGTGTTAGATAGTAGAGATACTTATATGAAAAATAAAATGGAAGACGTTATATAAAAATTAAAGTGGGTACGGATTCGCATAAACAGATATGGTACGGGTACGGGTAATTGGGCGAGTATTAATAGAACCCGTCACCTAACCCGTATGTCACACCTCGCCAATGGCAGAAACGCGAGTGCAACATCATGGATATCATCACAACACATGGCGTCTATATAGAGAATTACTATATGCAATAAATAGAGCAAAATACAAACACAAAGTGTTGTAACGATACCCCAAAATAAATAATCACAAACAAACTCCAAGGTATCTCCATTAAAACATAAAATAATAATAAAAGACATTCGAGTATCCCAAACAAAGTTCAGCTTAATCTAATTAAAAACTTAAAGGTAGTCATCCTCAAATGCAAACTAGTCTTCTAGTCACGTCCTTCTATCTTAGCCTTAGAATGCTCACCTGAAAATGATGCTTAAAAACGTCAACATAATGTTGGTGAGATTCATAGGTTTAAGACACACAAAATACCTCGATTATCAGTTCACTGTGATTATAAAGTATAGCAGGACAGTAAAAATATAGTTATCATACGGCTAACATGCAATCACAGCTTACGGGACGGAACGTGCCCACCGATCCAAATATATAAGTTGGGACGGAACGTCCCACCGATCAAAATACCACCACAATTGGGACGGAACGCGCCCACCGATCCAAGATAATGGGTAAATTAATACCCTCCGGCCGGACCACACAGAATAATAGTGAGTAGAGCCACTAGGATTTGCTACTCTCCAAATGGAATAATGGGAGCAAAGCTACCCTCCAAATGGACCACACAGAAACACCACAATAACATGCAGTATAAGTATAATAACAATTACAAGTCCATGCATTTTATTAATCACATAATCACAATAACTCAAAACAATTTAAACACAAGCATTATGTTGGATCGTCTTTTGGTTGACATATTGTGAATCGGGAGGCCTTGGATGATGAAAGATCATCATCTCCATGGTTAAGAGTTTAGAGAGAGAAAGTGATAGAGAGAGAGAGGAAACCTGGTTTTTTTATTGATAAGTGAAAGGTGAAAATTACAAAACAAGCTTCAACCTCCTAGTGAAGGCTAGGAGGGCTTAAATAGGGGTGAAGGCTAGGAGGGCTTAAATAGGGCATCAAACACATGACTTTACAATATTGACGGTGTCAGTGCATGTGTTTGAGCCAAACATAATAACTAATATAATCCCAAATATGTTGTCACATTTTAGTGCGAGAAGCATTCCCAACAATCTTCCCCCAATGTGGCAACATATGGGATTACTTACATCATTTCCTACAAGTACAAATACAAATAAAGAAAGGTCTTCATAAGCTCTTCATGTGCTGAGGATGACTACAGTTGACGCTCTTTGTCTTCATCTTGTACCTCGGCTTGAGAACTTTTCTTTACTTGTAGGCAAATGATGTAATATACATGAATTGGATTAACTTCCCCCCAATTCATGCTGCATGTCTTTAACGGCTTCTTCATATACTTCCTTTTGGGGAAGTTTCTGAATCAGCTTCCCCCTAAACTGACAACCGTCTTCAGCAGATTCGAAACTTTGATGCAGTTAACATGTCTTCTAACTTTTGAAGGTTGTAAGTACGCAGCGGAATTTGTAGATGACATCGTAAACCGCACCAAGGAAATCTGACTAGTACTCAGTAACGATTATGCTCAATGTGGAAGTCCCGTTCGGGGGTAACATGCAAGAAATTAGCAAGATCTTCTCACATAAGTAGGCTACTTCGCACATCACACCCTATGAAAGTTGAAACGAGTACACCAAAATCACAAAACTGAACCACTGATCATCTCTGCGGACGTCTTCTGGTAGTAATAAAATTGTAAGTTCGATCACGTGAGTCTGTTATGCGTCCCTGATGTGCACATTTCTTCCCCCTGAATGCAGATCCATCTGGAAAAAGAGTGTTTTCGCAAAAAAATGCAAAGAAAGTCAAAGAAAGTCAAAGCACATCTACTCTCTCTTCCCCCACGATGTCTTCGCGGAATCGGAAGCATACACACTATGGTTACGATGGAAACGGAGGCAGCGTACACCCTGTATGTCCAATTAAGCGAAGATGTGTGAAGTACCATAAATAGCCCGTGAGAATCAACTGCTGATAAAATCTCTACTCTTCTATACTCTTCTCATCTAACTCTTTACCGACCCCATTATCATTCCCACTGATGGAGAAAACCCAATATTACGAACTTGAGACTCAAGTAAAATAACCCGAACTTGTGACTTAAACTTGCACTATTGTCTGACTAAGTACCTATACTGAGCACTACAATGTAACTCCTTAAAGCATAGGTCGGTTCATATACCCATCCAACCATCCTTTTCTGTATATGAACTCATCTTGAATTATCCACATCTTTGTGTGACACTTGAGCACTACAACGTAACTCCTTTAAAGTGATAGCTATACTCTGTGAGCACAACAACGTAACTCCTTACATCAGGTATAACTAGATAACTCAAGTCTTAATCATTTTGAAGGTTATAAGCTCGAACAAGGATCTCGAAGAATCATGCATCCAACCAACCCCGATATCTTCAAGATACTAAGTACACGCACCCGTGATATCCCACTTCAACCTCAAATAAATAATAAAGAATTAACCCCGTAGTCACATCTTGCGGTTCAATACCCAACACTAGCCTTTTGACGGTTTAAGTGAACTATGATAATGGTTTTATCCCGATCTTGTAAAAAACGTATCCCCGTGAAAAATTGTGTAACCAAAGTACTACTTGTTAATTAAAAGTTGTATCCAATATTTCAAAAAAAAATTGGATGACAATTGTTGTTGTCATTTAATCGTTTGGAATACTTGTTCAACGTATCACAAGTAGCACAGCCCATAAATAATTTCAGCCCATCAAGAATATTAGGAACTATCTACAACCCGATCCAAACTAACAACCCTAGTAATTTGGGTTATAAATAACTCCTTAACACATAGTATCATAACCCTAATCCCATTATAATCTTCTCTATCCCTTTTATCTTCTTCATATTGCACAGCCACCAACAAAAACAATATAAACCCTAATCATCTTAAACTTCATCCGCCTCTCTCCTCAAAACAATCCGCCCCCTTTTCAATATTTCTCTGCAGTCACCAAACATCAACCAAACCCATCTCATATCTTCAATTGTATATCCGACACAGGGACTCCAACAACTTGATGCTACAAGACCTTGTGAGTCTCGGGTAAGGTTGTGTTGTTTAAACTTTTTGTGTTTTGATTTACCGAAACAAAGAAAGGATTTAACGTAATTGATATAGATCCTTCTTTTATTTTTCGGATATTTAATGAAGCTAAGAGCTTCAACATAGATCGATGATGTTAAGGTTCACACATATATGATTCTTGAAGGTTGTAACAACAAGTGAACAAACTGAGATCCATTTTTGTGTTTCATCTTTCCTTTTAGTTTTGACTGAACGAATAATAAAGGATGTACCTAACTTGTTATGTTGTTTTCTTTGGATGTTCGAAAAAAAAGAAGAAGAAGTTAAGCTTGGTATAGATCGATGATGGTATATGTTCAGTCATATAAGATCTTTGACGGTCTTTGACTCATCTTGAACAAACTGAGATTGTGTTCCATTACATTTGTAACGTTTCTTGTTTGAATATGAGATGTATTATAGGATTAGAATGGATGTGTTGGTTGGCAGTTGATGGAGTTGGGATTAGGATAGAAAAGAATTTGGATGTTATTTAAAGTATTTGTTTCTGGTCTTCATCTCATCATCCCATTCTTTTTCATTTTGCTTCGTTCGACTATTTGGTCGTTCGACTATCTAGTTCGTTCGACTATTTAGTCGTTCGACTAAATAGTGGTTCGACTATATTAGTCGTTCGACTATCTAGTTCGTTCGACTATTTAGTTCGTTCGAATATTTAGTCGTTCGACTATGTCGTTCGATCAATTTGGAAGAGTAAGTCTGACTCGACTACCCTTGTCTCGTTCGATGAATGCTCCAAACCTCGTTCGACTAAAAGTGCTCGTTCGATCATAGTAGCTCCTTCGATCACACTTTGGTTCCTTCGACTGGAAGACCACACAAGAACACCATTAAAACTATATATACCGACCAAACAATCTTCACGGGAAGAATCCAATTAGTCACCAAAAAAATGATAAAGTTGTACGCAGGACTGAATATGGACAGAAAGGTGGACCAGATACATTTAGATCCACACATAAAAAATACCACTCAAACAACCAAAACTAACACCATGGCACATAATCACAATAACTCAAAACAATTTAAACACAAGCATTATGATACCAATTGTTGGATCGTGTTTTGGTTGACATATTGTGAATCGGGAGGCCTTGGATGATGAAAGATCATCATCTCCATGGTTAAGAGTTTAGAGAGATAAAGTGATAGAGAGAGAGAGGAAACCTGGTTTTTTTATTGATAAGTGAAAGGTGAAAATTACAAAACAAGCTTCAACCTCCTAGTGAAGGCTAGGAGGGCTTAAATAGGGCATCAAACACATGACTTTACAATATTGACGGTTTCAGTCCATGTGTTTGAGCCAAACATAATAACTAATATAATCCCAAATATGTTGTCACATTTTAGTGCGAGAAGCATTCCCAACACATCATCTCCATCCCAAGTTAAAACAAAGTTAAAAATGGGACTATGAACTCACCTCAAACCTTGCAGCTTCCAAATAATCCATACACAAATCTATTCAAACAAAATAATACCTCATTACACGCGACCAAGCTAAAAGCTATAGTCCATGTAACCTATATATGATGGATGTCTAAGGTTCATATATCCCACTAAGGATCACCTAGACTCCATACTAATCATCACCGAATACTTTACACTCACTAAATCCCTTAATTAAAACTTTCAGTAAACGCAGATTTTTAGAGTACTTTCACCCACATAAAATCATAGCGAATAAAGCTTCACAACTCACACCAAAAATTCACCATGGTCCTTCATAATCATACAAGCTTGTCCCAGAAAGCCATGCACTAAAAACATACACAAGTACCCAATGAAAAATCAAACATGACAACTATCCAGATTCGGATCTGATCGTACACCAAAAATTTTTGACCTCGTAGACCTACTCACACAACTTATTATCGCCTAATTTTCGCGTGAAAGTAAAATATAATATAGAACTCAATTCCCACAGAATGCCTAATCCAAATTCCACTTTAAAAGCCACCTTTGACCTCAATACTTTTACCCTAATTCTGTCCCAGTTTAACTATTTTGACACCTTTACTTACAAAAATCGTTTGACTAACTTCCGGACCTTGAAATCACTCGTGGTTGGACTTTTTGGAAGGCTATTTCTCTGAATTATAATTTAGATTTAAAATTCGTGATCTAACTCATGTCCATCTATTAAATATTGTCAAATCTTTACAGCCTTATTATTCTGCTAGAAACCTAACCCATTAATTATCAGGTTTTAAACCTTAATTACTCCACCAATCATTATAATATTACTAATGAATGATTCCCACATGTTTTTTAATCATAATTTACAGATCTAAATACAAACCCTAATCCATCATATTTTTGCTACATGAATTATAAAATTTAATTAAGCATAAGTATTATAAATTTACCTTAATTCTTGAAGAATGAAAACCCTAAAAAAAATTATGTTCTCCCTTTTTTCCTTGCTTGGCCAAAATTTTCAAAACAAATGGGTGAGGGGTTTTGATTTTGTATTTATAATACACTATGGAGGATTCTAGATGTCCCTTAAAATTGGTAAGTGTATTTTGATTAAAATTTGGTTTCCTAATTCCCTTCTAATACCTAAATTCGGCGCCCCTAATATAAATGTATTTTTTTTAATTTTTTTTAATTAAATTTAATTATTACACTTAAAACCTTGTACTCTTGATATTTTATAAAAACCCTATACCGAAATTAAAACCTTACGCGATAAACTTTCATTTTTACGGCAACCCGAAAAAATATTATTTTCAAAATAAAGTTTCCAAAAATAGAAATTTCACACTTACTATAAATATAACTCATGAAAACGACCTCCACGTAACTTACTAACGCTCAATTATTTGAACGAAGACTTGTTACGCAAAACCACAAAACACCAAAACTACACAAGTCATTTCTACACCACCAAGGCGATCAAAATGAACTTTTCCCAAAATTTAACACTTCTCAACATGACGAAAATCTCACACCAAGGGATTTAGTGCTAACACACGTACTTATTACCCATATACCGCACATATACCACATACACCACATATAAGCACATAGTACACACCACATAAAAGTTAAATAGGTTGAGACTATTAGTCAAACTAACCTGCTAAAATCACGGTTGTTACACCGTACCCGGCCAAAAAGAATTATTAATACCCAAACCCGTATCCAAAACCGCCAACCCGTCTCCGAACCTGACCAAATCGGTTCGGGTTTCGGGTTTCCCCATCGGTTTTGGGTGCTTTTGCCATCCCTACCTTTATACCAGTGTGTGCATTTTACTACTCTATTACCAAGCATTTCATGTTTGTCTTTTCTTCGAAGTGTTAAACCTCCAACTGTCTTTGAGCCACTATAACATCATAGTTACTATCCAGAACAACCTTAGCTTTACAATTTTCCCGAACTCCTTGTAGTTCTACCTCAAATCAAATACGTTTTTAGCCAAGTTGTTTGAATCCAACTTGTGTATGACAAAGTTTCTTGAAACCAACTTGTTTAGAACCAAATTTCTTGAATCCAACATGTTTTGAACTTCTATGATTTTGTACACGAAAATTCTTCACTTTTGAACCTCCATGCTTTTGTACACCGAAAGTCTTCACTTTTTCTTCTAGAGTATACACACAATTCTTTCACCTGATCACAGTCATCAAAACCCCAACCTTTGAGCACCTTGACTCTACCTGTAACACCCCAACCCGACAAGGGTAAAGATATCACAACAATGGTGGCATATCAAAAGTCAACAGTAACATTCAACAAGATAAAACTTCAAAAAGTCTTAACATTTAATCCAAAATAAGTCAACATGACTTAAATCAAAATGCAAGACAAAATGACTTAAGTACAAAATCCAATATTCAAATGCCTAAACAATGGCATATCAAAATAAATAGAAGTTCAAATGGTAGAGCTAAACAACTAAGGTCAGCTCCGAAATAGATCGCTCTCATCCCAAAGCTAAACCCAGCTCCTAGCTTAAGTACCTGCCGCAGGAAAAGAAATGCGGCTGAGCTTCAAAAGCCCAGTGAACAGATATATAGATAACGGAAACAAATAGCAGGTAGCAAGTACAAAAGCAAATCAGGAATACAAAATCATACCAATACGAATTCAAAATGAAAGGAATGAGAAATGGATCATGAATAAAAGAAAAGAACAAAGTGAATAAGATTTAAGAAAACAAGAACACATCAATTCATCACGAGCCTAGACGACCGATAATACCATAGCATACTAATATAATAAAACAAACCTGTGTAGAGTGATCAGCTCTCAGACAAAGTGAAAGACGTGTATCGCACACACAATCAGTCACCAGATATAAATACTATAACATATAACATATACAGATAACAGATCAAATCTAGAGTGCACCCATACGCCCCACAGACAAATCAATAATCATAATTATAATGGCCATAGCAAATAATAAATAAGGGACGGAACAGGTCATCACTCTCCTGCCCTAGAGTCATGTCAGAGGTGCGTCAATGACATGGACATGAAACCCTCATGCCTAGTGATTGGCTCGTAATATCAAACTGTAGATCAAAGGTCGGGCGTACTATCATATAATCAAAATTATATCTTAAGGGTACATGGCAAAAGATTCAAATCAAAGACCACATCGAAAGTTCACAAACAAAAGGGAAACATAGCAGCGGCATAGGGAATCCTAATAAGGAAATGAATTTTGAAAGAAAAAGGGAATGAAGAGCCCTTACTGAAATGACGAAATATCTGTACCTTATTAGCAAAGCAAAAGACAGGAAAGCAAACACGAAGCAGAAATCAGGGCTTCTCCTTCTTCACACCTAAAGAAGTAGAAGACGGAATTACGAATTATTCAAACTCGGATTATTACTTTTAGTTTACTTTTCCATATTGTAACTTTCCAGGTTAGTAAGATGTCACTATTCCAGATTAGGTTAAGTCATTATTTCAAGATCATTATGGAATTAAGGTACCTTTTATCAAGTTACAAAAGTTTAGGGTTTTAATTGTAAATTCATTAGATTCAAAGGTTTAAAATGAAAATACTTTAAGTTACTGATTTAATCCCTATGATACCTATATTTACCAAACAAGTACTTTATTTCACAAATTTACAGAATATCACATCAGAATTATATGAAGTACGAATTAGGCCCTCAAAATTTAGTAATTACACAATTGGTCCCTTAACTTTACAAAACTTACAATTTAAATCATAATTTATTTATAATTACATATCAAGCCCATAAATACTCAAATTTACCCATTACACCCTTAATGACATTATTTACTCAGAATAACTTCAAGTTTCCCAAATTTACACTTTTAGTCCTTCTACTTTAATTATTTACAAATCGACACTTATAAATATAATTAATTCATTTTCTTGCAATACAGAAGTTTTTTTCAATAGTTGATACAAAGTTGACAATACAAACCCTTATACTTTTATTTACCAATCGTATAGCCCTTTTTATTTGCAAAACCAAACCTTACTTTCATATAATCATTAAACCATCATGACACCATCATTGAAACATTAATTACATCAGATCTAATAGTATAAACCCTAACCCTAATGCATTCTAGGGTTTTCTTCTTATTTTCTTTATTTTTCGTATAAACCGATTATAAACAATAATTTGCATCAATTATTCTGAGCTTCTATAAATCATGTGGTTATTTTTACAAACTTATATTATCAGTATAGAACATGTAAAAATTATGGTTACTCTCCAGAAAAATCGATTGACACTATTTGGTAATTATGTGTGTTTTAACTCATTATTTTTCGTACGTTTTGTTTAGCTTGCATGATCCAAGTTTAACATTTTTACTGAGTTATATACAACATATAGATCATTAGAAAAATGCTAGATCAATTATAGAACGTAAGGATTAGTCGTGGGGTTTTATACCTATCGAGCGCAAGAAATCGGACAAACAATTGTGCTACGATCGAACGAGAGCTTCCACGACCCAACTCTTATTTTTACTAGCTTGCTTACACCTCAATGGACTCCAGAAAATTGCTAGCTCAGTTCCAGAAAATCGGTCGAATTATGTGTGTGTCGATCTAGGGTTTTCGGAATTTAGGGTTTGTAAAATAAAATGGTTTTGTTTTTGTGCTTTATCAAACCGACCTAGGAGGGGATGTACTCCAGATTTTCGGCCCAATTTGTTAGCTCAAGATCATACTTTGATTTGGTGTATAATTCCTATATTTATTTTGTAATTATCTTAAACAAAATGATTTTATAAAATATATATTAAGTTTATTTAATTAATTTTCGGATCATGTATAAGTGTATATGTGATTTTGTAATTTTTGTACATTCAAAGTAATGTAATGTTGTCCCAGAAATTGAATTACTTGATATGTAGTTCATTCTCAGAAGTTTGGAATTGTTTCAGAATTTTATAAGTTATTTATTTAGGTTTTATAGTTTCAGGGGTAATTTGGTCTTTTAACAGGTTATCTGAATTTCATGTATTACACTACCCATCTACATCTTCATAGTATAACCTTCTTTTCAAGAGCACCCAATGAAATCAAGATTCTTCTTAACCCTGAAATATACGTGACATCTTGCACTATAATGCTTGAATATCATGCAACTATATATTCACCATCCTTGTCCCTTAGATAGTGCAAGTCCAGTAATCACCTAACTGAAATGGATCACCATTAACACCCTTGAAGTCATACAAGAACTCCCTCCTAGGTTTCATATGATAAGACCCAACTAAATCCATTACCAATTCAACCATCTCATCATTCTCGACTACTACCAAGTCTTCTCCAAAGTAGGTGTTACTCTCATCCTCAGAAGAACCAAAAGCATGATCACCGTTACCCTTCAATACGTACCTACTTGACTTCTTCATTGGATACTTTCTATTCAGATGATCGTCTAATGACATATTAAGCACTTGAATTTACTAGTTCCACCCCTTGACTTAAACTGCGAACTTCTTCCAGAATGAGCTTTACTTGAAAGATTCGACCTTCCCTTTACGTATAACCCATCACTAGTTTCTTCGTTTTTTTGTTCAGTTATTTTCTTCAACTCTCTTTAATTCAGAGTCGCCAGAACATCCTCCATTTTCAAGGATTCCCACCCATACGATAATGTCTCATAAAGGTTTCATAAGACGATGGAAATTACATAAGTAACATAAGTGCTTGATCCTCATCCTCAATCTCGATATCTATATTCGTCAAATCAAGTATAAACTTATTAAACTCATTTATATATTTACCCATTTTCGTACCTGGACTCATATAGTACGTGTACAACTTCTTCTTCAGATATAGTTTGTTTCTAAGGACGTAGTCATATACATACTAGTCAACTTCGGCCAAATTTCTACACCAGCTGTTTACTTGGTAACTTCCTGTAAAATATGGTCTCCCAAGCATGGAATCAAGGTATTGTACGCCTTCTTCATCAAAGCAGCTATTTTTCCTACTTCCATATTTGCGGGTAATGTCTCTATGCAACATCACGTCCCTATTATATGATTAAAGCACGCATCTTTATTTGCCATAACCCGGAGTCAATCTTCCTATCAAATTTCTCGATGTCTAGCCTAGTTATAGAAACAACCATTCTTACTTGACCATGCTAAAATATTTGCCAATATATTTCTTGACCACCTTTACCAACAAGTCTTACAAGCCTTGTGTTATAAACCGTAATCAACACCTTTCTTGTAAGTCGATTTAACTAGTTCGAACCTAAACCCTTGACTTAGAACAAGCAACAATCCGAAAAAATGAATTTCAAATAAATTGATTTCAAAAAACTTGTCACACAAGAAATAAAAACGCAAACAAAGAACCTATTTCTTTTTTTTTGAAAGGTTAATTTCTTTGAAACTTCGTGTCGCGATTCGACAGCGGGAGATCTAGCTTACGTTGTCTTAACCGGGCCCGCACTAGAGAGCTCCCTCGAAGTGGAAAGCCTTGTTCAAATACCCGATGGGGGGAGAACCCCCTACTAATCCGCCCAAAGGCACGATGATTAATAGGGGTAAACCCGGCCCCCTCAGACTTGACCTGAGTATTCCCAAGCCAAGCCCTCATAGAGAGACTTCCTAATATCTCAAAGATGGCCTGAGTGGGGTTTGAACTTGAGACCTCACGGTCACCAAGCCAAGATCCTACCACTGGACCAACTCATCATTGATAAGAACCCATTTCTATTGAAAGGTTAATATACAACAAAAGGCTTTCAAAAAGATTAAGTCGAATATAAAACAAATGTTTTTACTTTTAGTACACTCCAAAAGACAAAAATACCCTTAGCTTTGTATTAATATTCATGTACAACAACTTAAATTCTTATTCGTCATCTTCTTCGTCTTCTCCAATAAACATTCCCTAAAAACTCGACTGATATAACCCCTAAAACCTTCTTAACTTGATTATCCAGAAACTGAAAACACTATAGTTCTTGATACCACTTGTTGGATCTCGTCTTCAGCAAACTCGGATCGTCGAACACGAAAACGAGAAGCTTTAGCCTTAATCGACGCAAGACACTCAAAACCCAAAACTCAATAGACTTTTATAAAGAACAAGAAACACACGAGGTACCCCTCAAATTCAAAATTTGAATAAGGAGTGTAGAGGAAGGTTATAGGAAGTATAAGAGTGTAAGAGGGTGATGTGGCTTGTTCCAAGATCACATACGAAGAAGAAGAATGTATGTGGTAAAATAAAGAAAAGAGTAGTGAGTGAGGTGGCCAATTTCAAGATCACAAATTGAAACTTGGAGGTGACGGGTGTGACGGAAACTTAATTTGAATTCAAATTCAAATAAGAATTTTATGTGTTTATGAGATGAATAAGTGTAGGAGAAGGAAGTGTGTAGACATGTTGTGTAGTAGGAGACAATCATACAATTAAATAATATTATTCAAGTGTGTATGTTGTGGGTTTGTGAGAGGGAAGTGTGTTATAAAAGTAAATGTGTAAGAGTGTGGGTTGGCAATTGATGTGTCTCGAAAGCTTTAAATTTATATATAACTAGTTCTACCAATTTCTCTTAATTCAAAACACACGGGTAAAGTATAACCCTCGTTTATAATAAAGAGTTTTGGTAAGACCAGGTCGGTCCACAGGGACTGAGATTATTCTATATATCGATTAACTCCTTAGGATGATTTAGAAAACGTTTAAATGATTATGCAAGAACTAAATGAGATTCAAATATGGGACAAATATGATTACTTGGATAGTTACTAAAACTCAGTGAATGGCTAATGATAATGATCTGAATGATGAAGCATGTTCAAACAACGTTTAGTTATTTTTGTCAAAATAACGTGTTCACAGATTAACAATTTTGATCCAAGATTTATGCCTGCTAGTACTTGAACGTGTAGGTAACAAGCTCAAGAACTAATTGCAATACCAAAAACTCGATTGTTTATAACTTAACAAGAGCGGATTTCTCCAACCAATTGATCAAGATACATAGGCATACTTTGAAAATTATATAATACCAATTGGTTCTTTCGACCTATTCCAACAGACAAGTATAATCAAAAGTGATAAACAATGGATAAGGAGTTTCAACAATAGCAAGGTCACAACAAAAACAAGAAATCAAATGAGAACATAACATAACCAAATCACTTTATTATATTAATATATCCAAGCAATCATAAGGATTTTAGCCTAACATGGCTTTAGTAATCATTCTTACAGTGATTGATTCATTCGTAAAGATAGACATATGCCCTGAATTGATTACAATGATTGAGCTACCGTCACTAACGATCAATATAACAATACTGAGGTCATACTTTAATGTATGTAAAACTTTGCTTCACTTGCCTACTCCAATTGGTGTAATTCGAATGAGAATAGGTTAACAGAGCTTTGGTAATACTTTGGATGAGAGTTGTATCAAATGAGACGGATTAGGGCTCTATTTATAGGCTAACTGTGACTGATCATCTTCTGAAATACGCCGCAATTGCAATAAGATCGGCGGGCTTCACTTACGATACTGGCGGACTTGGCTACTAACACCGGTGGGCTTCAATACTTTTCTTGGCGCCAAAGGGTCATTAATTGAACTGAAGACCGTTGCACTTTATTCTTGAGTTTGCTGTACTTTATGATGCTGACTCAGATTTATAGGTCTGATTACGCCTCCCGTAACCGACGTACTTGGGAGGAAAGATCGGCGTACTTTAGCTTTCTTTAGGCTTTTCTTTGCTCTAGCACAGACTTGACTCTGATTCTTAAATTTTATCTTTCTTCTGAAGGTTCTTTGTCGATTGGACCTTAAATGTGTTTTCATGCAATTAAGTATCGAAACTCCATAGAATCTATTAAGAAACTAACAAATAACTCTATATAAAATATCTATAATTCGAGCGTCATCAAATTCCTCCACACTTAGCTATTGCTTGCCCCCAAGCAATGTAAGCGAACAAAATAGATTAAGATTTGAGAGATTAAATTTGGAAGAGATTTATTTTTTAGTGACAAAGACATTTTAATATATATCAGGCATCAATACAGAACTAGATCACCTCACAAAGGAATTGTTTAGATTCACACAATTTCGCTTAAAAGGGATGATTATGTGGGAACACTCAATTTTCACAGACGTAATTCACAAAGCTACCATATGTTTGTACAAGATACGTAAACATAACCGTTACGGCGTGAGCACTAGACAAATACATCAAAAGAGGGCAAAATATGGGTTATTTGGTTTGGGAAATGGAGATAATTTGAGAGGCATAAGTAGCAATAATTGTCCCATGATTCAGAGTACTGCTAGCTACTATCATAACTTTTTCTTCACTTAATTAGGCTTATACTTTTTGCCTTTATTTATCACTTCCTCGATATTCACTTTTCTTTACACTTTTTAAACTTTTTTTCTTTTTCTTTAACATATCAGTGACTAGCAAATAGTAGGGACTTTGCCTTGCAATTTATTGTTTTTATCTCAATTTAATGGATCGTTTATTGGTGATATGGGAATTTTTTAATGGTGATTTTAGAAACCAAGATAGTTGGTTAAAATGTTAGGAGATAGGCTTAAGGTTTTGGTTTGTATATCTTGCCTCTTAATCACTTGTATTCGACTATAAATTAACCTCACTGCGGTTTAGTAAACGATATACATGCACAAGTTCTAGAGCTAAAATAAATTACTGACACACTCATATAAATGAAACTTAAACTGCAAAATTTGTACACTTCAATGAAGGCTATGAATATTCTCATGATTTAGAGGGTTTTTAAATGTGCTAGCCATGTATTGAATTGCCTTGCTATAGCATTTTTAGATCCTATTTTATTGAAAATTACTAATATTAATACCTAAAATTTTGAAAAATTATGGAACAAGCAAATAGTGTAGAGTTACGCTCAATTTTACCTATTTATCCCCCCTCCACACTTAAGCTGAACATTGTCCCCAATGTGAAAGACTGCTAAAACTAGAAATAGGAAAAATCAAGATAAGAGGAACGAAACTTCCCAGAACTATAGATGAAAGTTGATGTTGCAGTTCCTTCTTCTTGCATCCATAACTTATAAAAACCTGCAAAATAAAACACAAAAATACAAGGAAATATTTTTTGGATTTTTTAATTTTTTAATTTTTTAACCAATATATGCCTTCACACTTAAACTTAAGTGTGGTGAAAGAAATTTTGAAATCACGGGTTGCCTCCCGAGAAGCGCTTGTTTGTTTGGTTTTTTTTTTTTTTTTTTTTCCTTCTAAAAGTCTCTAGCTAGACTTGTCTTCTTTCTCCTTTTATGTTTTGGGAAAGAAAGGAGTGGTTTCCTCCCTTCTGTCATTGTAACTGTCTTCTTCGTGGTATAAATTTAGTCGATGGCCATTTACTATGAATGTTTTCCCATCTCGTCCATATAATTCAATGTATCCAGAGGGATAAAAGTGTTTAACCATATAGGGACCAAGCCAGCGTGATCGGAGTTTTGGTTATTTGAATTTATACTTCGAGTGGAACAGGAGTATTTTATCTCCTTTCTTGAATTCTTTACGGATTCGTAATTTACTATCATGCCAGACTTTGGTTCTTTCTTTGTATAACCGAGAATTTTCGTAAGCTTGTAAACGAAATTTGTCTAACTCGTGGAGTTGAAAAATTCGTTTCTCTCTAGCAGCTATTAAGTATGTGTTACAGTTCTTGAGTACCCAATATGCATGACGTTCGATTTTGAATGGCAAATGGCATGTTTTACCATAGATGAGTTTATAAGGTGTGGTTCCAGTGGGTGTTTTATATGCTATTCAGAAAGCCCACAGAGCATCGTCTAATTTTCTTGACCATATAGCCGGATTTTCTTTCACGGTTTTTTCAAGAATTCTTTTTAACGATTTGTTTGTGTTTTCTACTTGTCCACTCGTTTGAGGGTGATATGAAGTAGAGAAGCGATGGCTTACACCATATTTCTTCATTGCTTTTTCCATTAGATGATTACAAAAGTGTGTTCCTATGTCACTAATTAATGCCTTCGAGATTCCGAAATGACAAAATAGTTTCTATAGGAAAGTGAGGACAACTCTTGCATTGTTAGTTTGAAGAGCTTGGGCTTCTGTCCATTTTGAGGCATAATCGATTGCTACAAGTATGCATTCGAACTTATGGGATTTTGGGAAAGGTCCCATAAAATCTATTCCCCAAATGTCAAATATCTCACATACTTTTATGCTATTCAAAGGCATTTCATCTCGTTTTGATATATTTTCAATTTTCTGACAAGCTTCGCATAAATGAACTAGAGTATGAGCTTCTTTAAATATTGTTGGCCAATAGAAACCAGATTCTAACACTTTTTTGACCGTAGTGGATGATCCATAGTGTCATCCAGCTGGTCAGTGATGACATTCGTCTAGAATGGTTCGAGTTTCGGGTCCTGCCACACATCTTCTTATAATTCCATCTAGACATGCTTTGAAAAGATGCGGTTCTTCCCAAAAGAAGTTTTTTAGATCAGACACGGATTTGTTCTTTTGTTGATATGTCATTCTTTTTCGTTAGATTTTACCGACCAAATAATTTGCGAAGTCTGCAAACCATTGTTCATTTCCTGAGTTTATTTCCATTAGTATTTCTTCTGGGAAATTGTCATTTATTTCGAATTCCTGATCATTCTCTTCTTGTTTTTCAATTCTTGATAGATGATCGGCTGCAACTATTTCATCACCTTTTTTGTCTTTAATCTCTATATCGAATTCTTGCAAGAGAAAAATCCAGCATATGAGACGTGGTTTGGCATCTAGCTTCTTAAAGAGATATTTTAAGGCTGCATGATCCGTATAAACAGTTGTTTTGGATAGAACAAGGTATGATCAAAATTTATCAAATGCAAATACAACAGCCATAAGTTCTTTTTCTGTGACTGTGTAATTTTGTTGAACTGCATTTAATGTTTTACTTACAAAGTATATCAGGTGAAAATGCTTTCCTTTCCGCTGGCAAGTACTGCACCAACGACACTGTCACTTGCATCACACATTAACTCAAATGGAAGATTCCAATTTGGGCTTGCGATAATGGGTGTACATGTAAGTTTTTCTTTCAATATCTCAAATGCCGTAAGACATTCGTCATTGAATTCGAATGGAGCATCTTTTTCGAGAAGTTTAGTTAGAGGCTTTGTGGTTTTGGAAAAATCCTTAATGAATCGTCGGTAAAAACCGGCATGCCCTAAAAAACTTCTAATACCTTTGATATTAGTAGGGGGTGGAAGTTTGGATATGACCTCGATTTTTTCTTTGTCAACTTCTAGTCCTACTCGAGACACTTTGTGTCCGAGCACAATTCCTTCTTTAACCATGAAGTGACATTTTTCCCAATTAAGAAATAAATTTACTTCTTCACATCGTTTGAGCATTTTGCTTAGATTGACAGGACAACTTCTAAACGAATTTCCAAAAACATAAAAATCATCCAAGAAAACTTCCATAGATTATTCAATCATGTCATAAAATATAGAAATCATGCATCTCTGAAAAGTAGTGGGTGCATTGCATAAGCCGAAAGGCATTCGTCTATAAGCATATGTTCCGAAAGGACATGTGAACGTTGTTTTTTCTTGATCCAGAGGATCGATCGGGATTTGAAAGTATCTGGAAAAACCATCAAGGAAACAAAAGTATTCATTTCCTGCGAGTCTTTCTTACATTTGATCCATGAAGGGTAGGGGAAAGTGATCTTTGGCAGTTGCCACGTTGAGTTTTCTGTAGTCGATACAAACACGCCAACCAATGATGGTTCTGGTTCGAACTAGTTCATCTTTTTCATTTGAAACCACGGTGATACCACCTTTCTTTGGCACACAATGAATAGGACTAACCCACGGACTATCAGCAATTGGGTAAATTATTCCTGCATCAAGGAGTTTTGTTACTTCCTTTTTTACGACTTCTTGCATGTTTGGATTAAGTCTCCTTTGCTTTTGAACAACTGATTTCTTGTCTTCAAGCATTTGAATTTTATGTTTGCAAAATGGTTCTGGTCAGGGATGTCTGATGTTTTCCAGGCGAAGGCCCGTTTATGATTTTTGAGAGCAGTTATTAGGTCTGCTTTATTTTTGTCCAAGAGTTCAAATGATATGATAACAGTAAGTAAGGACGTTCCTTCTAGAAATACATATTCTAGATGTTTCGGAAGCAGTTTGAGTTCAAGATCAGTAGGAGGTTCTTCAAGAAATTTCCTGATTTTATGATCTGTGATGAATGTAATTTGTTAGTGTAAATATTACGATATATAAACTAAACGGTTTATTCGGTTTTAATAATGACAAACATGTAACTTGTAATACATAACGTAAAATGTGCAAGTTACTTGTAAACACAAATCATCAATGCATACTTACATCAACACCTCACGACGTCTCAAGTATACTTCAACAAATTCGTAGATTTCCATCCCGACGTAAATCACTCAAGGTATGGACAAACAGATCTACTACTTGAAAAATGATCAAAGGATTATATTTTTCTCTAAACTTCACATTTTTAATGTGACAAAACATTGTTTCAAAAATACATTTTACAAATTATTTTTGAATTAAAAAGAAATGTTTTATTTTGAAAAATAAGTTTAAAAATCCCAACAGTCATTTCCCCCCGCAAATCAGCTCCAAACTTCCCCAAATAAACTTTCACCACTAAAAAATAAAATTTGAAGCGTTTCTGTCTGGGACGGTACCAAGGTACCACTAAATTTAGTGGTACCGTGTGACAATTAGTGGTACTGTCCGTACGTAACGGCTAGTTTTTTTTTGCCTATAAATAGTGGACCATTTTACACTTCCAACTTGATTTTTCCAGTCAGTTTTCTCTGGTCTAATCCCTCCTCACTTAGATCACTTTCTTTGATCATTTAGAGAGTCTTAGTTTGTTTAAGAGTGATCCTTTTATCCCACCAAGAGATCACCTTCATTCCTCTTCTAGTGCAAGAGAAGAACACATAGTATCACAAAGATACAAAGTGTTGTAGTTGTAGTTAGAGCACTTGTAACACTTGTTACATATTTTTTGTATCTTGTATGCATCAAGTTTATTTTTCTTTTGAGAGGTTGTGAGAGAAGATCATTGTGATCTTATAGAGATATTGCATATCTCTTGTAGCTTGTGAGCTAGCGTGTTGATCAAGGGTAGATTGAGTCAAGTGAGGGTTGATCATTATGATCTTGTCGAGATCTTGGAGATCACTTGAAGCTTGTGGGCTTGTGTGATTGATCAAGTAGATCAAGGGTAGATCGGGTAGATCGAGTCAAGTGGGAGTAGATCATTGTGATCTTATTGAGATCTTGGAGATCTCTTGTAGCTTGTGGGCTTGTGTATTGATCAAGAAGATCAAGGGTAGATCGGGTAGATCGGGTCAAGTAGGAGTAGATCATTGCGATCTTGGTGAGATCTTGGAGATCTCTTGTAGCTTGTGGGCTTGTGTATTGATCAAGTGGATCAAGGGTAGATCGGGTAGATCATGAGTAGATCATGTGGATCGTGGTAGATTGGTACTAGCTAATATTAGTACTCGACATTTAGCTTAGTGTCGGAAATAAGAATAAGCGACGTTGTACGGTTTTCTCCGCCTGAAGGGAACTTGTTGATTTGTGAAGTAACTCTCGAGTTGGGTACTCGGGGAGTGGAGTAGGGCGAAGAGGAGCTTCGTGATCGAACCACTATAAATCATTGTGTCTGGTTTGCGCCTTCTTACTTATCTCTTTACTTTCATTTTATTCTTTATCGCTTTATACTTATATTGCATTTATGTTTGTGTGGCTAGTTGCTTATTTTATGTTGATTATGTATGTGTCATGGTTTGATTGTGCTTATGTTATAGTTTACTTTATTCATCTCTAGATGTTATATGATTATTATTGACACTTTTCATATTACATCATACTTGATCGGGTGTTTGATACAAAAAGATTTTAAGTTTTTAAATGGAAACGTATTCACCCCCCTCTACGGTTTTCACAATTGGTACCAGAGCCCGTCGATCAAATTTTTAAAAGAAATGGTTTTCAAAATTGAGTACGATCCATGTATCAAATTATCCATGAAGGTGATAAAATATGAAAAGTATTTAGTTGCTTAATACTTACAAGTTTTGTTGTTAAGTATACTTTGTCATACTAGCTTGAAGGTTTTCTTAAACCACTAAAAGAATAGAGTTTGTAAGTGTCCGGTCATGTCTATAGAACGAGTCGTAAAGTGATGCGGTTGGTTTTATTCAAAACTGTAATAATAGGTCACGGTACCGTTAAATATAACGGACGGTACCATTAAATATGGACGGTACCGCTAAATTTAACGGTACCTTCATCTGTTTTTCAAAATTGGGTAATTTTCAAAAATTCGTATAAAATCAACCGTAATTCCGTAGGAGTTGTGCCACCGATTATTTTAAACGTAATCGAGTCTACTTTCATTTAAAACTATTTTTAGAAAATGATTGTAAAGTTAAATTTATGAGTCTTTGATTCTTAACAGAGAGTCTTTTCCGGTCATGTCGATTGCACAAATTTTTTGTCAAATTACAAAGAGAACATCACACGTTGATGTATTCATATTTTTCAAAGTGTTGAACTTGATCAAATTTTGAAATGGGGTGGGAAATAATTCATTTTCAAATAAAATAAAGCTAAGTGTACATTGTTATACTTAATACACAAAATGACGATAAGTATTTTTGTGTGTTATGCTAAATAACTATTTGTTTGTGTCTTAGTATTGTTATTTAATATTTTTGTATGCTTATTATTATCTTTAGTTGAGCTAATTTTATCTATAAGCATAAATGTCTTTCATGCCTTGTTGCTATTTGTTTATTATAGTTTTCCGGTTTATGCGTTTATAAAGCTCATGCTAAATCACTTGCACTATATTGAGTAATTAGTTTGCATTGCATATAGGCATAGACCATTTTTCTTGCATATGTTGCAAGTTTTTAAAATGGTTTAGTAACTTTCTTAGGAATAGAAACTAAGTTGGTTGATCATGTGTGTCGAAAGATATTGTCTTACAAAATTATTTTTCCGAAGGTTTAAGTGTAAAAAGTATATCACCCCAAAATACTTAACACTTTCATAAAATCCGTAACATGATCTCTAAAATATCATGGGTTGTCTAAACAAGATAAAAGATCATATTAATAAATTAGTATTTAAGTAAAAGAAAATGTATTAAACTTGCATTGATCTAACACACATACAAAATGTTTTAAACATTTAGTATTTTACGTATGTTGTATAAAAATAGTTAAGATAATTATTTTTATACTAATGAGGTGTCGAAAAACTAAGAATATTATACTTAATAATATAAATAGTTTTTCGCAAATAAAAATAAATGACAATATCGAAGTAGTAACTTAATATGTCATTAACCTCACACATACAACTAGCATTAGAATAAATGGAACACATTCCCTTAAATTTGAGTACATATCAATTCATTATTCAAATTAAATTTGATATAATTATCGAATCTAATTGACAGATTTTCGAGTATGGACATAAAATTGGAGTCATTATTTGTCTAGCTTCAAGATAACATCAAAATATGATGAAATATATTATCTTGAATCTACATACTCAATCACACTCGATTGTTATGAAAATAATGACGTCCTCTCAAGACGAAAATAATATGCATCGGATCATAACTCACACTTGTGTTGAAGATGCCATATTGAGTCTTCTTGTACAATGATTGTGTTCCGAACTTTAAACTAATATGTTTAAAAGATGCATAAAATACACAACTAAGTATGATTGACAACTTGGATGTTTCATCCGAAATATACAAGTAATTTACATTGCAATGCAATTAGTAAATGTGTCATTTCCGAAAAAAACAAACACGAGCTAACAAACAACATATGTAAACTTTGCTCATGAACGAATCAACACTCAAAATCACATGTCTAGTAAAAATGTCACACATAATATGTTATTAACTATTATGTACATCATCAATCTTCGAGAATATCACATGTATTTCTCTTATCAAAAGATTGACAAAAGATAACTTATATCTTATGCATCTTATTTTCTTTGTAACATGAATGGTTATGTTACAAGAGAATACATTGCATCCTGTTAACAAATATAGGATATTAGAGTTGAATAATAACCTAATACAACATGTGTCATTGCATAAACAAGTAAAATTGGTCATACACTAAAATACCTGTTTCACTAAGCATTCGTAAGAGTGATAAGTTTCCTCTTAGAAAAGCATATTTGTTGAAATATACAATATGTCTCATTTCAAATATAATACTCACAAGATCTACTAAGGTAAATAACCTTTACTAGATTCTTTTCTCAAGATATGCAAAGGAGCATTCCTGAAACACTCTCGATGTAGTAGATTCTACATTGTAGCACATTAGAGCATCTCTTGGTTCTAGGAAACTAAATCATATTAAAATAACATGCAACAACTCAAAAAACAAAGGTGTTATCCAAGAGATCATAAAATGCACCATCTCCATCAAATAACCTCTAAATTTCAAACACGAAATTAAGACATTTCACTTGTCTTTGTTAGGGAGTTGTGTAAGACATGTCCTTTTATTGACCGACTTTCAAAGTATGATTAGTTGAGTCATATTAGGCCATGTATTAGCGAAATAAGCTAATATCATCTTTGCTATACTTCGATAGGCAAATATAGGAATTTGAATTTTTCTAACATGAGAATGACTACTTGAGAACCCATCGCATTAGAAATTCAATTTGATCTAACAGTTGAATTGCTTCCAGGAGAGAAGTTGGGTTCATGGTATAACCCGTAAAAATGGTCGTGTTTAGCCTGAATTGAGCACCACTAGTGATAGTCTCATACTCATTCTCTAACTTGAAAAATTTTCATTCCTACATTTGACTAGAGATAGTTTACATCAGTGAACTTTATCTCCTATTAGGATTTCATTTTGATCAAGCAGTAATTAGGATCTTCCTTAGTAAACCTAGATTGCTTGCATCACACATATGTATTTCAAAATGATAACATGTTCTCATAAGATATGATTAAATATCTTCATGATCTTAAATACTAAATGATTATCATGTTTTTCATGATTTTTGCATTTATTCCTTATGTGCTTTTTACATGATTTGATTGTAAATTTTGCTCCCACACTATGTCCTTTTAACACATTAGGAATTATATATACCTATCACTATGAACCCTTAGAAGTCATATAGTCATACACTAGTGTCAAAATCTATAAGTCAAAGTAGTCGCAAAATTGTCCTAATTCCTTGGTCATCAGTTTTCCTTCTTCCAAGTAATACATTTTTTTTCATGGGAATGTTAGATACAAACCTAGTAGAACTCGGAGTAGGGTTGACAACTTAAATATTTCATCCGAAATATTCAAGTAAGCTTAACTTGCAATCGTAATTGTTAAATATCATATCCGAAACATCATATTCAAGCCTTTTAACAACATATATTAAAACGCTCATCCAAAAGCTAAAAGCTAACATCTACCCTCAGGTGACAAAGGACTTACGAATTACTATATAAGTGATTAGTAGTTCCTTTCATCCTCGTGTGATTATACACTTCTTAAGATTCCAAACCCTGCTGTGAATCAGCACCATAGGCCCTGCATTACGTCTTTCAAAACCCCGTGAAACACTCGCGTGCGAAGCACATCGAAATCCGTAAATCAACCAAACCTCTCAAATGAGAATCCTCTAACCATCTTCGTCTAGGTCTAGGAATGATGGAACATATTCCATAAATCTTATGACTATTTAAATATTTCACTGGAAATATTAAAGTCATCCCTCGTATCCTTCTTATGACTACTTGAATATTTCACTGGAAATATTATAGTCATCTCGTGCATCTCGTCTTATGACTATTTAAATATTTCACTAGAAATATTGAGTCATTCTTCAAATCCCTCTCATGACTACTTAAATATTTCACTAGAAATATTGAGTCATTCTTCAAATCCCTCTCATGACTACTTAAATATTTCACTGGAAATATTAAGTCATTCCTTACGTCTCATCTCATGACTTCTAAATATTTCACTGGAAATATTAAGTCATCCCTCACGTTCCTCGTATGATCACTTGAATATTTCACTGGAAATATTGAGATCATCTCTTCTATTTTGTCTCATGACTTTTAGATATTTCACTGGAAATATCAAGTCATTCCCACTATCTCGTCCCATGACTTTTAGATATTTCACTGGAAATATCAAGTCATTCCTTGTGTCTCGTCTCATGACTTCTAAATATTTCACTGGAAATATTAAGTCATCTCTCACATTCCTCATATGATCACTTGAATATTTCACTGGAAATATTGAGATCATCTCTTCTATTTCGTCTCATGACTTTTAGATATTTCACTAGAAATATAAAGTCATTCCCTCTATCTCGTCCCATGACTTTTAGATATTTCACTGGAAATGTCAAGTCATATCTTGTATCTCGTCTCATGACTTTTTAAATATTTCACTGGAAATATTAAGTCATCCTTCACATTGCTCTAATGACTACCTATGTATTTCCTTGGAAATATGAAAGTCATCTCTTCTCGTCTAGTACCGTTCATCTCGTAAAAAGAATTTATTAGGTATAAATTCTCTCCTCGTGTCGAAAAGTCTCACTAAATCAGCGAGATATATTCGTAAAATCCTCTTAAATTCTAATGACAACTTAAATATTTCATTAGAAATATTTAAAGTATATTTAATTTGCGAAATGCAATTAAATGTCATTTCTCGTTCTCGATTAACGTTCATCAAATCCCGTTGGATTCATTCATAAAAGAATTTATTCGGTATAAATTCCTTTAATCTAAGGTCCAGAAAAATCACAACATATATGAAATTTCTTTGTCAAAAATCTAATTCTGGGTCAAAACTGACCTCATCAGGTCACGGTGCCCTTAAATAGGGGACGGTACCATTAAATTTATTGGTACCGTCGGACCGTTGTCTGCTAAGTCAGTTTATCTTGTTTTCAATTCTCACTATTTCAAAAACACTATCAAAACCTACTCGATGCAGTCTTGAACCAGAACCGTCTCCTATCAGAATACTATTCTATCTATTCCTTCTCATGATAATAAACACACCATTATGTTTGGTTACTTCCGTATCCATTATCTTCTCAACTTATCTACACTTTTCAACCTTAGTTCTACACAACTAATGCTTCCGCATCCCACTCATCTTCTACACACTTCAAGCGAAGAACCGCTAGGATAAGTTGAGATAACCCTTCTTCATCAATATAGATAACCTCACTAGAACCTTATCACTAACCTCACAACCTTGAAGATTTTATCTTCTTAACCCTTATGATATCTCCACGTGATCACATGCCGTATCATATGAATGTTCTATGAATATTCACAATGATTGAGAAGAGCTACGTGACTTCAAAGGTGAAGTTTATTATATGCTATCCACCACTTGTCATGACGTTGCTAAGCTCTTTGCTTCCGTCAACGTTTGTTTTCCTCTTTATTTTTTTCACACATCTTGTCCGGATGGTCATAGATTAAGGGGGGGGGGGGGGCGAAAACACATTCATATAGTCTATCAAGAAACACTCTCAAGAACACATAAATGTGTTTCTTATTCCCTAGAAAACTTCCCTTTAGCTGCCCAGAACTAGGCTGCACAGGAAAATTCGTGACTTTCAGGTCACGGTACCGTTAAATAAGCCACGGTACCGTTAAATTTAACAGTACTGTGTGGTATTTAGTGGTATCGTGCCTGTGTTTGACGAATTTTCACTATTTCCTCTAGATCCTTGCATCCCTAACCTCAAATCTGCAAAATTTTGCAACCTCACATACACCCTAAGATTTCCTCACTACACCATAGGACACACCACCAACTTTAGTTCGAATCCCACAACTCTTGCCTATATAAGGCCTCACCATTGCAAGCTTATCTTGCATCTCATCTTCACCCTCAACCCTTATAACTAAACTTCACTCTTGACAGTGATATTTAGCTTCAAAACCTTCAACCCTTATTTCAATCCCACTCAAACCTTTTAGCTACACTTCATTCTTGACAGTGATAGTTAGTCTAAGAACCTTCAACCCATCGATCATCACACTTAAACCTTACAACTACTCCTCACTTTGGATAATTGATAGTTAGTTAAACAACCTTCAATCCTCACAATAATACGAAACCCTTCATGCACCAAATTATCTCTAACACACAACTAGGATCATTCAAACTAGAAATCTAGAACTTCGTTACCTCAACCTCGTTAGAGATATCCATCCCCAATCCTGTTAGGATCACATGCACATTTTCTTTTTTTTCTCTTTTGAAATATATCATGCATCTCATTGTTAGTGCAAATGATATATTAATCTAAACCATCCTAACACCAATCATCTTAGGTAGATGATTATGTTGTTCAAAAGGTTTTTTAGAACTTGCCTTCCCAATGACAACATGGAAGAAGTCATTTTGTGTGTCAGTCAACGAACGAATCTCGTTCTTGTTAGCGTGATTGATTGAACAATTACACCTCAGGTTGTCGGTCGGGTTGTGACACTCAAGTATCTTTGAATTGCAATATGCATTCATCTTTTTGTGTCGCTCAACTTTCTTGGGCTTTCTTTTTGGTCTTTATCCTTTTGGCACACTTTCATCACGTGTCTAACTTCTTGCACACTTTGATATGCTCATCAATTTTTTTTGCTATGTTCTTAACATAGTTTAACTGTTGGTCCCTTTACACTTATTAGAGTTAACTAGAAAGTTAATCTATTTCGTGTTATGACTAATACAATTTTTAAGATTAATTCTAACAGTTATAAAACGTGAATATAAAAATACACAATATTTTTCAACATTTAAATTCTTATTAGAAATGAATCCAAGAATCTATTACCCAAGTGTTTTGCGGAACAAACACTTGGGATTGAATAGACAAGGGTATGGGGTGTCTCCTATCAAAACTCAAGTTTTGCTTGAGTGGTAACAATATACCCACTGAGCTATCTCAGTGAGTTGTATACTCTTTGTAGGAGAGAAGTTCCTTTGTAAAAGTTCTAACTTTCAATATACAAAGCACACTTTAACTTCTCTCATATCTGATCTATTTATACACAAGTAATCTAAGTATAAGTGATTAAAAATAATACAAGTTGTTGAGGTTGCGTGTCTGACAATTACAAATAGTAATTGTCATTTCCAAGAACCAATAGGAAAGGGCTAATAAGACTTTGGGAGTTGTTGGCTGACACTCCATGACTTTTAGCCGCAATAGGGAAGGTTGGATCTGACAAGAGAAGAGTGTTGGGCTGACACTATTATCTTCTCAGATCTTTTCCCTATTGTTCCCGCCTTTTCTTCAGGCTTTGGTTCCTCAGTCTTTCAATCACTTTGTTTGTTGAGGAGACTGGGGTTCAGTGAGTTCTTGTCCAACACTCACTGAACCATCATCTTCTTCTTTGGCTTAAGTTTTACTCAGGGAGTACCGCCTTCCTGAGTAGTGAATCCTTCTTCTTGAATTCGCTTTAAGCATCCTGAAGATGTCTCACTGAGAGGCTGTTCTCTCAGTGACTTGAATTTTTCTTGGTTTAAGTTTAACACTTAGTTAATTTGTGTCCAAATCACGTTTAATGTATTCTTGGGTTTTTCATGACCCAACAATCTCCCCCTATTTGGATGTAAATTATGCCTAAGTATTTGATCAGTATGAGTGAGCTAAAGGCTTCTGCTCATACTGAATGTACTAGAAAATAAATAAGGATATTGATATATGATGCGCGTGATGTGTCGTTGCGGTTTAGCAGTTTTAATGCCTACTCAAGTTTTAAATTTATATTTAGCCGACTTATCAATAACACACACACTTAACGAGCAGTGTACCCGGTCAGTATGAAGATAATGGTAAGTAGAGTGTCGATCACTAAGAGTGGAACGTATAATCTCGTTAATCTAATCAGTATTTTAATATCCTAACGCAAGGGGGTTTCAGCCTGAGAGACTGGCACAGTTTTGTTTGCAATTAAATAATAAAATAAACAAATAGGCACGAATCAGCAAGTAGCACACACGTACACAGATAGATACTTGAGACAATAAGAGGGCTGTCCTTATGATTAAGTAGATTGTCACTTGTTTTATTGATAGCTTTATATGAAGTGTATGTAATTAACCCTTTCTCGTTGGTCCTATTCTCATCGGCGAGTAAACCCTTAATGACGACTTATGTCTAAAAGTTATTCCTAAGTGATCAATTTAGAAACAACCGTGGGAGCCACACCTTGTCCCGCAGTCGGGTGCCCGCAAGCCACTAATAAACACAGAGGTGGTCAATGCACTAATAAGTAGTAACCAAAGACATCAACATATAAACTTTAATTGATGGGAAAGCAAGTATTAAAGGGAGTGCAATCTTTCCGTTGTCACATTACACAAGCCACCAATCCTGATGAATTAAAGTTTGCTAAAACAATAAAACAAAACTACTTAATGAATTAAATACATGCAGCACCTTCTTACAGCTCTTGTATCTTCGATTTGGGTGTGTCTTGTGCTGCCTTCTTGACTGAATTCGTCCTTCTCTTCTGTTCGGTCTTTAGGTTTTCGAACTTCCGAATCTCCTTAATGCGTCTGGTCTACGGGGTATTTATAGTTTGTGTCTGAGGGAAGATGCGGCGCATCTACTTAAGTAGATGCGGCGCATGTACTTAACTTCGCGTGGGGTCCAAGATTATAATATTCAGGAATATTCGTACACCGCCAGAAGATGCGGCGTAACTCTTTATTAGATGCGGCGCATGTCCTCTTGTATCTTGGATCGTATCTGGTGATATCTTGATAGAGATGCGGCGCATGTTGATAGTGAGATGCGGCGCATCTGGAGCAGAATTGACTTGATCTTGTCCATGTCAGTAGACTTCCACTTTATGTACGTTTTGCTCCATTATTAGTCCAAAATCGCCAAGTTTCACCAAATGCTTGTTTTTACCTGAGAATTACAAAAGTAAACGATTAAGTATCAATCCTCATACATAATATAGTAAAACAAGTCAAATTAATAGGATAAATGATAGTAATAAAATGTACTTATTTGAGTTCATCAAATATCCCCCCACTTGAACTTTACTTGTCCCCAAGTAAACCTTAGATTAAATCTCATGAAAATGTATCCTAAAAGAAGTTAGGATTTATTTTTATATTTAAGCATGTATTCGTTTATTTCGTAATCACACAACTAAACACTTAACGAATTAGAAATAAAATGAAATATTTTGATAAAAGCAAATCTAATCGTTTAACTGTCCAGTCGCGACGAATATTCTATCATAGGCTTGGCAAGTATACACATCTCCACCACTAAAGCTAAGGAATAACAAGTCTAAAGCGGTAAAAAGGGTTTTTAGGCTTAAGGGTTAATTATTCTTATTTACACTATCGATCTCAAATTCCAGAAAAGGCGACAAAATCACAAATACATGATCGAATCCACGAACACGATACTTGCAATTGCTCAAATCCTTAACTCGAATAGGCTAAAGATAGGTCCAAACTTCACCAATAATAATATATCAAAAAGGGCGACAAAATCATAAATACATAGCCGAATCCACGACTACGATACTTAAGATTGCTCAAATCCCTAATCTCAATAAATCAAAGGTTTGGTTGGATAAAGAACAATACAGGGTATGGATAACATTTGGGATATAAATTGGTGTAAAAATAAAAATAAACAAAACAAATAAATTAAAATCCTAAGTGTGGTTAATCACTATCCCAACCATCCCATGAATAAGACTCATATCATTGAATAACTCACGCTTTAACACTTGAAACACACGCTTTAGGTAGACACGAATTATACTCAACAAAATCTTAATCAAAGAATAATCCTTAATTGGCATTCCCATAACTGCCAATTCCCATTCAATCCATAGATATAATACAACAAATAGTGGCCATATGAACCACTTACATAATTCTACATCGTTGGCTTAAAATAAACATCCAACTCTTTTTTCTTTCTTTTTCTTTTCTCATTTTTTCGATTTTTTTTTTTTTTTTTTTTTTTTTTTTTTTTTTTTTTTTTTTTTTTTTTTTTTTTTTTTAACTTGAAACATAAACATAGATGTGTAAAATTTCACCACATCACTATAACTTTCTTTCCGGATAATTTTTCCATACTTTTCATAACTTCAGAAATAATGGTAAATAGTGAAAGTAGTAAACACACGAAGAATAAACTCCAAAATATACAATATTTACTTTCACTCCAATTGCATTGTGCAATTTCCCGACCTAACCATAGATAATGAATTACGCACGCGAACACAGGTAATGTAAGGAAACACACTCTGCCTATAGCAATTAACCAACCACGGATTCTAATCTACAGGGTAGGCTAAGGTGTAAGGTGTAACGAAACATTTTAAACATAGGTGTAAGAAACGAAAGGAATGGCTCTGAGTGTTTTTCTAGGGGTATCTTACTCTAAAAATGAGAGTAACAAAAGGGTTTATACGGGGGTTAACTAACCAGTGTAGTTAGTTAATAACACATAACATATAAAGGCTATTTGGGTGTAATCCTAGAATTTTACCAAGTTAGACAAGTCATTCCAATTAAATAAATAATACTCATTATGGTGGTCTCGAATAGTATAAAATCACAATTTTTGAAAATAACGTCATGTGTGCAGTTATGCAACTTAGATCTTAAACAAAAACATGCTAAAAATTTTTAAGTTTGATATATTAAGCACATTTTAAGCATAATTTTTGAAAAAGTTTAGGACAAGTAAGTGTTAAGTGTTCTAATTCTCCTATCCCCCCACTTAAGTTAAACAACGTCCTCGTTGTTTGTATAAAAGGTTAAAAACTGGAAAATAAAAAGAATTAGAACAGAAAAACTCCCCTGAGATTTGCTCGGTATGATCCTCCATTAGTATATGAGCAAAAATCATCTTTCTTGTGGATTAGAACGTTAAAGCTTCATGCTTGATGTATCCACAGGAAATTCAGGAAACTATAATACCACCAACACTTTAAAACACACCTAAGATAAGAAAGGTTCAACTTGCATAATACATTAGTAGTTAGGTAAAAATAAAACTTAAAAATTAAAACTGAAAATCATCAGGTCAGTCGATGCGCCGTATCCTATTGAAGAAGATACGCCGTATCGAGCCTGGAATAAATACGGATCAGAATAAAGATGCGCCGCATCCTTAACCAGGGATGCGCCGCATTAAAATAACTGATAAAAAGTTTTAAAGTCGAAAATAAAAATGCAGAAAAATAAAATAAGATATGACCATTGCAGAGGATGCGTCGCATCTCAGGACTGAGATGCGCCGTATCTTCGTGCGGCCTGGACTGACTCGACACAGAAAACAGAATAATAAAAGATAAATCCGGGTTGTCTCCCGGTCAGCACTTGTCTTTATTCCAGAGTCTTCAAGTTAGACTCACGTTCAGCTCCTTAGTATCGATCATTGAAGGAGTCGGAAACATCACGCTCCTTCATCCCCAATTTAGTAATATTGAACACTCCTTGCTCGTCCTTAATTTCCACGCCGTTTTTCTTTAATATCTGTATAAACAATGTCCTGTCCCTTTCGGGCAGAGATAACAAAATGATAGACGGGAAATTCTTATTATCATACAGGCACAAATAAGCAAGGTGGGGTGGTAGTTCAATAAACATATCATTATTCAAATTCGTTTTCTCAACTATTCTCCTACGTTTATTAATTACTACACAATCATACCACTCATCATCAGAATCACTAACAACATCGCGTCTAAGTTCGGTAGGTACATTAAGGTCAATGAATTCCTCAAAGTCTTCATGATTAGGATTAGTTGAGTTGTTTTGAATCAATGTTTCTCCCATAAGTCTAGCTTCAAGATCGAGGTCCATACGCTCTCTTAATCCTAGCACATAAACACCTCTAATAATGCTTTTAACTGGATCTTGGCACTTATAGACTAGTTTATTATTCCCTACCCTTAATGAAATTTTTCTCTTAAACACATCAATCTTAGCATGGGCAGTAGACAAGAAAGGTCTTCCGAGGATTAAAGGAATCTTAACATCCTCGGGCATGTCTAGTATAACAAAGTCTACGGGAAAAATAAACTGCTCAATTTTAACTAGCACATTATTGGCAATCCCTTCAGGTCGTTTTACTGTTTTATCAGCCAATTCAATAAGTAATTTAGTTGGTGCTAATTTTCCTAGTCCTAGGGTAGCGAATGTCTTAAGAGGCATAACACTAACACTAGCTCCTAAGTCAGCCAACACATTATTGAAAGATATATTATTAATAGAACAAGGTAGAGTAAAACTTCCTGGGTCTCTTTCTTTATGAGGCAAGGCATTTGAATCGGTTGCAGGGCTCTCTTCTTTCATTGTTGCCTTGATTTCCTCTTCAATCTTTGTCTTTTCTTTTAGTAGTCTCCTTAAGCTGATCGAAGAATTAAAGAAAAATTTGGGTCTTGCACCATCATCACCATTCATCGATCTTCTAGGTATATTAGGAGTGACTTCTTCAGTGGTGCTTATGGCCTTGACATGATCTCTTGGATTTGTTTCAGTCGAGCTCGGTAAGCTTCCATATCCCCTTTCTTGAAGAACTTTGCTCATTTGACCAATTTGTTGTTCTAATGCTTTGATCGAAGCTCCTTGATTTCTTGTAGTAGTGTCCGTTGAGGCTCGAATTTCCTTGATCATAGCAGTATTCTCTTCATGTCTTTTAGCAGCATCGGCCATAATTTGCTTTAAAGTATCATCTAAAGTCTGCCTCCTCTCTTGATAAGCGGGATTGAAGTTGTTCTTTTGATAGAATCCCGGACTAGCTTCCCTAAATCTTGCTGAAGGTCGGAATGGTTGTCCAAATTGGGTGTAATAAGCTTCTTCAAACGTCTCACTTTCATTCTTGCTCGGGCAATCCTTAGTGTAGTGAGGTCCTTCACACTTTTCACATCCAACTTGGGCAGCATATGCTCTTTCATCGCGCTTCTTCATTTCTCTACTGATTTTATCCAATTGAGCTTGAATAGCAGCAATCCCGTCAAAATTAGTGCTGCTCTTAGATCTAGTAGAGGTCCCATCGTGCCATTTCTGAGAATGATCAGCAGCATCTTGGATCGCTTTCCTAGCATTAGTTGCACTCATCTGAGGTACAGCTCCCTTAGCATCCAAAATCTGTCTTGTAGGCACGTCCAATCCCTGATAAAACAATATTATTTCCTGCATAGGGGTTAGATAGTGTTGAGGACATTTTATCAATAAATCTTTAAATCGTTCCCAAGCTTGATAAAGAGTTTCATCAGGCTCTTGCTTGAAACTATTGATAGCCTCCATCTTCTTAGCAGTCTTAGCAGGTGGACAATATCTCTTCAGGAATTTGCTCTTCAAACCTTCCCACGTAGTGATTGAACTAGCAGGTTCATTCCTTAGCCACTTGTTAGCAGCCCCTTTTAGTGAGATTGGGAAGATTCTTAGCATGAGTTGATCGGTATTGACACTTTCTGTAGTAAACAAATCTGCAATCTCCAGGACCTTTTCAACATGCTCATTAGCATCCTCTTGTTCCGTCCCACTGAAAGCATTCTCTCTTAGTTCTTTGAGAAATTGTCCCTTCAACTCAAATTTTGACTTGTCATCAAACTTAGGTCTAGCAACTCCTGAAGTGTAATCAGCACGGGTATTGTTCATGTATTCCTCCATAGTAGTGTTTTCGCCCATTGTTTCTGTTTCAACTTCCTCTTTCTCTTCAGAAAAATAATCAAGCTCGAGTGAACTTGAAAGATCAAAGCTTCTTGTGTTGAAAAGCCTTTTAAGCGAATGTAGGGCTCGTTCAGGATCTTCGAAAGGTTGAATCAAGTTCTTCGTAGAACTCCTGGTCATGCACTTCCTGAAATCAACACAAAAATATCAGTAGGGTATGCTCGAGAAAGTAGTATATCAGATAATTAATAACGAAAACGGAATACGAAAAATTAAAGTTACTGATATCTGCAGACGATGCGCCGTATCCAAAAAGTTGGATACGCCGTATCTTATGATCGTTAAAATTAAATCAGACTTTAGAAAATAGATACGCCGCTTAGAATTTATGAATGCGCCGTATCGAATTGATCAAAAAATCAATTTATCTAATTAAAATTAAATGCGTCGTATTAACGAAAGTTAATGCGCCGTATTTTCGTTACGTTTAAAAATAAAAGATTTTTGATTCAGTAAGATGCGCCGTATCGACGGAAATCGATACGCCGTATTTGTTTAATAATTCGCAAACTGTTTTTAATTAAAATAATAGATACGCCGTATCTTCAAAAGAAGATGCGTCGTATGGCTTTAACGTTTAGAGAAAATTTTTATCAAAACAGATACGCCGTATCTACAAAAGCAGATGCGTCGTATTACTTTATCGCTTAGAAAAATTTTCTTGTTAAAAACAGATACGCCGTATCTTGGGGAAAAGATGCGTCGTATCGAATTAATTAAACGCGTTGTATTAAAAAAATTAAACGCAATACGCCGTATCTGAGAGATCAGATGCGCCGTATCGTTTGATTTAGCACAGTACAACGATAGCAGAACAGAAAAATACGAAAAATAAAAAATAAAAATTAAACACACGAAACAAAAATAAAACACACAAAAATAAAAACAAAAGCAAACAAATAACACACAATACAACAAATATGCAAAATAGTACAATGATGCAATTAATCTAATAAAAAGAAAAACCTAATTAAAATACTAATCAAATTAACAGAAAATAACAATTCACTCCCCGGCAACGGCGCCAAAAACTTGATGCGCGTGATGTGTCGTTGCGGTTTAGCAGTTTTAATGCCTACTCAAGTTTTAAATTTATATTTAGCCGACTTATCAATAACACACACACTTAACGAGCAGTGTACCCGGTCAGTATGAAGATAATGGTAAGTAGAGTGTCGATCACTAAGAGTGGAACGTATAATCTCGTTAATCTAATCAGTATTTTAATATCCTAACGCAAGGGGGTTTCAGCCTGAGAGACTGGCACAGTTTTGTTTGTAATTAAATAATAAAATAAACAAATAGGCACGAATCAGCAAGTAGCACACACGTACACAGATAGATACTTGAGACAATAAGAGGGCTGTCCTTATGATTAAGTAGATTGTCACTTGTTTTATTGATAGCTTTATATGAAGTGTATGTAATTAACCCTTTCTCGTTGGTCCTATTCTCATCGGCGAGTAAACCCTTAATGACGACTTATGTCTAAAAGTTATTCCTAAGTGATCAATTTAGAAACAACCGTGGGAGCCACACCTTGTCCCGCAGTCGGGTGCCCGCAAGCCACTAATAAACACAGAGGTGGTCAATGCACTAATAAGTAGTAACCAAAGACATCAACATATAAACTTTAATTGATGGGAAAGCAAGTATTAAAGGGAGTGCAATCTTTCCGTTGTCACATTACACAAGCCACCAATCCTGATGAATTAAAGTTTGCTAAAACAATAAAACAAAACTACTTAATGAATTAAATACATGCAGCACCTTCTTACAGCTCTTGTATCTTCGATTTGGGTGTGTCTTGTGCTGCCTTCTTGACTGAATTCGTCCTTCTCTTCTGTTCGGTCTTTAGGTTTTCGAACTTCCGAATCTCCTTAATGCGTCTGGTCTACGGGGTATTTATAGTTTGTGTCTGAGGGAAGATGCGGCGCATCTACTTAAGTAGATGCGGCGCATGTACTTAACTTCGCGTGGGGTCCAAGATTATAATATTCAGGAATATTCGTACACCGCCAGAAGATGCGGCGTAACTCTTTATTAGATGCGGCGCATGTCCTCTTGTATCTTGGATCGTATCTGGTGATATCTTGATAGAGATGCGGCGCATGTTGATAGTGAGATGCGGCGCATCTGGAGCAGAATTGACTTGATCTTGTCCATGTCAGTAGACTTCCACTTTATGTACGTTTTGCTCCATTATTAGTCCAAAATCGCCAAGTTTCACCAAATGCTTGTTTTTACCTGAGAATTACAAAAGTAAACGATTAAGTATCAATCCTCATACATAATATAGTAAAACAAGTCAAATTAATAGGATAAATGATAGTAATAAAATGTACTTATTTGAGTTCATCAATATAGCAAAACATTCATCAATTTATTCATATCATTACAAGTCCTATTATTCTAAGTACAAAATACTCAAGGTTCCTGAACAAGACCCATGAGTTCAAGTTTCGCCTTCTTTGACATCAACACCTCTTTATCAGGTCGATCCTTGATGAACTCAAATAAGTACATATTATTACTATCATTTATCCTATTAATTTGACTTGTTTTATTATATTATGTATGAGGATTGATACTTAATCGTTTACTTTTGTAATTCTCAGTTGAAAACAAGCATTTGGTGAAACTTGGCGATTTTGGACTAATTATGGAGCAAAACATGCAAGAAGTTAAGAGTCTACCGAAGTGTACAAGATCAAGACTATTCTGCTCTAGATGCGCCGCATCTCACTCATTACATGCGCCACATCACTATCAATATTTCACCAGACACGATCCAAGATACAAGAGGACATGCGCCGCATCCTAGAATGGAGTTACGCCGCATCTTCTGGCGGTGTACGAATATTCCTGAATATTATAATCTTGGACCCCACGCGAAGTTAAGTCAATGCGCCGCATCTACTTACTAGATGCGCCGCATCTTACCCTCAGACAGAAACTATAAATACCCCAAAGACCAGACGAATTAAGAGTTCCGAAGTTTTAATAGAAGACCGAAGACCAGAAACCTAGGACGAATTCAGTCGAATAGCGAGCACAAGACACACTCAATTCAAAGATACAAGAGCTGTAAGAAGGTGCTGCATGTGTTTAATTCATTAAGTAGTTTTGTTTTATTGTGTTAGTAAACTTTAATTCATCAAGATTGGTGGCTTGTGTAATGTGACAACGGAAAGATTGCACTCCCTTAAAACTGCTTTCTCATCAATTAAAGTTTATATGTTGATGTCTTTGGTGACTTTTATTAGTGCATTGATAACCTCTGTGGCTAGCTGAGCGTTGATCGGGTCGCCATGCCTCTGCCCTCGCCTATTTATTAGATCGCCTATGCATTCTATGGTCTGTAGAAAAGTAGGAGAAAGATAAATAGGATAGTCATAAGTAATCATTAAGGGTTTACTCGCCGATAAGATTAGAACCAACGAGAAAGGACTTAATCTCGGTGCGTTGCATCGAACTATACACTTCATATAACACTAGCAATAAAACAAGTGACAAACTACTTATCATAAGGACAGCCCTCTTATTGTCTCGAGTATTTATCTGTGTACGTGTGTGCTATTCGCTGATTCGTGCCTATTGGTTTAGTTTATTATTTAATTGCAACCAAATCGTGCCAGTCTCTCAGGCTGAACCCCCTTGCGTTAGATTAGGTTGTATAGCTAACTTAATATATTAAAATACTGATTAGAATAACTAGATAATACGTTTCACTCTTAGTGATCGACACTCTACTTACCATTATATTCATACTGACCGGGTACACTGCTTGTTAAGTGTGTGTGTTATTGATAAGTCGGTTAAATATAAATTTAAAACTTGAGTAGGCATTAATACTGCTAAACCGCAACGACACATCGCACGCATCAAGTTTTTGGCGCCGCTGCCTGGGAGTGAATTGTTATTATCTGTTAATTTGATTAGTATTTTAATTAGGTTTTTAATTTTTCTAACCGCTAATTCTGTTGTGTATTAGATTAATTTGCATTCATTGTACTATTTTGCATATTTTCTTTTTTGTGTGTTATTTATTTGCTTTTCTTTGTGTTTATTTTCGTTTGTGTGTTTTTATTTATTTTTATTTTTCGTATTTTTTCTGTTCTGCTATCGTTGTTTTGAGCTAAATCGAACGATACGGCGCATCTGATTTCTCAGATACGGCGTATTGCGTTCAATTTTTATAAAAGACAACGCGTTTAAATAATTCGATACGACGCATCTTTTCCCCAAGATACGGCGTATCTGTTTTTGATAAAAAAAATTTCTAAACGTTAACGATATACGACGCATCTGCTTTAGCAGATACGGCGTATCTATTATTTTAATTAAAAACAGTTTTCGAATTATTAAACAGATACGGCGTATCGATTTTTATCGATACGGCGCATCTTTCTGAATCAAAAATCTCTAATTTTGAAACATAATGAAAATACGGCGCATTAACCTTAGTTAATACGACGCATTTAATTTTAAATAAATATCGATTTTTGATTATTAAAATTGATACGGCGCATCCTAATTTCTAAGCGGCATATCTATTTTCTGAATTAAGTCTGATTAAATTTTAACGATTAAAAGATACGGCGTATCCAACTTTTTGGATACGGCGCATCATCTGCAGATATCAGTTATTTTTTATTCTTATATCCGTTTCTATATTCATTAATTTCTCCTACCGGTCGAAAAGCATGCCACCTACCGGTCGAAATTGAACAAAGTGCATATTGGGCTTTGACTAATTGTAATATGGATATGGAAGCTGCAACGAAGAACCGTTTCATGGAACTTAATGAACTCTATGAACTAAGAGATGAGGCCTACAAAAATACTAAGATCTATAAAGAAAGAACTAAAAGATGGCATGACTCGAGGTTACGTGGGGATAAAACGTTTACTATGGGAGAAAAAGTGCTACTATTTAATTCTAGATTAAAGATGTATCCTGGTAAACTTAAATCAAGATGGACGGGTCCGTTCGTTGTCAAGAAAGTGTATCCATATGGAACTATTGAAATATGCGATAAAAATGGTTATATATTCAAAGTAAACGGGCAACGTGTGAAGAAATACTTTGATAATAAAATTGAGGATAATGAGAACGAGGTGGTGGAGTTTGAACCTGACGTATTGGAATAAAGAGCTGAACGTGAGTCTAACTTGAAGACTCTGGAATAAAGACAAGTGCTTACCGGGAGACAACCCGGATTTATCTTTTAATTTTCTGTTTCTGAGTCGAGTCAGTCAGGCCGCCGAGGATACGGCGCATCTCAACCATGAGATGCGACGCATCTCCTGCAATGGTCAAATCTTATTTTATTTTTCTGCATTTTTTATTTTCGACTTTAAAACTTTTTATCAGTTTATTTTAATGCGGCGCATCCCTGGTTAAGGATGCGGCGCATCTTTTATTCTGATCCGTATTTATTCCAGGCTCGATACGGCGTATCTTCTTCCATAAGATACGGCGCATCGACTGACCTGATGATTTTCATCTTTCATTTTTATTTAGTTTTATTTTTTCCTAACTACTAATGTATTATGCAAGTTTGAACCTTTATTATCTTAGGTGTGTTTTGAAGCCTTGGTGGTATTATAGATTCCTGCATTTCCTGTGGATACATTGTTTATGAAGCTTAATCATTCTAATCCACAAGAAAGATGATTTTTGCTCTAATACAAATGGAGGATCATACCGAGCAAATCTCAGGGGAGTTTACTTGTTCTAATTCTTTTATTTTCCAGTTTTTAACCTTTTATACAAACAACGAGGACGTTGTTTAACTTAAGTGGGGGGATTGGAGAATTAGAACACTTAACACTTACTTGTCCTAAACTTTTCAAAATATGCTTAAAATGTGCTTAATATATCAAAATTTAAAAATTTTTAGCATGTTTTTGTTTAAAGTCTAAGTTGCATAGCTGCACACATGACGTTATTTTCAAAAATTGTGATTTTTCAAAATTCACAAATCTATGAGTGTGCCGGTGACTTGTAAACTTTAGAACTTGGCTTGTATACTATTCGAGACCACCATAATGGTATTATTTATATAATTGGAATGACTTGTCTAATTGTAAATTCTAGGATACACCCAATAGCCTTTATATGTTATGTGTTATTAGCTAACTACACTGGTTAGTTAACCCCCGTATAAACCCTTTGTTACTCTCACTTTAGAGTAAGATACCTAAAAAACACTCAGAGCCATTCCTTTCGTTTCTTACACCTTTGTTAAAATGTTTCGTTACACCCTTACACCTTAGCCTACCCTGTAGATTAAAATCCGTGGTTGGTTAATTGCTATAGGCAAAGTGTGTTTCCTTACATTACCTGTGTTCGCGTGCGTAATTCATTATCTATGGTTAGGTCGGGAAATTGCACAATGCAATTGGAGTGAAAGTAAATATTGTATATCTTTGAGTTTATTTTTCGTGTGTTTACTACTTTCACTATTACCGTTATTTCTGAAGTTATGAAAAGTATGGAAAAATTATCCAGAATTATCATTATAGTGATGTGGTATAATTTTACACATCTATGTTTATGTCAAAAAAAAAAAAAAAAAAAAAAAAAAAAATCGAAAAAATGAGAAAAGAAAAAGAAAAAAAAAGAGTTGGATGTTTGTTTTAAACCAACTTATGTAAAGTTTTGTATTAAGTGGTCGATATCACCACTAATTGTTGTATTATATCTATGGATTGAATGGGAGTTGGCAGTTATGGGAACGTCAACTAAGGTTTATTCTTTGATTAAGATCTTGTTGAGTATAATTCGTGTCTACCTAAAGCGTGTGTTTCAAGTGTTAAAGCGTGAGTTATTCAATGATATGAGTCTTATTCATGGGATGGTTGGGATAGTGATTAACCACACTTAGGATTTTAATTTATTTGTTTCGTTTATTTTTCATTTTACACCAGTTTATATCCCAAATATTATCCATACCCTGTATTATTCTTTATCCAACCAAACCTTTGATTTATTGAGATTAGGGATTTGAGCAATCTTAAGTATCGTAGTCGTGGATTCGGCTATGTATTTATGATTTTGTCGCCCTTTTTGATATATTATTATTGGTAAAGTTTGGACCTATCTTTAGCCTATTCGAGTTAAGGATTTGAGCAATTGCAAGTATCGTGTTCGTGGATTCGATCATGTATTTGTGATTTTGTCGCCTTTTCTGGAATTTGAAATCGATAGAGATTAAGAATAATTAACCCTTAAACCTCAAAACCCTTTTTACCGCTTTAGACTTGTTATTCCTTGGCTTTAGTGGAGGAGATGTGTATACTTGCCAAGCTTATGATAGAATATTCGTCGCGACTGGACAGTTAAACGATTAGATTTGCTTTTATCAGAATATTTTATTTTACTTCTAATTCGTTAAGTGTTTAGTTGTGTGATTATGACAAAAATGAATACATGCTTAAATATAAAAATAAATCCTAATATCTTTTAGGATACATTTTCATAAGATTTAATCTAAGGTTTACTTGGGGACAAGTAAAGTTCAAGTGGGGGGATATTTGATGAACTCAAATAAATACATATTATTACTATCATTTATCCTATTAATTTGACTTGTTTTATTTTATTATGTATGAGGATTGATACTTAATCGTTTACTTTTGTAATTCTCAGTTGAAAACAAGCATTTGGTGAAACTTGGCGATTTTGGACTAATTATGGAGCAAAACATGCAAGAAGTTAAGAGTCTACCGAAGTGTACAAGATCAAGACTATTCTGCTCTAGATGCGCCGCATCTCACTCATTACATGCGCCGCATCACTATCAATATTTCACCAGACACGATCCAAGATACAAGAGGACATGCGCCGCATCCTAGAATGGAGTTACGCCGCATCTTCTGGCGGTGTACGAATATTCCTGAATATTATAATCTTGGACCCCACGCGAAGTTAAGTCAATGCGCCGCATCTACTTACTAGATGCGCCGCATCTTACCCTCAGACAGAAACTATAAATACCCCAAAGACCAGACGAATTAAGAGTTCCGAAGTTTTAATAGAAGACCGAAGACCAGAAACCTAGGACGAATTCAGTCGAATAGCGAGCACAAGACACACTCAATTCAAAGATACAAGAGCTGTAAGAAGGTGTTGCATGTGTTTAATTCATTAAGTAGTTTTGTTTTATTGTGTTAGTAAACTTTAATTCATCAAGATTGGTGGCTTTTGTAATGTGACAACGGAAAGATTGCACTCCCTTAAAACTGCTTTCTCATCAATTAAAGTTTATATGTTGATGTCTTTGGTGACTTTTATTAGTGCATTGATAACCTCTATGGCTAGCTGAGCGTTGATCGGGTCGCCATGCCTCTGCCCTCGCCTATTTATTAGATCGCCTATGCATTCTATGGTCTGTAGAAAAGTAGGAGAAAGATAAATAGGATAGTCATAATTAATCATTAAGGGTTTACTCGCCGATAATATTAGAACCAACGAGAAAGGAATTAATCTCGGTGCGTTGCATCGAACTATACACTTCATATAACACTAGCAATAAAACAAGTGACAAACTACTTATCATAAGGACAGCCCTCTTATTGTCTCGAGTATTTATTTGTGTACGTGTGTGCTATTCGTTGATTCGTGCCTATTGGTTTAGTTTATTATTTAATTGCAACTAAATCGTGCCAGTCTCTCAGGCTGAACCCCCTTGCGTTAGATTAGGTTGTATAGCTAACTTAATATATTAAAATACTGATTAGAATAACTAGATAATACGTTCCACTCTTAGTGATCGACACTCTACTTACCATTATATTCATACTGACCGGGTACACTGCTCGTTAAGTGTGTGTGTTATTGATAAGTCGGCTAAATATAAATTTAAAACTTGAGTAGGCATTAATACTGCTAAACCGCAATGACACATCGCACGCATCAATCCTTCATCATTTGATCCATCAGCCTGACAAACTCCTCATTTTCAGGTCTCCTGATATTAAGCGCCATTAGTTTGTAAGCAAGGAGTGTTGTCGTTTCCACTTTGTCGATGTCAGAGACTCTTTGCCACTTTTATGAGTTCCTCATACTTCGCACTCAGTGACTTGATGATGATTGGGGCATTCTTGCTTGTGGTTTTCTTCCTTAGGATAGGCATCATCATATCCCATTCTCTTAACCCATAGTCTGAAAATTTGATAGTTGGAAGATGTTCAGACTTTCTTGGACCTCTATGGATTGTTGAGCTCAGAGGTCTGGTGGGGTGAATGGTGATGTCAGTTATTTTGCCTTCACCTTTGGTTTTGGTCATGTGCCATACATACCTCTCATAAATCCTTTGCCTCTTTTCTTCCTTAAGTTTGGCTTGTTTGTTGTGTTCCTTAAGGATTTCAGCCTGAAGCTTGAGAAACTCATCCCCTTTGATGTCCCTCTTCTCAGACTCCTTGATTACTTCTTTGGCAACCTTAGAAATTTCAGACCTGTTGAGTTCCAGCTCTTTCTCTCTTTCCTTCCTGAGCTCTTCTTGGTGTAAAATTTCAGCAAGTTGTTCAGGAGTCCCATAGACCCTTCTCCCATCCTCTAAATCAACATAGAATGGTGCATCAGGATCTGCACGTCTTTCAGATGAAGCCTTGACTAAGCGTGCTTCAGGAGGAGGGTTTGTTTCAGTCACCATGATTTTCTTCCCTTTGTCAATGGGAGGAGGTTGACTGGTGGATGTCTCAGGGACAGTTACCAAAGCCGAATTAAGGTCAGGGATTGGAGGATCATCTTTTATCTCCACCTCAGCAGATAGTGGAGCTTCAGTGGAGACACCTGCTGACTGAGGAGTTGGAGGAGTATGAGAGGCCTGAAGAATGGATAGGGTGTTTGAGACCATAGACTTTGTTTCAGAAGTCTCATTCTTCACGGCACTTAGTTCGGCAGCCATTTCCTTCTGGTGGGTGGTGAGTTCAGTTCCTTGGGTGGTGTAGTGGTTGACCAGCTCATTATGTGTTGTTGAGAGCTGCTCAAAGGCTGAGGAGATTCTGATCAGGTGCTCCTTGGATGCAATAACAGCCTGATGTATGGACTTTTGCTGTGTCCTTAAACCTTGAAGATCTACCCCCTGAAGGAGCTTTAGAAGCTCAGTAATGCTGGTGGAGGTGTTAGCCTGAGAGGCCAAGTATGCATCCAATCTGGTGACAAAAGTGGGATCATCTGTAAGATGTTCTCGTACTGATTCGATAGCCTTGAGGATGTTGGACAGTTCCTGATGCTGTCCAGTGGCTATGTCATCTACAGATTTGTTTAGGTCGCCAAGTTGTTTATCAGTGAGGGTGGCGGCCTGAAGAATCTTTGCCTGAGATTCTTCAACAGAAGCCCTGAAGTCAGCATAGGAGGCTGCCACTTCAGTGTGCTTATCCCATTGCTCATCCGTAAGAGAGTTGTAAAGACCTTCGTTGGCTTTGCGAAGGACTCTTGCCATTTGTCTTTCAGAAGCCGGACGAACATTGTCATACTTTTGCAACCACTTAGGAGTGGTTGAAGCACCTGATGATGATGATGAGGTTGATTGAGAACTGGGTGGTTGATCCTCAGGATGAGGAGATGAATGTTGTTTCTCAGAGGGCTGAGGAGGGCTTAATTGGGTTTCCATTTCCTCCTCAGCATCAGGGATATCATCATCACCAAAATCAATCTCCTCCTCTGACTCATCAGCTAACAAATTTTCATAGTCAGCCAGAGAAGGAGCCTTCAGGATATCCGGCTCCCCCTCAGAAGAGGGCTCACCTTCGTTGTGGCCAGGTCCTGACTCTTTTGTCATAATAACTGGTGGGGTTTGACCAGCCTGACTAGTCATAATAACTGGGGGGGTTTGCCCAGCCTGACTTTTAGGGTCAGTTCCTGAGAGAACAAGAGTGCCTGAGGTGGGTTTGGGTTCCGTATCGGCGGGTGGTTTATATCCCTCCGAGTCTTTGTCCCCCTGAGCGCCTTCATCAACTGATGGGTGTTTTCCAGTGGAATCATGAGGCACTCCTTGTGAAGATGTATGGACCCCCTTCCCATCAGGATTGGTCTGTCCTTTTGGGGATTTAGGGTCCTGAACTCCCTGAGACCCTGAGTGTGATTGCTCAGGGACGTTAGCAGGATTTGAGTGGGTATGGGTCCCCTTCTCAGTGGAGTAGTACTGCTCCACCGAGGATATAGAACCCTGAACTCCCTCAGGCTCTGATTGTGATTTATCAATGCCTTCATTAGGATGTGAGTGGGTGGATGCTCCTGACCCTTCTGACTTGTTTTTGTCAGTAGGGACATTAGGAAAGGGTTTGCCCGAGGATACTGAGGATGATTGCTCAGCACCCTCCAGTGGCGTTTGTTTTGTGGCCAATGTGGTCTCTTGTATGGGAGTCTGAGAGGTCAAGGTCACAACAACTTTCTTGGTTCCTGAGGCAACAGTCTCAGTGACAAGTGGTTTAGGTCTAACCACCTTACTGGATTGTCCCCCTTTCCCTTTGGTCTTCTTCACCTTCTTGGTTGGTGAAGGAACTGGTGAGCATACATTTTCACCCTGAATCACCATTAACATGTAGGTGGTCAGGGCGACCGGTTGTACCTCAGTAATGTCACTACTAAAGTTGGTCTTATGCAAGACGTCAGGTTTTGTACCTTCATCGTCAGACCTTAAGTAGTCAGAACCAAGGAGAACCTAAAGCACACAGGAAATGAACCTAGGATAAGACATTTGTCTTTGCCTATGTTTCCCTGAGAGCTTTGACACGAGGTCTCGGAAGATTATTCCTCCGATATCAATTTTTCTACCCTCCAAGAGACTGAACATCATCAATTGTTGTGATGAGTTCAACTGCTTAGTGGAGGATTTGTTTCCTCCGAGTACCTGAATGACGAAGGTCATCATCAGTCTCAAGATAGGGTGAAACCATGTCTTCACTATTGGAGCCTTTGCCAGCAAGGCTTCAGGGGACTCGGTAGGACACCTAACATCATGAGGCCCTAGGAAAAGCATTTCAGCTTTTATTTCCGGATCAGTAGGGTTTGCCACAAGGTTCTCAACAAAGTTAAGACATGTGGCCAAGATGAAGGTCTTGTAGTTTAAGGAGAGATTCCTAGTCCCATTCATCACAGTGAAAGTGATGATCGACTCTTTGGTGTCCTTAGGGCAAGTAGCCGTAGCGGTACACCAAAACTCCCTAAGATAGTCATTATAAATGACTTCTGGGGTGGTTGTAAAAGCTGTGGCAAGGAAGCAGTTTTGTAAATACTTAACTACATCCTTGTAACCCCCATATTGCTGGGGATAGTGGAAATTTCCAACCACATTGTTTTTAGTCAGGTCCACGCCCTCCATTGTGAAGCTCACATTGGGGGTGGTGGTTATAGCATTAGAGGAAGCCATTTTATGATCTGGTTAAGGTCGAAAAAAAATGGTCGGATGTTTCTAAATGCTAAGAACACACACACAATTTGTTTTGAGAGAGAAAAAGGGCAGAGTTTGCTTATAATTTTCAAAAAAAACGTGTGTGTGAATTCTTTTGGATGGGTATTTATAGGATAGTGGAGATGGGGGTATTTTTGGTATTTGAGTGATCTTATTTAATCAAAATATAAGTTTTGGAAGTTATTTTGAATAAAATGTTTGAGATCCGCATTAAATGCCACCACTAAACTTTTCCTCTTTTTTCACAATTGGCAGAGTGAACAGTTGAGCAGTTTCTGCAAAAGAAGAAGTTGCAGAGTTTCCATCATCACACAGTGTATTGTGTAAGAGAGGGTATTGAATGCCAAGTTGGGAAGTGGGGGCCCATTAGGTGTATGCCAGAAAGGCTAAAAGAACAAATATTCTTGAATTAAATATGAGTTCAGTTACCAACCTCGGACATTTACTAACTAGATACTTAGAGCATTTAAGTCAGTATTTAATGTCTCTTTTCAGGGCCCTGAATGACTTTTCATTCAGTGATGGTATTTCAGGGACTTGGGATTAGTCACTGATGATTCAGGAATATGGAATGATTCCCGAGAAACAAGGATTCAGGAACTTGGGTTTAGTTCCTGAACCCTCAAGATTTCAAGTACTTGGGTTTAGTTCCTGAGGTTGAGGATTCAGTGAGATGTTTTTCACTGATATACACATTGAGTTAGGGACCTGAGGTTTTAAGGATTTACACTTCAGTTGGAAGGATTTCAATCAGTGGACTGATTTTCTATATCCAACATTCCTAATTCAGCTTTCAACCTTGTGAAAGTTGGTTCATCCAAAGGTTTGGTGAAGATATCAGCTAACTGATATTCAGTAGGGATGAAGTGTAATTCAATGTCACCATTCATGACATGGTCCCTGATGAAATGATATCTGATATCAATGTGTTTTGTTCTCTGATGAAGAACAGGGTTGTTTGAGATTGCAATTGCACTTGTGTTATCACAAAAGATAGGTACCATCTTGTACTGAATTCCATAGTCACTGAGTTGACTTTTCATCCAGAGTACATTTGCACAACAACTAGCTGCTGCAACATATTCAGCCTCAGCTGAGGACAAGGCAACTGATTGTTGCTTTTTGGCACTCCAACAGACTAATTTCCCACCAAGTATTTTGCAAGAGCCTGAGGTACTTTTTCTGTCCATGTTGCATCCAGCATAGTCAGAGTCTGAGTATCCTTTGAGATCAAGTCCTGAGCACTTTGGATAGTATAATCCAAGGTTTGGAGTGCCCTTTAGGTACCTGAATATCCTTTTCACAGCAGTGATGTGTGATTCTCTTGGTTCAGATTGATATCTGGCACATAGACATATTGAGAATTGGATATCAGGCCTTGATGCAAGTAGATACATCAGTGATCCTATCATTCCTCTAAAGAGAGTTTGATTTACTGGTTTACCAGTTAGATCAGGACCAAGGTTGTTTGGAGGGACCATGGGAGTTTTGACTGAGGCACAGTCACTGAGATCATACTTCTTCAGTAGATTCTTTACATACTTTTCTTGACTGATAGTGGTTCCTCTATCAGTCTGCTTGATCTGAAGACCAAGGAAGTATGTCAGTTCTCCCATCATGCTCATTTCAAACTTCTTTGCCATTAGTTTTTCAAATTGTTTGCAAAGTTTGAAACTTGTTGAGCCAAAAATGATGTCATCAACATACACTTGTACTAGTATGACATCATTATTTGTCTTATAGATAAACAATGTGTTGTCTATCTTGCCTCTGACAAATTTGTTTTGGATTAAGAAGGCTGAGAGAGTCTCATAACATGCCCTGGGAGCTTGCTTCAGTCCATAAAGGGCTTTGTTAAGCTTACAGACATGATCAGGAGACTCATGGCTTTCAAATCCAGGAGGTTGCTCAACATAAACTTCTTCTTTCAGTGAACCATTTAAGAATGCACTTTTAACATCCATTTGGTACACCTTGAAGTTCATGTATGTAGAAAAAGCAAGGAAGATCCTGATCGCTTCCATCCTTGCTACTGGTGCAAATGTTTCCTCATAGTCAATGCCTTCTTGTTGATTATAGCCTTTGGCTACAAGTCTGGCTTTGTTTTTAATGACTATGCCATTTTCATCAGTTTTGTTTTTGAATACCCATTTCATGCCAATGACTGAGACATTCTCAGGACATTTGACCAAGGACATTACCTTGTTTCTGTCAAATTGTTCCAGTTCATCATGCATGGCCTGAACCCAACTTGGATGTTTAAGTGCTTCTTTAACACTTTTGGGTTCAATTGTGGAAATGAAGTCCACAAATAGGCATTCATTGGATGAGGCTGCTCTTAGACTAGCAGCCATGCTCCTGGTGAGCATGCCTTCAGTAGGCTTACCAATAATATTGACAAGTTCAATGTCCTGAGACCTAGTCCAACTTTCTTGAGGTCCTGGATACTGATTTGAACTTGTGGAGGCCTGATTGGGTAGAGGGGTTGGTTCTGGAGTAGACACATGATCATTGATTGGATCTTGAGTGTCTACCAGCTCACTGAGATTGTTTGGTTCTTGAGTATTTTGAACAGGCTGATTGATATCATCAGTGTGTGCATGTGCCTCAACAAACTCAGTGATGGTTGGGTTAGGTAGGTTGTGAGGGATTATATAATAGGAGAGATTAGCATCATCTTGATACTGAGTAGAAGGATTGTTTTCAGACAGATATTCATCAGGAGGATATCTTGAAGAATTATCAATTCCTATCTCTTCTACTGAGGCAGTTGAGAACCTGATTGCATCAGTGCTCTCATCAAAGGTAACATGAAATGTTTCCTCAGTCTGCTGTCTCCTTGTGTTGAACACTCTGAAGACTTTTGAGACAAGTGAGTATCCCAGGAAGTATCCATCATCAGCTTTTGCATCAAATTTCCCTAGGTGATCCTTGTGATTATGAATAAACACAGGACACCCAAAGACATGAAAGTAGCTGATGTCAGGGATTCTTCCTTTGAATAACTAATATGGGGTTTTCCCATGTCTCTTGACAATTATGGATCTGTTTTGTGTATAACAGGCAGTTTTGACTGTATCAGTCCAAAGATGGTTGGAAAGGACTGATCCACATAGCATTGTCCTAGCAGCTTCAATGAGTGTTCTGTTTTTCCTTTCAGCAACACCATTTTGTTCTGGTGTGTATGGAGAGGAAAAGTTTTGGGAAATGCCTTTCTCATCACAGAAACATTCAAGTTCATAATTTTTGAACTCAGTCCCATTGTCAGTTCTAATCTGTTTGACCTTAATGTCATTTTGATTTTCAATGTTCCTGACAAAGGACATGATTGTTTCAGCTGCCTGACTCTTTTTGATCAGGAAGAATACCCAGGTATATCTAGAGTATTCATCCACTATGACCAGAGTATACTTCTCATGGTTAATAGACCTTGGACTGATAGGTCCAAATAGATCCATATGGAGAAGATGTAGGCAGTTCCTGATGGAAAAGTTGGTTTTGGTTTTAAAGGATGCTCTGTGATGTTTACCTTTTTTACAAGCTGAGCATGGTTTATCATTTGAAAACACAAGAGATGGTAAGCCAAGGACCTTGTTTTGTTTTACAAGATTGTTAATGTTCTTAAAGTTCAGGTGGGTGAGTCTCTTATGCCAAAGCCAGTTGAGTGTATCAGTGGCCTTAGCAAAGAGACAAGTTCCATCCTGAGTTAGATTGGACATGTCTAATACATAAACATCTTGTCTTCTTGGTGCAATGAGGACAATTTCCTTATTTACATTGAAGATGGTTCCTTGCTTATCATCAAACTGAACTATGAATTTTGCATCACATAGTTGACTGACACTGATCAGATTATACTTAAGACCATTTACATATGCTATCCAAGTAAAGACAATACCATTGCAGTTTACTGAACCATAACCTTCAGTGAGACATGATGAATTATCAGCAAATATTACTTTGGGTCCTGGTTCTTCCACATATTTGTGCAGACACTCCTTAACACCAGTCATGCTCCTTGAACATCCACTGTCTAGATGCCAAATAGGATCCCTGGCATGCTTCTGCACAAATAGTAAACTGGGTCAGTTCTTTCTAGGACTCCATTTCATGGAGGGTTTGGTATTGTAGGTCTTTATGAAAGTATTAATTGATTCATGGTCAGAGGTTGAGTGGACTGAGCTACCACATGTTTTGCATTTAGTTGCAGGGGTAGCCTCAGTAGTCTGAGAGGATTGTTTCATTCCTCTTCTTGACTGAATGACCTTCTCTTTTCCTGAGGATTTCTGAGTGGAACTTCCACTAGATTCACAGTGTTTGTCATATTGACAATCCTCAGGGTGATGGTCATTGAATCCACACAAAGGGCAGGGTGGAAAAGGCTTGGCCTTTTGCTTCTGTTTCTGCTTAGAATCAGAAGGGTAGTTCAGGCACTGAGCCTTAAGTCCTGAAAAGTTTGACATGACTGAGCATTGTTTATGATCAGAGGTCCTGTGATCTTCCTTTTTGCAAATCATGCAATAAAGGACTCTATAGCAATCATCAGTGAGATGATTTGTATAGTTGCATAGCTCACATCTTTTCAGGGGTTTTGTGGGTTTGGGTTTGGTCTTTGAGGAAGCTGGTTTTTGTTCCTTCTTGGATTGAGAGGGTTTCTCAGAAGATGCAATCTTCTCTCCCAGCTTCCTGACCATTTCAGCCAACTGATCAAATTTTGAGTCAGGGCTTTGGGTTGTTACTTCAGAAGGGACTGAAGTAGATGAGTCATCAGTATTAACTGAGACATCAAGGTTTGCTCTCTTCGGGATGGTTTTTCCCATTATTGATCTCTCCTTTGGAGAGTGTGGTGAGAAGACCATAGGTGGGAGACCTAAGTTAGGTGCAGCACCCTGAAGGGTATTTAGTGGAGGAAGTGGAGGATATGATTCTGATTCAGACTCACTCAAAGACTCAGTGAGTTGTTCAGTGAGTTCAAGCTTACTGAGTTGTTCAGTAAGTCCAAGCATATTTTTCAAAGCCTGACTTTCAGGAAGCAAGATCTTTTCAGTCTCAAAGTTTGGTAACTTATTGACTGGGTTGTCCCTGACAATCCAGTCATTTGACTTGGGAAGCAATTCTTGCTCAAAAGATATGCCAGCTGGAACAAAGTTTATTTCATTATGACACACAATTGGATCAACCATAAGAGGGTCAATACCAATGGTTTTCTGAGAGATTAATCCCACAGTGTCAAAAACCTTGGGGTTCTTCTTGGTCCAGCTTTGGATGATAGCCTTTTCTTTGTTAAGTTCAGTTTGAAGGGCTTGGTTTTGTTTCAAAATCTCAGTGTTCTGAATTTGTAGAGTTATTGTTTCTAGTTTGGCTTGCTTTAGGACAAGCAGTTCATCTCTACATTTGTTCAATTCTGACACAATATTGTTATATTTTGAAAACAGGTTAAGCCTTTGTTCCTCAACAAACTTTAAATCAACACAAATATAATTCATGTAAGACTGCCAATCAGAATCATCATCCATAGAAAGTAAAGTATTTACCTTCTTCATGGTGATGTTGACCCACTCTCCATTTCTAGCATGGATTTTTCCCACAGCCACCTGATCCTCTTCAGAAAGTGCCATCAGTGCACTAACTCTTATTTCCTCATCTGAGGAAACCTCTTCATCATCCCAATCATATGCTTCAGCTACTAAAACCTTGTTCTTTGTCTGAATAGGTTTAGATGTTTGAGCAGCCTGAGGCAATATGGGGTTAGTTTCAAGAAGTGCAAGTTTAGCTTTGATATTCCTATATTTTGTTTCAAAATCCTTTTGACCCTTGTTTTGAAATTGTTGGGTGGACTGAAACGTTTTAGGTTGAAACTTGCTAGTTCCTGAGAATTTGTAAGATGGTTCTGAGATAGTTTTAGAATAATAGTCCCTAGCAAAATGACCCTTTTTATCACATTTAAAGCATTCAGTGGTCTCATTTGCTTTTGGTTTTGTAAAGTTGGACTGATTTCTTTTGATGAAACGTTTTAAACTAGCAAGGAATGCCCTTTCTTGGAATTCCAAGTTCAGGTCGTTCATGTACTCCTCACCAGTCCTTTCATCAATTTCTTCTTCAGAATCCACTTGAATATCCTGCACAACACCATTAGAATAGAAAGCAGTTGATATGGGTGTGGAGGTTAAGGCCTTTTTGGACTCAAGAGTTATTGAGTCAGGGTATCTCCTTGAGATCAAGTTGTCCTCATAGACAAACTTCCCATAAATTTCAGGGAGCTCAAGGTTTTGAATGTGGTTAGCATTCCTCAGGCCTTGTGAGAAGTTGAGCCACTTCTCAGGGAGACTGTTGACAAAGCCAACATTTGTCTCATACTTGGACAATACAACACCATCATTTGATAATTCATTTATCAAAGTCATGTATCTGGTGTAGGTCTGTGAGAGACTTTCAGAGTCTTTTGCCCTGAAAGTATTATACTCAAGTTTAAGGTCCATGACCCTATTTTCCTTGGCATCTGAGGGACCCTCAAAGCTGTTTACCAAGTCATCCCAAGTTTTCTTGGCTGTTAGACAGTTGATGACTGATTCCATTATATCGTCAGGAAGACATGATATAAGGATGCTTTTCAAGCGTTGGTCTTGATTGACCACCCTCCTCTCATCAATGGTCCATTGGGCCTCAGGCTTATTTAGCCCTGCGGCTGTCTTAGGGACAAATGGGCCATCCCTGATACAGGTGATGTAGTAGGGTTCCATACCAGTAAGATAGCAAATCATACGCTTCTTCCATTTGCTAAATTTCCCAGCTTTAAGTCTGGGTGCAACAGCGGAATAGCTGCCACCCTTTTTGTCGACTAGCTGGGGTACATTGATATCAGCCATAGTAGGATCTTGGTTTTAAAAACCTAGAGCACTCTTGGTTAGTTTAAAAGATTTTATAAACCAGAGGCTCTGATACCACTTGTTGGTCCCTTTACACTTATTAGAGTTAACTAGAAAGTTAATCTATTTCGTGTTATGACTAATACAATTTTTAAGATTAATTCTAACAGTTATAAAACGTGAATATAAAAATAAACAATATTTTTCAACGTTTAAATTCTTATTAGAAATGAATCCAAGAATCTATTACCCAAGTGTTTTGCGGAACAAACACTTGGGATTGAATAGACAAGGGTATGGGGTGTCTCCTATCAAAACTCAAGTTTTGCTTGAGTGGTAACAATATACCCACTGAGCTATCTCAGTGAGTTGTATACTCTTTGTAGGAGAGAAGTTCCTTTGTAAAAGTTCTAACTTTCAATATACAAAGCACACTTTAACTTCTCTCATATCTGATCTATTTATACACAAGTAATCTAAGTATAAGTGATTAAAAATAATACAAGTTGTTGAGGTTGCGTGTCTGGCAATTACAAATAGTAATTGTCATTTCCAAGAACCAATAGGAAAGGGCTAATAAGACTTTGGGAGTTGTTGGCTGACACTCCATGACTTTTAGCCGCAATAGGGAAGGTTGGATCTGACAAGAGAAGAGTGTTGGGCTGACACTATTATCTTCTCAGATCTTTTCCCTATTGTTCCCGCCTTTTCTTCAGGCTTTGGTTCCTCAGTCTTTCAATCACTTTGTTTGTTGAGGAGACTGGGGTTCAGTGAGTTCTTGTCCAACACTCACTGAACCATCATCTTCTTCTTTGGCTTAAGTTTTACTCAGGGAGTACCGCCTTCCTGAGTAGTGAATCCTTCTTCTTGAATTCGCCTTAAGCATCCTGAAGATGACTCACTGATAGGCTGTTCTCTCAGTGACTTAAATTGTTCTCGGTTTAAGTTTAACACTTAGTTAATTTGTGTCTAAATCACGTTTAATGTATTCTTGGGTTTTTCATGACCCAACATTAACCTTTGTATGTCTGGCTATGTGTATTATATCCCTATAATGTTGCTCCTATTCTTTTATATATTATGTTGCACGAAGCTAACCCTTGTTGTAGGAAAAGCCTTTGTAAGAATTTGATCCATGGATTTGTTAGATACTAAGGTAAATAAATAATGGGATTCAATCGCCATAGGGGAGCATTGAACTAGGGGGAGCTCGGGGGTATTTGAATACGTAGCATGGAGTCGTCTTTACAAGTGGTGATAGAAGACTTCCCTAGGATGATGCAAGCTCGCCTTTCTGGGGAGAAAGGAAAGTAGTGCAATAAGGGGGAGTAGGGAGTAAATTCAAGGGAGAGCTCGAGGCAACTACCTTTTTGCTTCGACAAAAGGGGGAGAAGGGAGTGTAAACAGGTAACTTTAATATTTTATTGTGTGTTACGGTTTACATATTTGTCATCATCAAAAAGGGGGAGATTGTTAGTGCAAATATTATGATATTTAAACTAAACTGTTTCTTCAGTTTTAATAATGACAAACCTATAACTTGTAATACATAACGTAAAATGTGCAAGTTACTTGTAACACAAATCATCAATGCATACTTACATCAACACCTCCCGACGTCTCAAGTATGCTTCAACAAAGTCGTAGATTTCCATCCCGACGTAAATCACTCAAGGTACTACTTGACAAATGATCAAAGGATTATATTTTTCTCTAAACTTCACATTTTTAATGTGACAAAATATTTTTTCAAAAATACATTTTACAAATTGTTTTTGAATTAAAAAGAAATGTTTTATTTTGAAAAATAATTTTAAAAATCCCAACAGTCATTTTCCCCACCAAATCAGCTCCAAACTTCCCCAAATAAACTTTCACCACTCAAAAAAAAAATTTGAAGCGTTTCTGTCTGGGACGGTACCAAGGTACCACTAAATTTAGTGGTACCGTGTGACAATTAGTAGTACCGTCCGTACGTAACGGCTAGTTTTTTCTTTGACTATAAATAGTGGACCATTTTACACTTCCAACTTGATTTTTCTAGTCAGTTTTCTCTGGTCTAATCCCTCCTCACTTAGATCACTTTCTTTGATCATTTAGAGAGTCTTAGTTTGTTTAAGAGTGATCCTTTTATCCCACCAGGAGATCACCTTCATTCCTCTTCTAGTGCAAGAGAAGAACACATAGTATCACAAAGATACAAAGTGTTGTAGTTGTAGTTAGAGTACTTGTAACACTTGTTACATACTTGTTGTATCTTGTATACATCAAGTTTATTTTTCTTTTGAGAGGTTGTGAGAGAAGATCATTGTGATCTTATAGAGATATTGAATATCTCTTGTAGCTTGTGAGCTAGCGTGTTGATCAAGGGTAGATAGGGTAGATTGAGTCAAGTGAGGGTTGATCATTGTGATCTTTTCGAGATCTTGGAGATCTCTTGAAGCTTGTGGGCTTGTATGATTGATTAAGTAGATCAAGGGTAGATCGGGTAGATCGAGTCAAGTGGGAGTAGATCATTGTGATCTTATTAAGATCTTGGAGATCTCTTGTAGCTTGTGGGCTTGTGTGTTGATCAAGAAGATCAAGGGTAGATCGGGTAGATCATTGTGATCTTGGTGAGATCTTGGAGATCTCTTGTAGCTTGTGGGATTGTGTATTGATCAAGTGGATCAAGGGTAGATCGTGAGTAGATCATGTGGATCGTGGTAGATTGGGACTAGCTAAGATTAGTACTCGACATTTAGCTTAGTGTCGGAAATAAGAATAAGTGATGTTGTACGGTTTTCTACGCCTGAAGGGAGCTTGTTGATTAGTGAAGTAACTCTCGAGTTGGGTACTCGGGGAGTGAAGTAGGGCGAAGAGGAGCTTCGTGACCGAATCACTATAAATCATCGTGTCCGGTTTGCGCCTTCTTACTTATCTCTTTACTTTCATTTTATTCTTTATCGCTTTATATTTATATTTGCATTGCGTTTATGTTTGTGTGGCTAGTTGCTTATGTTATGTTGATTATGTATGTGTCATGGTTTGATTGTGCTTATGTTGTAGTTTACTTTATTCATCTCTAGATGTTATTTGATCATTGTTGACACTTTTCATATTACATCACACTTGATCGGGTGTTTGATACAAAAATATTTTAAGTTTTTAAATGGAAACGTATTCACCCCCCCCCCTCTACAGTTTCCACATAATTCTTTCGAATATTATTTCCTCTTCATCATCTGTTTCAATTTCTTCGATATTCATGGCTATGAATTCATCAAACTCAGCATAGAGTTCTTCCTCAATGTTAGCATTTAAATTATATTGAAGTGATGGTCATTTATCATTTAGTGTGTATGTCGATTCTATGTAACAAAATAGTCTTAGAAAGGGCCTTGTATTGAACTTAGTTAGAATCAATTAGTTTTAAAAACCGGTTTTTTAGTCGAACCGGCCAAGCTTCCGTCACGGTCGAACCGGACCGGTCGAACCCGCCGAACCGCCCAACAAAAAAAAAAAAAAAAAAAAAAAAGTCAAAAAGTCAAAACCGGTTGAACCGGACCGGTCGAACCGGAAAAACCGGCCAAAACCGGAAAAACCGGCCGGTTCGCTACAGTAAACGGGACTATAAAAAACCGGGGTTTTTTAAACCGGCCGACCAGCCGGAGGCGGTCGAACCGGCCGGTCGGTCCGGTTTTTAAAACATTGAACTTAGTTAGAATGTATTAGTAAAAGTTCATGTATTGCTTGAAAAGTTCAAGTCCAAAACAAGCCCATCAAAGCCTAAAGGAAAGCCTTTTAGGGCAACACTCCTCACCTATATAACACACACTCCCACAACATTAGTAAGAGTGCTTGAGAGAGGATAACGTGGGAGTGTTTGTGCCTCATTGTATTCTTTCTTTTCTTCTTTTCCAATCTAATCTAATACTCGTTCCTATTTTATTCACTCTCTACTGCCGCCATCTTCTTTTCCTTCATTTCTACTGTATCTCATTCTTTATATTATCTCTACTGTTCAATTTCTCTTATCATCTTCTTCTTATTAAATATCAATATCATAGATAACATATTCTGGTCTCTTTCTGTTAGGCTTATACTCGTTCCATATATTGTACCATTCGATCTATATCTTTGGTTGAGTGATATTTGTTATATAATATCATATTTAGTTGTTTGATAAAGTAGATCTAGTGCTTTAACAAGTGGTATCAAATAGCCATACAAAGATTTAGGTCCTAGTTGTGTTTTTCATTAGTCTAACGTATACCTGTGCTATTGTCTTGGTTTTAACGTGGGCTTTCAAGAAAAAAGGTTATAGCGTTTTTGATTATCTTGTGTTATTTAGTGAGTTTTAAGGTTAAAGCTTGGAGCTTTGTGTGGTTAACGAAGAGTTTTTGTGAAAAAGTTATCACCTTTGTGTTCTAACGTGAGCTGTTTGAGAAAAAGGTTGTAATTTTTGATTGTCTTTGTGAGACTTGAAGTTGTAATCGAGGTAAAAGTACGACAAAGAGGCTTCAAAACTTTCGGTTGGAATCTTCAAAAGTTGCGACTCATGTTTTTTTATCGTATAAGAATTGTAATAAAAGTGGTTCTACATCTTCTTCATCGAAAAGTCTAATTTCTTGTATAAGAAATTTAGATTAAAAAGGGTTTGTCGAAAATCATTTGCGAGAGCTAAGGATTTTTCGCAGTTCAAAGTACTTCTCGAAATTGCTGTATTTCGCAATTGGTGACAAGTTTTCAGAATTGGTGTCTTCTTTGGCAATTGGTGCCACGTGCTACTTTTCGCAATTGTCCAAACTGTTATTGCAAAATACTTTCGCAAAAGCTGACATCAGTGGACTAGTCAACACAAAATACTTTTGCAAAAGCTGGTCCCAACATACTGTTAACGCATCTATTGCTCCTAAAGTCTTTCGCATGTTGTTAAAAAAGGTCCTTCATCGCAATTGAGGCAGTTTTTGTGGACTTTCGCATTGTGACAGTTTCAGCCCTCGCAATTCATTTAAACTTTAACAACTTGAGTAAACTTTATAACTTTGATTCGAACATAATTTCTACAACTCAAGGATCACGGACTCGGTATTTTCTCGCTTGTATAAGTGTGTAAAATACTTTGACAATCGGATATCTACTATCTTGTATAAGATAGTTAGATTTTTTATATAAATTACCAATTTATATAAATTTGATAACTTTTATCTAAATTGAAATTTTGCCATAATTTGTATAAATTTTGGTTAAATTGAAATTTCTATAGAAATTGTCACGTTATCTAAATTATAATTTACATAACCTTGTCGAATTTGTGAACTTTTGATCTTGTCTAAATTATAGTCTAGTCAAATTTAGTAACTTTATTTAATTTGTTTTGTTTACCTAAATTGTAACTTCAACGATCATCAACAAAGAACCAAGACTTCACAACAACAACAAAGCTTAACCTTCAACAACCACAACACCTATTTCTTTGCAACGATCCTGAATCATCTGAATCAACTTTATCATACCAAAAATGTCTTTTCTCACCATTTTCATTTCATCAATTGATATGGATCCTCTCATTCAATTCTTTGCCCCATATCCTCAAACTGAGAAGACGGTGACTGAGACTGAGACTGAGGAAACATGGTCTGAGACTGACAAGCTGTCATCTGATAATGAACAAGATGTTGAAGAAAATGAGCTTCCAGAGCATTTACAATCACTTGACTTGAGATTTCCCATTACATTTGCTGCACCTATTCAGCGATGGATCGAAGTGCTGCAGCATTGCTTGAGTCTAAGTCAGATGCACCTGAAAATGCTACAGGTATTCAAATACAAAATACAGGGTAGTATATTGGAAACCAAATGGATCAGTTTGTGAATCAGAATGGGGTCTATCAAAATGAGGATTATTGTTTCATGACTTCATCTGAAATACACAGGAGTGATATAGGTAGAGCTGAAAATGTCAATGCAATGACAAAGCTAGAAAAGCTCCAGTACATGTTGATGCTAACCAAAAAGGAAGATTCGGGAATACCGTTGACTGCTGAGCAACACGACTTCATGTTTACAACAAGAGTTAATGATAATGCAGCAGATCTCAATGGAAACTTCAACCTTATGGCTCATCAGCAAGAATTAACATCATGCAGTGATTCTGACACTCCTCCTACTTATGACAAAGAACCACTCCATGAGATACCAACTCCAAGTAATGAGGTTAATCCGTTTGCTCATCAAAAGCCACATTCTGTGCCTCTCGAACCTACTTATGATACATATATGGACACGCCAAGTTGTAGCAATATTAATTTGGCAACTCTAGATATGAATCCTAATGAAGTTCAAGTTGCACAAAATGATGCTAATGATGAGGAAACCCGTGCTTTAATTGAATCATTACTGAATAATTGTCGCATTGAGATTGAAAAGGTCAAAAAGATCAATCGCGATGTTAAATCCGCGAATGTGAAATTGACCGCTGAGCTTGAGAGATATAAGGTGAATGAACAACCTTTTGAGTTTAATAACAAACGACAGTCAGAACTTGAAATTGGTTATAGAGATTCTGTTTTAAGGGAGAAACATTTGCAAATCAAATATGACACTCTCGATGTTAACTTGAACATGCAAATAAAATCCTTAAAAGCGGAAATTTCTGAATTAACCAACCAACTTTCTAAACAAAAATCAACTTGCTCGGATCTTGAAAAAGAGATGAAAGAGTTGAATTTAAGGTTTTCAAAATGAGAAAATGATCTCTGATAACGCTCAAATTATGCATGTTTTTAGTAGCGTTATTCGTGTTTTTATGTATGTTATTTGGTTATATTTATATGCTTTTGTTACTAAATCGTACCAAAGTATGTTTGCAAAGCATAGTTGCTATTGATTACGTTTCCAAATGGGCTGAAGCAGAAGCTCTACCCACAAATGATGCTCGATTTTTTGTCAATTTTCTCAAAAAGCTTTTCGCTCGTTATGGAATTCCCAAAGCTTTAATAAGTGATCGAGGAACCCATTTCTGTAACAAACAAATGGAGAAAATTATGAAATGATATGGAGTACATCATCGTTTCGCCACAGCTTATCACCCTCAGACCAGTGGTCAAGTCAAAAATACCAACAGAGCCTTAAAAAGAATACTTGAAAAAACGATCAAAGACAATCCTGCCGTTTGATCAAGAAAACTTGATGATGCTCTGTGGGCATTTCGTACGGCTTATAAAACTCCAATTGGTACAACACCATACAGACTTTTGTATGGAAAACCCTGTCATTTGCCGTTCAAAATCGAACATCGCGCTTACTGGGCACTCAGAAGCTGTAACCCTGATCTCAAAATAGCTGGAGAGAAGAGATTTTTGCAATTGCATGAACTCGATGAACTAAGACTCCAAGCTTACGAGAACCCCAAGCTCTACAAAGCTAGAACCAAAGCGTATCATGACAGAAAGCTTAGAATCCGGAAAGAATTCAAAGCTGGAGACAAAGTTCTGCTTTTTAATATGAAATACAAGTTCAAAGCACTTAAGCTAAAACCAAAATGGTTCGGCCCATATATAGTGAAACATGGATTTCCATCTGGGTATGTTGAATTACATGACAAACAAGGTGGAAGTTTCATTGTTAATGGTCACCGAATTAAATTGTATTATGATAAGGAGCAAATGAACGAGATTTCTATCAAAGAGATTCCGCTTGAATCAGACTATGAAGCAATAACATTCATGGCTCCCTTTCCGGCCAATTTCAAGAAAAATACTCCTTGGGCCGAAGAATATGGTTATATCTATGATGTTCTTCCTAGACCTTGGGAAAGAATCAAATTGGAGAACATAGATGAAACTGGAGAAGGAATAGTGATAGGAAACGTGGTGTATGTTCCAAAAGTGTCAAAGAAGAAGCCAAAAATCACACCAACGTAGCAAGAAGGAAGTTTGAGTCTGGCTGATGACTCGTTAATAAAACAAGCGCTTCTCGGGAGGCAACCCGTGTGTTTTCTATTTGCAATTTTACTTCTTAGTTTATTTTCAAAATTGGTTATATCCGAAAGTTAATCTAATCCCTTAGTTGAACTTAAGTATGGGGGTGTATCACTAACTTTTAAATAAAACGTAGACATATTTCGTTTTTTTTTTAAGATTACTGCAGGTAATGATTACAAAGTATGGACGCTTGGATCAAAGAATCTTCTGGAGCAAGAAAATATGGTTTATTCTCTTATTTCCCTATTTTCATTCTTTTCGTTTATCACATTGAGGACAATGATTAACTTAAGTGTGTGGGGGGGGGGGGTGAATAGGAAAATAAGGATAAATTGTAAATTCTAAGCTAAATCTTAAATTTTGTTTGCCCTTGTGATCTAGTTCTTTTTCATTTTAAGGATTTTATATTAGAGTAACTGGATCTATCCACTGGTAAATCCTGTAACTTTTGAAAAATTGAGATGTGTTCCGATTAATATTGCAATCCATTCTGGAATTGATAACATTAGCTAGCACATATTATAACCCTTTCCACTACATTGTGAGGAATTTAAGCCTGTTTCGTATTAAGCATACATCTTTTATGCTTTGATTCTTATGCTATGAGTGTGCCGGTGATTTTATTTATTCTAGAACTTGTGCTTGTAAATCATTACGAGACTGTTGTGAGATCACTTTTTCATTTATGATTTAAGTATATATGCGTGATAAGAGGCAACCTTAGGATTTAACCCAAATAAGCCTTTCAAATTGATATTTAGCTAGTTGCATTGACTAGTTAACCACTAGTATAAACCCTTTTGTTAGCGTTTATCTTTAGCTCTAGATACCCCTAGTTACACCCTCTGAGCCTATCTTTTTCTTTTGATAAAATCCAGAAAAATACAAAAAGATTTTACACTTTAGCCTAGCCTTACCTTTAGTCAAGTCTTGGTTGGCTGCTAGCTATTTGGCAAGATGGATGTTATGTGGGAAATCATGAAAGTACAAAGAAAGTTGTAAACTCCAAAAGTTGTTATCCAAATGAAATCATCACAAGTATAAGATGACAAGCTCAAAAAAAAAAAAAAAAAATTGTCATCGCAACAATAAGGTGACAAAAATAGCCAATGAGCTATGAAATAATGTAAAGTGCAATCAAGTGTGGAGTTTTTCAAGAATGCATGATAGCGGTTCGAAATAGCTAGTAACATCTGGGCAGTAGACTTTGACTAGTTTTACTTTCAACCTTTTCTAAAAAAAATATAAATATCCCATGCCTTATCCCTACCCTTTTGACTTTGTGAAATTATCAAGTGTATGGACATGTAGTGACCATCCGATTTCTTGAGGAATTAGATAACGTTGCTAACGATCTAGTGTGTATTTTAGTGACCATCCGTTATGAGAATAGCGCGTCAGCGATCTAAGATATATCCTAGTGACCATCCGTTATTTGGTGATGCGAGAATTCATTGTTAGCGATCTATTATGTTTTGCATAAGGTAGTTGCACATCAGTCTTGCTTAACCCTTGAAACCTTAAACCCAAATAAAATCCCTCTTTGATATCTATACTTGGTGCTCATGCCATTTCGGTGTAGTTTTGTTTCTTGTACAAGCTTATGGTAATATTTAAATTATGACCGATCAATTTAGTGTGATTTCTCTTATATACTCCACCAAATGAGTGTTTTGAGTGAATTATATTTCATTTCCTTTCGTGAGGTGTTTAGTAATGTATATCAAGCAAGAAAATCATTTGGGTATTGTCAAACATCTCGATGCTTCAACCATAAAAGCTTAAATTGATGAATCTAACTTTTACTTGTACTTGGTAGATTTGCATCACATCTTTTTAAACATACCTGTGTACCATATGGATAATTGTTTTTATTGCTAGATTTGCTTGAGGGCAAGCAATGTTTAAGTGTGGGGGAATATGATAACGCTCAAATTATGCATGTTTTTAGTAGCGTTATTTGTGTTTTTATGTATGTTATTTGGTTATATTTATATGCTTTTGTTACTAAATCGTACCAAAGTGTGTTTGCAAAGTATATGTGGCCAAAAACAGGAAAAAGGAAGAAAAAGATGAGAAAAATGAGAAAGAAGGAAATATTTATGAAAGTGCGAAGATTCTTATGCCAAGACCCAATCAAAAAGGCATTTCAAAGAATGAAGGTCCAAGTATTCATGTGATAAGCTTCAAAGATGTTGAAAAGATCAAGTTTGGATGAAGATCCAAGAACTAAAAAGGAAAAAATCAAGCCAAGACGACAAAAGTCCAAAAAGTCCCAAACAGCAACCATCCATCCGATCAGTCGCCGCCCGCAACCGAATCGGATGGAGGCAATTCCGGAGACCAACCGATCGGTTGGAAGATTGCTGATTTACCAAAACTTCATCATTAAGTTTTGTCTTTTCATATATCCGGTTCTAAGGCCTTCTAATAAGGATTCTAGGCTCTTCTAAACTACTTGGAGGACAAGTGAAGCATTAATGAACCAAGACCCTTGGGAGGAGTATTAATAGGATCATTTGTGGAGTATTAAGTGTGCTTTTCTTAATCAATAAACTTGTAATCATCAACCACTCATCAAAATACTCTCAAATTCGTCCTTTGAAGTCCAGGAAACTTTGGAGGATCAAGAAGTCATTATTTGGAGGTCAAAACATCAAGAAATCAACACCAATCCTTTGGGTATCATTACTTTATCATTAGTAATCTATTTCCAATCATTGTAAGACTTTCAATTATGGTTTCTAACGTTCAAAGTGCTGAGATTATGTTCATGTTTGCTATGAGTGGCTAGTGCCTTTGTGCACTTGCTTAGATGATGTGTATTACTTATTGATTTGCATATGATTGTGATGATATGTTTTAATTTAATTTCAAGTTTATTCTAAGATCCAATCATGATTAAGTTTTGTAGTGACATTTGTTGAATCAAGTTTAACTAGTTGCTAATAATTTTAAGGGTCGAAAGAACAATTGTTGTTCAACTAGTTATAATCATTTGTCTATAAATGATTGTTTTTACCCATTATTCTTGATTAAACTAAGAAAGTTAATTGTGGTTGTAATGAGAATGCTTTTGTCTATCAAAAATTGGATAAATGGTAAACCATTTCAAGGGTCGAAAGATTAATAGTTTACGATCGATTGTGACCTTTTGTCTATGATCGGTTACCTTTTGTATTGACCATTTCCTAAGCTATTTGATTAAGCAAAAGTAGATTTTTGTTTTTAAGGTAGACCAACTTATGAACCTTGAATTGATCTTGAATTGAGTGGTTAAACATAATGCTTGTTTTTATGAACTAAAATCTTGACGAAGGTTTAATTTGTAGAAACAATAGATTTCACCAAACTAATTATCATAACCAACATGTTGTCCAAAGTTATCACAATCATGCTTATCAAAAAGTAGTATACTAGTCTAAGAAAGTGTAGTTTTAATCATCTGAATTATTCTATTTTTCATTACTTGTTATGGAATTTACTTCTAGTAGCTTACAATTCGATTCACTACACAAATCCCTGCGAACGATCCCGACTTACCATCATAATCTTGCTATAATAGACGAATTCACTTGCTCGTATGTGTTGTTTCTAGATTCGGTAATTCGACCTTTATAAATTTAAAACTTGTACTTAATTACGACACATCAATCTCCTTGATGAACTCATTGATAAACAAGAAACCATTAAAAGTTGGAAAATTTTCTTGTAAAAACGGGTCACTCATCACAAACAATCAATTTGCTAATTAACGATCCAAACCCGATTTTACATACAATGAAGAAAATGGCTATCGTTTGTGAAAACCCTTATTATCTCAAGAAAGCTCAGAAAGAGCAGAACGTGTTATATAATGGTACTGTGCTAAATGATATACATGATCCTCCCGAAGTTCGGGATTCTTGTGAAATGATTGAGCTTGCCGAAGAGAGTCGAAACAAAATGAGACAGATGAACACAGAAATTAAACCAGTTGATTATAATAAATTTAATGCACTTTCTATTGTTCTTCCTGTTCAAAGAGAGTCACCAATGTTTTTCAAAAGACCAGTGGCTGTTGCAAAGAGAAAAGTTGTGTCAAAACATCTTTCTAACATCGAACAAATGTCCTCTAAGAACACTTACAGCACAAGTGAAACTAGACAATTTTTGGACGATCTTAAAAAGAGAGTTGAAACGCTTCAATCGACTGTGGCATCCAAAATAAATAAAATGGGCAATGACTGGTTTTCAAGTTTTCAAACTGAACAGAAAAAGATGTTTGAGACAGAAATCAATCCTCAAATTGCTGCAATTTACGCGGCCGTTCTGAATGTTGAAAATAATCTTTTGAAAGAATCTGCCGAATTTGTCAAGGACCACAAATCCCTGATAAAGGAAGCAAATGAATACATTGAACGTATCAAAGTTTTGGAACAACATAATGACGCACTCTCTGAAGAAGCTCTATCGACCGATATTATGTCAATTATTTATCAAATATATTATGTTGAGGATGATGAAAGACTTCGAGCTGAGACTTCTGAAATTGTTTCAAAATATGAAAAGGCTCTAATCCAACTTGAAAAGCAAAATGTAACATATTTTAACCAACTTGATCGGAAAAAGGAAGAATGCAAGTATGAAAAATTGTCGTATGAGCGGTCCTACAAAAACATGCAAGAACAAATTGATCTTTTGAAGTCTCAGCTTGAGAGTCAGAAAGGGAAAGGCGAGGAAAGTAACACTGATAAACCAAAAATGTCCATTTCCACACCCTTGCCTATTGTCGAAACATCAAATGTGATAACACCTGGCCTTAATAGGATTAGTCCAACTACTGCGTCTGCCTCTACATCTCAAACATATAGGGCGTTAGACAAAAGTAAAAAAGATAATCCAAAAGAGTCTAGGAATGCTACAGCAAATTCAAAGGACAACAAGCTAAATCCTAATGTGTGTGCCCCCAGGAATAGCTCACCGAATGTGACTACAAATACTGTTAAAGAATATGTTGGTTCAAACGACATGGTCCACAATCCCTATCTAGAAAAAGCTAGGCAAAAGGCACATATTCGAAAAGATGGAATTTTAGGTACAAAACCTAGTGTGATGAATTTTATAACATTACAAGGCACTGCTAGTAGTGGTAAAACATTACCTAGGAACTCTCAACAAAATACTAGGGATTGGCCTGCATCCAAGAGTAGCTGCGAAAAAGAAAATGTTAAACACGTAGAATGCAACACTAAGAATTCCTCTTCGAACAGGAAACAAGCTTCAAATAACTGTAGTGACAAAGTTAAGGTTGCTGTTCTGAACAAGAATGTTGAATTTGTCTGTCCTACATGTCAAAAATGTGTCTTTTCAGCTAATCATGGTGCATGTGTTGCACAATATATCAAGAAAGCAAATTCACGTGCTAAGGCACATTCCTCTAAGACACCAAGTAGAAATAAACTCGTTGATAAGAAGCAAAAGGCTAAGAAACCTAATAGGTGGATCTCTACAGGATGTAGTGTTTCTAAAAATGAGACTTCTGCTGCATCTGAAAAGGAAAAAACTCCTAGATCTTGCCTTAGGTGGATTCCCACAGGAAAAGTTTTTAAAACAATTGGTCTTAGATGGATTCCCACAGGAAAGATTCTTGATAGCTGCACCAAGACAAATAATAGTGAAAATCATCAGGATAAGGATGTAGAAACCACTACAACCATTGCTAGTGAACACCCTCAGAGTGATGATTCATGTACTTCTAACACTATTACTTGTGCATATTCTTCATTTGTGGACTCTGTGAATGTAGGTACTTGTGAAAGTTTTGAGGGTTCATACACCCAATGCGGAAAAGAAGAATTTTATGCCAACATCGCATTTGGAAATCCTGGTCTTATTCCACTCTTAACTCCACTTCTACTTGTTCATACTTAATTCTTCTTTGTGAATATTATTATTTTTGAGAAAACAAAATACAAAATTTGAAAAACCAACAAAAGAAAAATATAAAAATAGAAATATTTCAAAAAGACAAAAACATTATAAAATATAAAAACCAAAAATATTCTTCTCACGACATGTCTCTCGTATAATCGATATTCTGTACGTACCTAGAAATGTCATTCAACAATGATACAGGCATGTACAGATGCTTGAGCGAGAGTTCATTTAAATGTTTTCAAAACATGTCGTTTCTCAAAATTTCTTCATAATGGCTTCTAGTCACATCAGTTCAGGACCCGTTCTTCAAAGAAAGGAAAGTGCTCATTCAAAATAAAGATCTTATATATTTTTCGAGCACTTATCCTAAAAATCTCATTGGCTTTCATATACTTCAGTACGAAACCCGTGCTTAAACGATAAATCCCTCTTAATCACAAATGTTTTACAATATGCTTTAATTAAGGGGGAGTATAAGATTAAAAAAGAAAAAATGTTCCAATTTCATGCTAAAATCCGTCCTTCTCTTGAAAAAGTTTCATTTTAATCTGTTGATATCAAAATTTTCACTACATGCTATTTTTAAGGGGGAGATGACGTGATTAAAATATGATCAAAAGGTTTAAAGATCGTAACTAAATCTCAATTAGAGCAAGACTCAGATCTGAACCCTCGAATTGACAAAAATTAAATGTCTGTAATCGAAAAGACTTGTTTGGGACGGGTAATAATTTCAAGCTGGTTATCCAGTGATGTAAACGTGTCTCGCAAAGGACTTGTCTGAGTAGAATGTACCAATTCGAGAGATGATCATTGAATATGACCAGGACGGGTAATAATTTCAAGCTAGTTTATCTAATGATGTAAACATGTCTCGCAAAGGACATGTTCAGTGAAAATCAATCAGTTCAAATGTGCGAACTCTACCCAACATGTGCAAATTTTATCCTAAAAAATATGAGCACATGTGAAGGGGGAGTATTTCAGAAAAGGCAAAACTCTCAAAATGTTAACTAAAATATGTTTACTCATAAACACTTTGAGAGATTTTCACAAAAGGTTTTATGGCAAGTGATCAATAATCTAGAATAATCATGGAGTAATAAGGTGATTATGGTTAGGTTATGTCCTATGATCCGCCAGAGCCGGAGGGATCTACCCAAGGACAATTCCAATAGATTAGAACTAGAAGTCCTTAGGAAATATTGAAAAAAGGAGTAAATGAGAAAGGGAAAGAAGGGGTTGAAGAATTAAAAAGAAAAGTTTATGAAAGGGTGAAAAGAAATAGCCCTCCATGAAAACTTAGGGCAGAAACCGGGTCAATACATTTGCTATCGGTTATCACAAGATTGATACTGATATTGAAGACAAGACGTCATGGACCCAGTGATGCGATGCACCACCCCTCCTAGCCACTCAGATATCTCTTAAAAAATATTTGTTTCATTTCTCATAGAGAACACTGCATAATCTATCGACCTCTCATTCCGAGATGTGTTGATATTGAAAAGGTGGCACTTTGCTCCATGTCTCCGACTACTAAAACCAAAACGCACATTATAGAGTCTAGAGCCATGAGATTCATCAAAAGGTCTCTTAGGACACACTTCCAATATAATACACTTGTGTTCGTCAAAAAGGACACAAGTTGTAAGAGTCTGAATGAGATCATTAGATCTTGCCATTTTATATCATAATGGTTACTATGTTTCAAACGGTCTACAGTCGTGAAGTGATACTTCGGTATACTTCAGCGGCTCACCTAAATTGTGGGTATACTTCGGTATATCTGTTGCAAGCCTTCTTGAGGGCATCCAATTCAGGAACAACCTTTGTAAGGATTAGAGAAAGTTTTCACACTATGCTGTTAACGATCTCGAAGTCTGAGCCTGTAAGTGCTGGAAATCCCACCAAGGAGATTCCTTTCACGAATTGAGTCCTTATGACGTGGGTCTCTACTTGGATTGATCTAATGTATTGATAACTGTCCCTCACGGGATTAGGACGGCTGATTTGCCCGACCAAGGTGAATGGAATCAAGACATTCATCAGTAAAACAATCGTAGTGGTTGATTCTCTAAGAAAAGTCCACCGTGATTGATTGGTAATTTCGTTCAAAATGGAGCTGCTGCTGAAGGAAGTCACATGGAGGAAGACCAAACACCATCATCAGATATATCCAACATCTTCACCTCCTCATACTCATACTTATGAAGATCATCCCCAACAAAGCTCAAGTGCAAAAGTTCAAGACAAAAGGATCAAGTTAAAGACAAAGTGTAACGACGAAGTCAAGTAGCTAATCAAGATGTCAAGAACAAGTTCATATGATGAAAGATTATGGGGAGATTGTTAGCATAAGTATACAATCCAAGATGTCTGGGTATGTTGGAGGACACGATGCATCATCACAAGAAGATGTTGATCAAGGCAAGAACTACCAAACGGCGATTACTTTGAAGATCACATAGCATGAAGGAATGATGAATGAAGGATATTCTACATCGACATACAAAGTTCAAGACGTAGAAGATAAAAGACCTATCACCGGGAGCATCATTTGAATGACCATCCCTTAGGGGGAGACTGTTAGCATTTAAATTATATTGAAGTGATGGTCATTTATCATTTAGTGTGTATGTCGATTCTATGTAACAAAATAGTCTTAGAAAGGGCCTTGTGTTGGACTTAGTTAGAATGTATTAGCAAATGTCCATGTATTGCTTGAAAATTCCAAGTCCAACACAAGCCCATCAAAGCCCAAAGGAAAGCCTTTTAGGGCAACACTCGTCACCTATATAACACACACTCCCACCACAATAGTAAGAGTGCTTGAGAGAGGGTAAGGTGGGAGTGTGTGTGCCTCATTGTAGTCTTTCTTTTCTTCTTTTCCAATCTAATCTAATACACGTTCCTATTTTATTCACTCTCTACTGCCGCCATCTTCTTTTCCTTGATTTCTACTTTATCTCATTCTTTATATTATCTCTATTGTTCCATTTCTCTTATCATCTTCTTATTATTAAATATCAATATCATAGATAACATATTCTGGTCTCTTTCTGTTAGGCTTATACTCGTTCCATATATTGTACCATTCGATCTATATCTTTGGTTGAGTGATATTTGTTATATAATATCATATTTAGTTGTTTGATAAAGCATATCTAGTGCTTTAACACTCAAGAATTGTTCCTTCAATGGAATGAAGAATTTCAATTCCTTCGTTAAGCAAAATGTCGAAATCTTCTTCAAGAATTTCGTCAATCACATCAATGCTGAAACAAGTATCATCATTAGAGTAGGAATGTTTCATGGCTGAATCGATTGAAAAGGATATTCTATCCTCACCAATTCTGAGATTTAGTTTCTTTTGTTTTACAAGAATTATTGCATCAGCATTGTGTAACAATAGTCTTCCTAAAATAAGAGGAACCTTGATGTCTTCTTCCATTTCTAGGATACGAAAATCTACTGGGAAAGTAAACTTACCCGACTTCAACTAGCATATTTTCAGCTATCCCAACATGATATTGAAAAGATCGGTCTGCTAATCGAACGCTCATTTTGTTAGGTTTAAGAGTTTCAAGAGATAGTTTGGCATAAAGAGAATATGGCATAAGGTTTATACTTGCGCCAAGATCGGCCAAGGCGTTGCAAGAGAATGTTTTGCCAAAATTAAAAAGAATTAGGAAACTTTCTGGGTCTCCTAGTTTTGGTGGAACTTTGTTTAGGATTATCGTTGAAGATTCATCGCTTAGAAAAGCTGCTGATATTTGTTCCAATTTATGCTAATTACTTACGAGTTCTTTTAGAAATTTTCCATAATTTCGCATCCCTACTATAACATCGACAAGTGGAACATTGATTCGAATAGCACGAATCATGTCTAGGAATTTTCCATATTGAGCTCCCATTTTTTCTTTTCTGAGACGTTGGGGATATGAAATTTTGGGTTTGTATGGTTTGAGAACAGTTGTTTCGGGTGTTGCTTTCGTTTGAATTTCTTTTGAGGAGTTGGTTCATCTTCCTTATCACTGTCTAGTTCAACAGTTGGTTGTGTTTGGATACGATTAGGTGGTGGTTCATATGAAGTACCATTTCTAGTTGTTATGGCATTCACATGCTCGTTACGAGCTTGAGGTGGTTGATAAGGTTTAGAAGTTCTACCCCTAGGGTTGGGTTGAGTATTTATAGGAAGCGATCCAGGAGATCGACCAGATTGTTTCTTTGCTAATCTGTCAAAATTTCCTTCTAGATTCTGGATAGAAGCTTGGTGGTTTCTGGTTGTGGATTCTAATTTCTCTTTGAGATTTGTAATTGTATTTTTAACAAATGTGTTCGTAGATTATTGGGACTTTATGAATTTGCTAAGTTGTTTTTGAAGATCTGGTTTTTCTTCAGAATACGATGGTCGAGGTTGATCTCGGCTATATTCTGCTCTTTCACCAGTACGTCATTTATCTCGATCTCGATCGCGATTACGATAGTCATCGTAAAAACGAGTGCGTCGAAATGATTGCTTAAACTTGGCTTCTTCTTCACGAGTCATGGGGATATCGTCATCATTGCAATTTGAGGTTGAATGATTTCCACCACAATTGTTGCATTCATTACATTTTTCTTTCATTTCTTTTTACTGAGCATCCATTTTAATGGTCATGGCATCCATACGAGCCATAATTTTGTCAGTATCAAAATTACTGCTACCTTCATCAGCGAAAGCAACAGTTTTGCAAAGAGAGGTTTTCAGTTTTTGATTTTTAGCCCAATCATGTTTGAGTAATACTTTGTCTTCGAGTAGTTCATAAGCTTGATTTGGAGTTTTGTATAAGAATATTCCTCCTACTGCAGCATTCAAGGCTTCTTGTGTGCTCTCGTCAAGTCCAGGGTAAAAGATTTTGATTATGTTTCATTTACTTAAACCGTGTCCATGACAATTTTTGAGCATTTCTTTCATTCGGAGCCATGCTTCAGTTAAGGTCTCTCGATCTTGCTGAGAAAAAGCACGGATTTCTCTGAGAAGTCGATCGAATAATGCTAGAGGGAAAAATCAGCTTATGAAAGCGGTACGAAGTTCATCCCATGTTGCTATGGTTCCTTCGTCAGGTTCATCTAACCAGGTTTTTGCTTCCCTGTTCAGGGATAATGGAAACATCATGAGCCAGATGACTTCATTTTTGGTTTCTCCATATCTAAAAATTTCACAAACTCCAAGGAATTCATGAATGTGTTTATGAGGATCGGCTTTGTTTCTCCCGTCGAATTGATTACCTTTGACAAGAGTCAAATGATTGCCTTTGATGGCTAACTCATTGGCGGTATGAGGCAAAGTGATTGCTAGACCAGGAGTAGGAGCAACGGTTCGCTCATTCCCCAACATGGGTTCATTATCGGCGCCATCCATTGGATCGTAAAGTTCGGTGAATTTTATGAAGAATCGATAAAGAGAAATGTCATCAATAGATGGGATGATCTCTTTTGGTGTTTCAGGTCTTAGATCTTTTTGTGAGAATGGAACTCTTTTGTTACGTCTCCGTCTTTGATTAATGGTTCGTTCAGGTTCAGATAAAGGACTAGCAAGCTCTGGGTTGGAAGATCGTGTGACCATCCAATACTGGACTGCTAAAGGTAATGGTTATGGAAAAAACCAAAATTCAATTCGGATGAACTGAATTCTCGTTTCTGAGGTAACAAGTGCGGCATTCTTATTATAAGTACGGCGTACTTCTGGGAACTTTCAGTTCAAAAAAGAGTTTGTTTTATTTTTGGTTTGTTGGAAGTATCTTCTGGGTTAAGTTGCAAATTGTTTTTGTGGTTTGAGTAAGTTTTAAATGAAGTTGTAACACTTTTAGGAAAAAGTGTCACGTTTTCCAGAACCGTGGCGTACTTCAGAAAAAGCACGTCGAGATCGCGCTGAAAGATCGGTGGAGTTTGTGAAAAAGCCGCGGTTATGTTGAGACAGAGTAAAAATATTCAGTAGTTTAGCACATAATACTCTATATATGCACTTCAAATTTTCCTAAGGTGATTAAAATGTGATGATAGAACAAGTGCTAGTCCCCAGCAGCGGCACCAAAAACTTTGATGTATCTCAAAAGCTTTAAATTCATATATAACTAGTTCTACCGATTTCTCTTAATTCAAAACACACGGGTAAAAGTATAACCCTCGTTTATAGTAAAGAGTTTTGGTAAGACCAGGTCGTTCCACAGGGACTGAGATTATTCTATATATCGATTAACTCCTTAGGATGATTTAGAAAACATTTAAGTGATTATGCAAGAACTAAATGAGATTCAAATATGGGACAAATATGATTACTTGGATAGTTACTATAACTCAGTGAATGACTAATGATAATGATCTGAATGATAAAGAAGGTTCAACCAATAATTAGTTATTTTCGTCAAAATAACATGTTCACAGATTAACAATTTTGATTCAAGATTTATGCATGCTAGTACTTGAACGTGTGGGTAACAAGCTCAAGGAGTAATTACAATACCAAAAACTCGATTGTTTTTAACTTAACAAGAGCGGATTTCTCCAACCAATTGATCAAGATACATAGACATACTTTGAAAATTATGTAATACCAATTGGTTCTTTCGACCTATTCCAACTGACAAGTATAATCAAAAGTGATAAACAATGGATAACAAGTTTCAACTACAACAAGGTCACAACATAAACAAGAAATCAAATGAGATCATAACATAACTAAATAACTTTATTATATTAACATATCCAAGCAACCATAAGGAGTTTAGCCTAACATGGCTTTAGTAATCATGCTTACAATGATTGATTCGTTTGTAAAGATAGACATACGCCCTAAATTAATTACAATGATTGAGCTACTGTCACTAGCGATCAATATAACATTACCGAGGTCGTAATTCAATGTATGTAGAACTTTGCTTCACTTGCCCACTCCAATTGGTGTAATTCGAATGAGAATAGGTTAACAGAGCTTTGGTAATACTTGGGATGAGAGTTATATCAAATGAGATGGATTGAGGTTCTATTTATAGGCTAACTGTGACCGATCATCTTTAGAAGTATTCCGCACTTGCAATAAGATCGGCGGGCTTCATTTATGATACCGGCAAACTTGGCTACTAACACCGATGGTATTCAATACTTTTCTTGGCGCCAATGGGTCATTAATTGAACTGAAAACCGCCGCACTTTATTCTTGAGATCGCCATACTTTATGATGCTGACTCATATTTATAGGACTGATTACGCCTCCCGTAACCGACGTACTTAGGAGGAAAGATCGACGTACTTTAGCTTCTTTAGGATTTTCTTTGCTCTAGCTCAGACTTGACTCAGATGCTTACAAATTATCTTTTTTCTGAAGGTTCTTTGTCGATTGGACTTGAAATATATTTTCATGCAATTAAGTATTGAAAGTCCATAGAATCTATTAAGAAACTATCAAATAACGCTATATGAAATATGTATAATTCGAGCGTCATCAGCAATTGTGAGTTGGAAATGTGAGTGTATATGTTGGCATTTTTATGTGTGTATGTGTGTCTCTGTATGTGTGTGTATGTGTGGTGATTCAAATTCAAAATTTAAATGACGAATGTGTGAGAAGTAGTAGGATCATAGGTGTGTAAGATAATGAGTTGGCAATTCCAAGTTTTCATATGTAGATGAAGAGAGTGTGGTAATGTGTTTGATTTGTGTTGGTGTAATAATCATGTGACAAAAAGAATGTTTAGGTGGGATAATATGGAATGTGGGAATGTGGGAAACAAAAAAATGATTAGTGGAATATGTAGGGTACAAGAGTATAAAAGTGTGTAAGAGAATGTTTGTGTAAAACAATTATACAAAGGATAATCATATTTCAAGATTTCAAATTAAAGTATTCAAACTTGATAATCCTTAACTAAGCTACACTTAATTCATTCACTAATCATCTTGATACAAGTAAGACAAGTGCTTTGCATCAAGTAAATAAATATCTCATAAATGAGAAAGTTACATTTATGCAAAGTGACCTTGGCTTGAACGACCAATAAGGGAGTAAACCCGTTACGTGATTAGAAAAGATAAACGTAAGGATTATGGTCACTTGAATACTTTCCTTTGAAGTTAGAGTGAAAGAATAAACCTCCTAGGTTTGCAGAAAAACATTGTTGCCTTTGCGAGAAGCTTTGTAAAAACATTTATGAGTTGGCCTTTTGTAAAACCGTGAGGACTTGTTTTGGGCATCTCTCTAAGTCTAAATCTTAAAGTAAACTTCTCAAATATCATGTACGAACCTGTATTGAATGAAGCACCTTACTTGGGTAAGACGAAATCCGACTTGAAAAAATTGAAACCCCAACCGAGACTGGCACGCTGGCCATGTGCTTGATGTGTGAGTTGGCGTGCAAGATCTAGCTTTCAAGTTTTTTTCATTTTTGGCTATCGCTTGCGATTGGAAGTGTTCTGAATGTATATTTGTCATCGTTAAAACATTATGAGGGATTTGGTAATCATTGCACTAACAAGAAATTTAAATTTATTTTAAAATCCTAAATTTCAAACGGATGTACGGGCCTAACCGTCATCTTCTGCAAACTCCTCAACACTCTTCATCAGCTGCTTCCACAGCTTCTGTCCAACACTTCTCTTCACTTCTCATCTACTGTATATTTTAACAAGTTAGATCTCAGTTACTTACGTAACGAAGTGAGAGACAACAATATTAGTTTTGTAGTAACCTGAGCCCTTAGTAGTATTCTCCTTATCCTTTTTGGCTGGATCATTTAGAAACGTTCTTGTCCAGTACCCTTCTCTTCCGCACTTGTAGCATGGAAAACCCTGCCTGGGTTTACCTCCCTTGAATATTGTCTTAGAAGACTTTTTATTCTTCTCTTTGCCTCCTCTCTGTTTTCACTTGCCCTTGTACTTTCCATGATTTCCATCTGTAACCACCAGCACATCCTTCGAATTTTGCTCAATGCCTCTTTCAGCAGTTTTGAGCATGTTATGCAGTTTCGCCATGGTCCCGCCCTCAACATTATTTATGTTGTCATTGAGTATGAACTGCTTATACTCCTTTCTTAGATAATTCAAGATGAAATAAATTTCAAGCTCGGGTGTAATGGCGTGACCTAGCCTTTCAAGTCGATTGACGTGCATCATTTTGATTACATGAGCACTTACCATTGATCCTTCAACCATCTAGCAATTACTAAAGTTGACAAATGCATTGAACCTTTTAGTTTGAGCCTGTGTCTCAAAAGCAGTTCGTAGTTGGTTGATTATATCAAACGTTCCAACATCCATATAATTGACTTGGAGCTTAGGTGTCATGGTGGCCAGCATCAGACATCCAACCAGGTCATTGAGATACCTTTGATTAGCATTCTTGACTGCCACCGAGGCATTAGCCGCAGGTGCTGGGCCGATGGGATTCTCCAAGACATACCACTTTCGTTCATGCCGGAGTACAATCTGAAGATTCCTCTCCTAGTCATGGAAGTTAGGCCCAATTAGTTTATCCTTCTCAAGTACAGAGCGAAGTGACAAAGAGTTATTGTTACTGTCATTGTTTGCCATCTACATTTTAATGAAGATAACTTTAGTGGTTCAATCTTTTTATCGTAATGGCTACTAGACCCTGTCAATTTGCACATTACACTAGGATCCATATTATACTATCACAAGGCACCACGCTTTGACGTAACCTACCCGACTTCAATCGGCCATATTTAGTCTCTTCATATAGCCTCTGGTTTGGTAGATAGCCAATAGACTCTATCATAAAAGCAAATGGAACTACAATTCATTGATCTCTGTTTTGGCATACGATTAATGAATCCAATAACAACCTCTCTCGTGTCAGCCATGTACCCACAGACATCGTGCTTTGGCATCAACTATCTACAGGGTCTAAGCTAAGAGAGTGGAACAGTTTATGAACGGCGCATTAGTATAAGATTATACATAGGGTAAGAGTTCCAGACTTATCAGTCCATTAGTTTTTTCTTTTTACATCCGGTATCAAAACGATTTTCCTTATAAAAACTCATTTTACGTATGAACTATGCATGAATTAATACTACAGATTTGTTAAGTTTTAAAACAAATTAGTTTTATAAAAATGTCTAAACTCAGGTTACCCTTCTGATAGCCTCAAATAAGTATTTTATCTATGTATCATTTATCCCATGTAGATTGCTCATTTATTATGTTTATGTATTTGAATTGATACTTAATTGCTTAAGTTTATGATTTTCACACCATTCCACCACCATCAAGCGTCAAGAGAAGCCTTGTAACACCAAGAAGTCAGTTCCTAAGTGAAGTAATCAAGAGAGGAATGTCCCGTATCATCACACGAAGTATATTCGTTAGGTTTTCTTATCGATTTCATTATGTCATTTGTTGGAAAATTGTTTGTATTTATTTTCATGTTTGCTACTGAGATTATGGGCTAACACCCGTTGGTGTTAGCCCTGTTATGATTGCTACATTGATTTTATTCCATTTATGAAGACGTAATGCATTTATTTTAGATAATTTATATGTTTATCGTTCAAATAGTATGTTCATTATTTGTTTATATTGAATGTCTATTGTCTAGATTATCATAGAGTAGCTCTTTAGCTATGTAGGTAATACGTATCTTATTGGTTGGAGTTTGTGACATGGGTTCATGGATGGTGCCATTAGGACTAGTGGCGGAACCGCCCTAGGTTAGACCATAAATACTAAAATAAATAAGTTAACATAAGTACTCTCCTGCATAGGATTCTCCTTGGATAGAGTAGGTATTGCTATGACCTTAGGATTCCGTAGATAAATCATATAGGTTAGTTGACACTGCTTTACGCATGACTGTGACTGAGTGGACCGATAATTTGCTTCAGGGACATATCTTGCTTTCATAGAACTAGGTAACCGTGACCATCTGGCTTAGTTTAATATCAATAGGAAAATGTTGCCTGCATATTCCTGACGTTATTATAAATCATTAAGTCATTGCACTAATAAACGGATAACTGAAAATGTAGGAAGATTAATATGGCTAGCAATTTCTTCTTAACTTTATCACAACCGTAGTTTAATTTAGTTTACTTTAGTTTATTGTTTTTAGTAGTTTAATTAATCTCAAATCAAAAACCATAGTTTAATTTAGTTTACTTTAATTTATTGTTTTTAGTAGTTTAATTAATCTCAAATCAAAACCCCCTTCAAATCTGTAGAAAATGCACTAGGTTAGCTTTTAAGTTTATCTACTCCTTGCAAACGACCCATATTTACCAAACTAGCTAGGATTGACCGGATAAATTGCCCGTTATTGTTAGTCTAATAGGAAAGTCGACAATTATTAATTTAAAACTTGACGTAAAATAACACATAAAGTTTTTGGCATTGCTGTCATGGAGTAGCTTTAGCTTAAGTTAGTTTAGTGGATTTTTGTATTTTATTTAGGTATATTTGTGTTTTTAAATTTATTTCATTTTTCGCTTTTTATTTGTGTGGTTAACTGTTTTCTGTCTTTGGTTGCACATACATCGTATTCACTTCCATTGGATGCACTAGAACAAAAAGTGGAATTGGTTACACCAAATATGTGTGACGATATACATATAGTCACACATGGTTTTTTTCGTGTGTGTGACTAAAGGTGGTGTGACCATAGGGTACCTACGGTCACATGTTTTGGTTCTTTTTAGTCTCACTTACAAAAGAGTAACCAAAACGTTAAAATGTGTGACTAAATAGGTACAATTTTAGTTGGATTAATCAGCTTTGTGTGACCAAAAACTCTTATAGTCAAACGAAGCATTTTCTTTTTGTATATTTAGTCACATACAATTAACCATAAAGTGGCCAAAAGTGTTAATAAGTGTGACCATATGGTGTTGAAAGTGAAGAAATGTATGATTTGTGTGACTATAGATCATCCAATTGCCACATAAATTTGGTTTTTGTGTGGCCTTTTGTACCATTTAGTCACACAAATCATGTTTCTTTTGGGTATTTAGTCACATACAATTAATCATAAACTGGCCAAAAATGTGAATAAGTGTGACCATATGTTCTTTAAAGTGAAGAAATGTGTGGTTTGTGTGACTATTGATCATCCAATGGCCACATGAATTGTATGTTTGTGTGGCCTTTTGTTACATTTAGTCACACAAAGCATTTTTCTTTTGGGTATTTAGTCACATACAATAAATCATAAAGTGGCCAAAAGTGTGAATAAGTGTGACCATATGGTGTTTAAAGTGAAGAAATGTGTGTTTTGTGTGACTATTGATCATCCAATGGCCACATGAATTTTATTTTTGTGTGGCCTTTTGTTACATTTATTCACACAAAGCATTTTTCTTTTTGGTATTTAGTCACATATAACTAAGCATAAAGTGGCCAAAAGTGTGAATAAGTGTGACCATATGGTGTTTAAAGTGAAGAAATGTGTGTTTTGTGTGACTATTGATCATCCAATGGCCACATGAATTTTATGTTTGTGTGGCCTTTTGTAACATTTAGTCACACATAGCATGTTTCTTTTGGGTATTTAGTCACATACAATTAAGCATAAAGTGGCCAAAAGTGTGAATAAGAGTGACCATATGGTGTTTAAAGTGCTGAAATGTGTGGTTTGTGTGACTATTGATCATCCAATGGCCACATGAATTGTATGTTTGTGTGGCCTTTTGTAACATTTAGTCACGCATAGCATGTTTCTTTTGGGTATTTAGTGACATACAATTAAGCATAAAGTAGCAAAAAGTGTGAATAAGAGTGACCATATGGTGTTTAAAGTGCAGAAATGTGTGTTTTGTATGACTATTAATCATCCAATGGCCACATGAATTGTATGTTTGTGCGGCCTTTTGTAACATTTAGTCACACATAGCATGTTTCTTTTGTGTATTTAGTCACATACAATTAAGCATAAAGTGGCAAAAAGTGTGAATAAGAGTGACCATATGGTGTTTAAAGTGCATAAATGTGTGTTATGTGTGACTATTGATCATCAAATGGCCACATGAATTTTGTTTTTGCGTGGCCTTTTGTAACATTTAGTCACACATAGCATGTTTCTTTTGGGTATTTAGTCACATACAATTAAGCATAAAGTGGCTAAAAGTGTGAATAAGAGTGACCATATGGTGTTTAAAGTGCAGAAATGTGTGTTTTGTGTGACTATTGATCATCCAATGGCCACATGAATTGTATCTTTGTGTGGCCTTTTGTAACATTTAGTCACACATAGCATGTTTCTTTTGGGTATTTAATCACATACAATTAAGCATAAAGTGGCCAAAAATGTTAATAAGTGTGACAATATGGTGTTTAAAGTGCAGAAATGTGTGTTTTGTGTGACTATTGATCATCCAATAGTCACATGAATTGTATGTTTGTGTGACCTTTTGTATTCTTTAGTCACACAACGAATTAGGCAAACAGTGACCAAAAGTGTTAATAAGTGTGACTATATGTATCTTTTAGTCACATTTAAGAAATTAATATATATCAAAACAAATTCAAATACAATAAAATTGGAATGTATATATAATTGAACCAAATATAAAATTGTAATGTCGTACATAATATAATTCTCAATAATTTAAGGACTTCAGACCCTTCTTCGTAGCTTTCCTTTGCATGGCATCACTAGATACGTAAACGTTTTTGCGCTTCATTTGTAATTTATGTGCTATTTTGTTCTCACCAATCATTTGTATGGTACTTGGTGGTGTTGCTTGTAGGAAACAAAAGCCGCGTGTATCAAACACTGAGTTGATAAAACACATGTACATTTGGATCCAAAACCACTTGATCCTTTGGCCATGCAAAAAAACCGCCTACTCTTCCTCAAATTCCTTCTTTCAAGCGGCTTCACGACAAACATGCTCTTCTTTGTGCTGATCCAATGTTTCTTCCAACCAAAGCACCTAAAAATGAATTCATCAGAAACATACACACACATATTAACATTATGACTCCATGAACTAATATGCCATCTTGTAACAATAATGAATCATTCAGTTTTAACTATGACAAACTGAATTTGACACTGCTACAAGCTTTGGCTATTTCACGGTGCAAGTTAAACCACATGTTACAAACATGTTCTAAAAGATAGAATAAAGAGGGAATAAAAACAACCAAAACCATAAGCAAACCTTCGATAATCCACCAGAAAACAATGCAAAAGAAATGTCAAATCTTTGGTTGATCAGTCGAAACTTCATGGATGCGTTTCCTATGTCTCTGTAGCAAGGAGTGCTATAATTTTCATATTGAAACTGAAAAAAGAAGCAATTTAATATTTGATTATCTGATTATCAACATTATATAACATAAACACATTAAACACTGTCTTCTATAGGCAATACTATACGCTTCATTCAATATAACGCACACCCAACAAGCCCTTAACCAAACCAGTTATTCTGGTTCAATCTTGGGATAATTGATCTAATCTCGATTCCAGAATTTCAAACCAAATCAATCAGTCGACAATAGATAATTAGCTTAATATATCATAACAGCAAACTTGATTTAGTTACAACAGATAAAAGATGCTTTAGCTTGTTTGTAATGTTACTTTAGTGGGTTTTTTCATTTTCATTCAGTATTATGTATTATAAGATGACAGATATTATAAGCATTTAGAACCATCGAACTGAACCAACTTTACCTAGTCAGAACGAGAGCTTCAAGTTCAAAAACTGCTTGTAGCGTCCTTGTGTCACCAAGGTTCTCAAGCAATATATTGTCAAGATCATGGCTGAAACACCCGTAACCAAAAAAATTAATGAAGTTACAAAAGTGGAAAATAATACAGTAAATGTTTTAGGGTTCAGTAGAAACTTACACTGCAATGACAGGTTCAACAAGCGATGATTCAGGAACATCAAGATTCATGGTTAAGGTTTTAGATAGTGGCATATTTGCAAAAAAATGCTTTGGGGCCATGTACTGTTGAATCAGTGTTGCTGAAGTCATCCTAAATATCCGAGCAGAAACTTTAAGGAAAGAACTAGCTTTCAAGAATAAATGAATTAACGGTTGCCATGAACAAGAACTATACCTCAGATGGAATAACAAACCAATAGTAATTTTTCAGTGGAAGGTCAACAAGGGAACTCTGTCAAGAAAACATTGAACACGTTTAGATATATTACAGAAATTTAGAAACTCGATAAACAAACTACTTGCCAAATCAGATTAAGATGCCATAGGAGGGAACTTTTCATTTGAAGACAGACAAGAACAATATCATGGAGCAATCTAAAAAGCTTTGGAAAATGTTTCTTTATAATTAGTTGTTAAGTTGGATAAAGAACTAACCAACGGGTTAAACACGAGTCTCGTGCTTGGCTGACTGCATTTCTGTATGATCCGAAGAAGTGATGATATTTTTTGACCAGAAGAGCTCAAAGGATCAATAATAGCATCGATATGAATGGTAGAGTTTTCACTACCAAGAACAACGCCACTGTAATCTGCACTCAACATCTCGAAACGAGCACCTTCAGAGCTTCTATCACGTGTAGACAGTGAAGATGTGACAGACATGATTATATCGCTCATGAATTTGCTGCACAAAACATTAAAAAGGTAAAAATTACTTGAACTTCACATGAATATCATAATCATTATTTGACGAGTGAAATTCTAGTAAATACCGGAATGTGTTTATGCAATCTATGTAGGGCGTCAAAATGGGTAGAGGTCACAATAAACTTCAGGTAATAGGGCATCTTAGGTAAGTGCTGACTCATGGACAGTATTTTATACATTTTTTTAGTTTTTTTTTTCTTTTTTTTTATTTTTTTTTTTTTTCCTGGATAATTACTGTTAAATGATTAAGATAACAAGTATACTATTATAATTATAAACACATAAATATTTCTGTAAACCAGTTAATGTTAGTGGCATAAATTTTGATCCCTTGGCCAATTTGATCCATTTCCTTTTTAGCAAAATTTTTGTATTAACCCTTTGTACCTGTTGGGGATCAAACATAACAATTCCACCCTCAAAATTGCTAAATATATGTATATACGCGCGTGTGTGTATTAACAAATAGAGTATAAGCAAGAAAACCTCATGAGTGTGTCCGGGTCCACATTCTCCCACGACACCTCTTCGATGATGTCAGCTACATGCTTTACTCTTTGCTTAAGTTCCACAGATTTAAGGAGATGCAGATCTTGGCTTAAAAATGTTACAGCCTCAGGGACATGAACCACCTATTTAATGCCAATAAGGTAAAGGTTCGATAGGCTAATCCACATTCCAAAATACAATATAAATTATAAACACTGGAAAAGAAGCACACCCTTCCGTAGGTGGTTTTGTGGCTAACCCATACAGAAACAAACACACCCTTTGGGGTGTGGTCGATCCAAAAACAAACCAAATTCATCCTAAATGGGTGACGGCTTGGTGGCCAAAACCTACGAGTATATGGTGCGGCTAAAACAAACCAAACCCACACCCTCTTGGGGTGGGCTGTTAGCGATCGAGCACCAAACCAAACCAAGCGCCCCCAGTTGGGTTGTGTTTCGAAAAAAAACACACCCTTTGGCTGGTTCCTTTCCTGGCGAAGCACAACATGGCCAAATATACATAACTAAATTAGATTAACACACCTAAATCTGAACACCAGACACTAACTGGTCGACCCAGAACTCAAACGGGTTTTACCCGACCCGTATACCAAATCAAAACCAAAAAAGCACATGTTTAATTTGTTTACCACACGAAAAAATACCAAAAATGTTTTTAATCCCTTTTTTAACCACGAAAATCTATTAACTCGTTTTTATATTCGTTTTAAATAAGGATAGTAACAAAGAAGGTCAAGATTGGTCATACCAAAGAAACGAGGAGAAAAAGATGGAAGGGAGGTGGTGGTTGAGATAAACTCGAACCAAATGAAACCCTAACATCACCATCTAAACCCAAGTACAACCTCCACAACCTTTCTTGTTCTTGGTGGCGTGAAACGACAGCGCGAGGCGGCTGTGGAGGTGGTGGTCAGTGGGGAGGCGGCGTGTGAGGCGGTGAAGGGTGGTGGTGAATAGGGGGTGTGAGATAGATTTAGAAAATTAGTTGTGGATAACATATTACGAACAAGATGATGTGAGATCTGATAAAAAAGAAAGATGGGTGGAGGGGCAATTTGATTTTGGGGAAAAATTTAGGCGGGGCTTGTGATTGGCTAGTCAACGAATGTTGAGTTGTGGTCAAACCTAATAGTCAACAAATGAGTTATATGGTTATGAAAGTGTTATGTGGCACAATTAGAAAAGGAATGGACTTCAAGGACCTAAGTTGCCATTGTGGTAAATGTGTTATAAGTTGGTTGTGGCTAAAATAGAATGAATGGGACTTAAGGGACTGATTGTGCCAATAGACCAAAGAGGTGTGAGTAAATATCCTGGATGGGGAGTCTTCTAGTTATTTCCACACTTTTCCACCATTTTAGAGTGTGTGTGTGTGTGTGTGTGTGTGTGTGGTATGGATTATAAGCGAAAGAGAGGGAAAGAAGATGGAGTTGGATGGTTAATCCATGAAAGGTTTGAGGTTCGAAAGCAAAGGATTAATCCATAGCAATGATTATCACAAGTAAGTAACTTCCTTATTATGAGTTAATTAGATTAAGAGTATGAGGTAAGTGGGAATTCATCATATGATCAAGATAGGATCATATGATGATCTATAATGGAATTTGGGTAGGTTTAATTGGGTTATGTAAACCCTTGTTGATGATGTTACTTGAATGAATTATTAGGTCATGATGATGATGATGGTGGATGGTGATGATGATGCTTATGTTCTTGTTAGACTTAGTTTTGGAAGCTAAGGTAAGTAAACCGGTTATGATTTGATATTATAATGATTTCTTACATTTTGAGTTATATGGTTGTTATGATGAGATGGTTGATAGTGTTTGAATGATGATGTGATGAAGAAGTAGATGTAAGGCTAGTTTGGCATAACTAGCAAAAGAGATTGAGAGTTTGGTTGGACTAGTGTAAGTGTGTAGGAAAGATTGAGATGTAATGATAAGGCTTGAAGTTGCCAAGGTATGTGTTATGTTAGTCTTGCGATGAAATAAGTGGATTATGATGCTTAATGTGTGAATGAGTTATGATGTTTTATTGTGATCGTTTTACTTACTAAGCCTTTGTGCTTATGGTTTAGTTGTCTAACCGTTTTGTAGGTTGGCATGTTTTTATGGATGGCTTGGATATATGGATTAAGGATTTGGATATGCAAGAATAAAGGTAGTATGCGTTTAGGAGCTTAGGTAGAATACCGAGCTCAAGTGTAAAGTTTGTACCCCCGTTGGTCTTTTATTGGTTAGTAAAGTGTAATTGTGTGGCAAATTGTATGTTAAGGTTGTCCTAACGATTTGGTGGTCAACCGTTGTGTCAAAGTATGTTCAAAGTGTTTACGGTCTAAGTTAAAAGGGTGTTTGGCATAAGCGTGTTTCTACCCATTTTGGGATGTAAACGGGTCATGTGTCTATGGAACAAGTTTAGTATGTTAAATTAAGGATGTTGGTTAAGTTTGATGTAAATACGGACGTGGTATGGGTTGTATATCGTGAAACGGGCCAAAACGCAAGTTTTTGGGGTCTGCAGATTCCCAGCCGGCGGCTGGAATCCCAGCCGGGGCGGCTGGGACTTTCTGTGAAGAATTTAGATCCCAACCGGCGGTTGGGAGGCGATTTTCAGATTTTGTCGATTTTCGAAAAATCATAACTTTTAAACCGTAAGTCGTCACGGGTCGTGCCACCCGGCGTTTCGAAGGTAATTGAGTCTAGTTTCATTTAAAAATAGTCTCATAGTCTGAATGTTTATAGATTTTTATAAATGGTTAAAAGAGTAACAGGATGTCTGTAAAATTGGGCTGTTTCCGCGTAAAGTTTTAAGTTTTTGGTCAAAGCGGGCACGGGGTGTAACACATGCCATATGCTACTTTCACTAAATTAGGTTTAGGGGAACTTACTCCTAAAATATTAAATGTTGAATTGGCTGATAAAACCATTAAGAAAACTAAGAGAATAGTGGAAAACGTTTTGGTTAAAATTGATAAATTTGTTTTTCCAGTAGACCTTGCTATCCTAGGAAAACCATTTTTGTCTACTACACGTGCTAAAATAGATGTCTTCAAAAGAAAATTTTCATTAAAAGTCGCGGATAGCAAGGTTGTTTACAAAAATGATAAAGTAGTTAATGAAAGGATTGCCTCTGTTTATATAATCAAAATTCTTGATGATTTAGTGAATAATCAGGAGGGTGATACGGGAGAAGTAGTTTTACCTAGCAATGCAGGAAATAATGTCGTGAATGTACCCATGATTCACCTTTTATGGATTTTACGGACTCTGATAGTGATGAAGGAGAGGTCATTGATGAGGGAGAAATTTAGATCGTAAGTAATCCTATAGGCTTGATGTTTGATTCACCCTGCTATTGTGATCTAGGAAGAAAAATTAGGAAAGACGACATTTTTGTCCTACATTTTCCATCTAGGAAGCACGTGGGGTTGTAACCAATGTTTTGAAACCGGGTCGACCCGACTGGGTTAACAGGTTGAACTAGTTCCGGCCAAAAAAAACGGGTTTTTAAAAACAGGTTAACCGGTTAAACCCGCCCGGTTTTAAGTGACACGGGTTAACCCGGTTCTCGAAACCCGGCCAGGTTTGGTTTTTTTCATTTTTTTTTATAGAAAACCGGGTTGACCCGGTGGTTGAACCAGTTCAACCGGGTTGACCCGGCGGTTGAACCGGTTAAAAAAAAAGTCAGTTTTTTTAATAGAAAACCGGGTTGACCCGGCGGTCGAATAGGTAACCCGGTGACTCGACCGGGTCGATTAAAACCCGGTTTTCAAAACATTGGTTGTAACAGCCATTGACTGACAGCCCTAGTCAAAGGGACTATTGGGGATGCAAAATGGAGTTATTAGGGATGGATGACAAACTTATTTTGAATTTGAGACGAAACGTGTAATTTTGTTACAAGTTTTGAGACGAACGGTGTTTTTACTCTATTTTTAGAGGGTGTTAAGCCATATAATAACATATTAAAAGAAATTAAGTAGTTAATCGAAATAACATTTGCAATTTTTATGTTAGTAGCAAATGATTAAAAGATAAAAAAATTCAAATGAAAATTTATTGGCGTCTTTTATTAAAGCATGATCGCCGCATTATTTCTGTCCGTTAAAAGAACTTCGTAAGTGTTGAAATGTGAAGAAATTACTCAACTATCTTATCATTTTTCTACTTTTTATAAGGTTATGTGTTTTATAAAACAATACAAAATCCAAATATTATGCTCATTTTGACCGTATCTTTATACCGTTTTTGATGATAAGCTTTTTTAAAGTCATATTTAATTTTATATACATTAAATTATAGTTAATTTAATAAATGTAATCTTTACATTTTCAAAAAGTAGTTTAGGGTACATTAAAACTTTTTATACGATCTACAAAATTATAAGGGGTTTAACGAAAATTTCCTTACCTATTTTCATATGAATTTTTTAGTTACTATTCATACACTAAATTGTCATGTATATTCTTATATAGTTAAATATATACAAAGAACCATCATGACAACGCAAACAAAATCGCTTCAGGTGTTTCCATGTACGCACTAAGTTCTTCATAGTTCATACCAAAATGTTAGCTTTGAATACATATTATTTATTTGTACCTACAAAATACAATGGTAACAAGCATGGCGTCGGCCGGCCGCGTTGCGGCCTGGCGGGGTTTTTTTTCATTGTATTTGGTTATAATATTGTTTATCAAAGGTATGTGGCGAGGCCGTTTTTTCACTAACAGGGGCTTGTAAAATATAACGGTCACTTGTAAAAGTTCCACAACTTGCAAATTTCAATCTAGATCATATCGTTAATAATTGCACAATATTTTTTTTAAGTAAAAGTAGGCTGGTTTTTGTATCTTGCAAGCCCGTTATGTATAGTATCGCGTTGCGGCGGGGCTATTCGGCACGGGGTTCGGGTTAAATAGGTTAAATACTCAAGCACAAAGCACTTAACAAAAGTGCAAGAAATACTACATCAAATATATACAGAGATATTGCACAAATACACATGAAAGTTTATTACTACATCAAATATGTAAAGTTAAAGTTGGACACACTTGTATCTTAAATGTCCAAAACTCGTAACAAATCTTTTTGCATATTCATTAGGCGTACCTGTCTGTGTAACAGCATGCTGCAAAATCCAGTAGGTTCAGGTTGTGACACATTTCTTGTCACCCATTTCCAATATATCCTGGCCTCAATTATCTTGTTGCCAGGTGTAGGTTTTACTGTTTTAGGTCACGAATACTGATAGTTTCTCCTTGCCGCACTATAATTTTCCCAGTGTTTTTGGATATTAGATTTGAGCTTCCGGTTTCCGCCATTTTACTGCAAATTACATAATTAGTTAATACACAAAAGTACGACAATAAAGTCAGTAGTAACAGTACAAATATTCTTATGCTAGTTGTTAAATATTGGATACCAAGGTTATCAGCAGAAACAATTTTCCTTTTTTCTACTGGAAATAATACTCACCGGTAATTAGCGCTTACTTGAGAGTTACAAGCTGATGAGGAAAATTGTTTATCTAAAGTAGACACGAAACGAAATTTTCTAACCTGAAAATTGCTTTTCCATTTGCTTTTATGTATCCGCTTTGTCCAAGATGCCGTCTACGATGAAGGCTGACATTCTTTGTTTGGAAGATGGGTTGAAGTGAAATCTGAAGATGTGCTTTTTGCCTATGACTCTCAGCAGATCTGGCGGGTATTGGTGAAGGTCTTTTTTCTGGAGCGATGTCACTAAGCTGTAGCAATCAACCCCAGTCGCATCATTGCCTACTGGTATCTGAGACACGGAAATACAGTTGTTAAAGTTCCAGCTTCAGAAATTCTACGGTTTTTTTTCATAAGCTTGGATAAGCATCTAATATCATTATCAATTTGAGTGGGTACTTCCACCAAGACATACTTCAATGCATACATAGTTTCTTTATACGAAGCAGTACGGAAGGAAAAAACGGACTGAATCAAAACTGCTATAAACCTTTGAACCAACTTTATTACTTCACCAATCAAAGCTGGTATATAGTGAATTGTTTGAGCTATTTTAGAAAACGCGGATTGCCTATAACTATTTGAAAACGATAGACGAAGTGGTACCTTGTTAGCTGATGGATTTTTGAAATTTTCTGACTTTAATTTCCGTTCTATATGAAACCCGTATGACAGTTGAACATCCGTTCCTGCATACAGAAAAAGGAGCAGTATTTATATCAAAATAAATCAACCGCGTAGATTACCCAGACTCCTTTTTTTCTTCTATGTTTTGACATTTCAAAAGTGTCGCTGTTGAAACTAACATTCCTAATTGACCTGATATTCAACCCAAAATACCCATTTGAGCTGATATTTAACCCGCTCATGTTGCAACATGTACCAAAACTACAACGATCATTAAGTATTTTTTTTTTCAATCAGTTATGCAGTTGGTGGAAAATCACTGAAAAAGTGCAACCACAGAAACAAAGCAATTTCAACCTGGCACCCATTTATTGAATTAAAATTTAACACTTATTTTTTTGGATTATGCCAAGTCACTCATCTACCCATTTGAATCAGTAGTAGTGCGAAAGTCCAAATGACTGTAGCATTAGTTACTGCGGTTTACCTTGTGTATTCATTGAAAAGTAGTAGTTCTTTAAGTATGGTGATGAGTCAAAATACTTGCACCATTGTCATGTTTCATGTAAACTCAGCAATTTTATCGCTTGTATGATTGCCACTTTTCAAAGAGATACCTGCATGATTGCCACTTTTCAAAGAAAATTAGTAACGTCAAATATAAAATGTCAAAAATCTGATATAACGATTCGTATTTTCGTGTTTATCGAACTTTACCTATATCCAAATCCTACTCAGGCACATCCTTAGAAAGTCCACAGAACTGCTGTTGACATACCTGCAATGAGTAAAAACAAAGAGTGTTTGGCAAACCATTTGTAGAAGTAAATGTATGCATTTTCTCTCTCGCAGTAGTGAAAAGAGGATTGATACATGTGTTTAAAAAACCGCAATCCCAACCCGTATAAATTTGGATCAGATTCAAAGAATATTAAAAGTTTGTTGTTAAAAAGAAAGAATGCCACAGATATTAATGTCACAGCTGAGCCTGGAGAAGGAAGTAGTAGTGGCTTCATTGATAAAATCAGTGACGGTTAGCTCTTATCCGTCATTCGTATTCTTACTTTCAGTGTCTTGGTGGTTCATATCACTCGAGTTTCGTGTGTTTCTCTTGCAGTTGCAATGCCAGCTTCTGATACTTGCTACAGTTCTGACTCTTTGCCCCTGCATTCACCAGCCACTTACGAATGTGAGTACAATATTTCTTCTCAGCAGTTATATAAAACGACTTTCTTTTGTTACATGAAAAAACAACCTTAAAGAATGATCATTTTAGGCACGAATTAGTGTAAGCTAAAAAGTTTTACCATTGCAAGCTTCACAACATATTCACTAATCAGTCAGCTGTGTTATCAATTTCGGTGGTATACCACTGGTATACCACCGAAATTTCGGATTTCGGAGGTCCACCGAAATACCAGTTGACCCAAATTTCAAAAAAAGTCAAACCGAAATTATCGGCGATATTGACCGAAATTTGACCGAAATTGACCGAAATTTTGACTTTTTTGACCGAAATTTCAGTGGTATACCAGTTTTGTTTTTTTTTTTTTTGTTTTTTTTTACTTTTTTGGGCCAAACATAATAAAACAAACTTTTTAATATAGATATATTATATAAAATACATAAAATATTATATGCAAACTTCTATATATTAAAAAACTATAGATATATTATATAAAATATTAATATTTAAAATTACCGAAATACCACCGAAATACCAAAAATTTCGTATCTCGGTCCTTGACCGAAACACCGAAATTTTTGTCCTTAACTACTTAGTCAGTCAGGAGGTTTGGGCAAATTGTGTCGAGTGCAGAAAAGCTTACCAAATGGGCTTTCACGAATGTTGTAAGTCCACACACCTCTTGACTTGTGACCATCTAACCTACTAACAAAACTTTCATGTGCACGTGGATCACGTTAAAGAATGCTTGTATCACGGCTTCGCGAATATAACACTGACGAACTCTAAGGTAAGGAACCAACGCGTTTGCTATGTCCTTCCATTGTTCTCACTTTTTTACAACGTAACACATCCCATATCTGAAAGAAATATGTTTTATTAATACAAATATAATCTATTATATCATTAGTGAACATACCAGTGTGATGACCACATCGTTGGGTGTCATTGTCATCAACTCCAATCATGTCCATCTACAATTATAGGAACATAAAGATATTAATAAAGTGATTGAGATGTACGGAAACATTACAATAGATGTGACAGTGAAAACAACCTCTGGACATCTGGGCGAGCCTCCTTTGTTTAGCACTATAGATAGGTCGGTTCAGGAATGGATTGTAAAATACATCTGGGACACAGGCTGTCTGAATCATTGCTGCAATTATAAGGAATAAGAAATACAAAATTTAGCAGGTAGACAAATTAACCGAAAATCAAAGTTATATTCGTTAGTGCATTGATCGATACCTGTATGTAAAAGCAGTGACCCATGTTATGTTGCAGATTCATCCGCCATTCCAATTTCCAATAGCAATAGGTAGGCATTATAAAATATCTACAACTAATATTGTAACAATTTTATAATGAACTACCTATTGCTATTGAAAAATGTATAGCTTATAGACGTATCATTTTAATCGTAGGTTGTTCAGGGTCCGGCATTCGTTTCGGATAATGTAGCACTGGACGCACCTGCAAGACCCAAAAGAAAAAAGTAAACGAAAAATCGAGACAAAGAAATGTAAAAAACCCATAAAAGAAAGAGGGAATGGAATGTACATGTGTTAAGAGGCACATTTATATGACACTATATTGTATTAGGGAGGGCAGCACTCTTTAAGCCTTATCGTCCTTTCCACTCCTTTTATCTCCCTGATCTCGTTGTTTCTGATATTCAGTTATTATAGTTTGTAATAGTTTATATTTTCGTCAAATACTAATAAAGTTTTTTGTGCTACTTATGGGGTAATTACGTAAGCTCATTCCTAAAGGATGCTGTTTTTTCAATTACTGTTGGTCCAAGGGATAAAGCTTATTAGCCTATTTGTCACCATAAAAGGCGTGGGTCATCTAAAATAAACTTGCCCAAAGACCTTCAAATTGGTTAACAGATTTTGTCAATACATAAGAGCCTATTTAACACGTAAACTATACTTGCCAAACACTCCCTTATTATTGTCTTACAATCATCTTCCTAAATTATGAGTGTAAGAAGAAAAACGAAGACTAAAACCAATCTGATTTACCAATACCGTGTTGACCTGTTTAACTTGACTTATAGATTTCCCTAGTTTCACCACAATTATAACACACGATACACGACAGTTAAATGACGTAAGTAAAAATCTAAATTTTACCTTATTCCCGGCAGCAAGGATTACCAATTTCCCATTGTCAACTGGTTGTTGCCTACCTGCACTAAATATTTATCTTTCGGACCTGTTGCCCAACCCTCCTATGTTGGCATCCATATCTTACGCCTGCGTTATATGAAACAAAATCTAGAAAGTATTAGTACACATACCCTATTAGAGCACAGACGCCAACAATGGCTATCCTTAACTTTGATACGGAAAAGAAAAACTATTAAATTCAAGTAATCTTAATCATTAATCTGGTAGGTCAAATTCACTTCAGAGAACATAACAATCATAAAAACTATGAACTTGAACTTTTCGGCTTCTCGTGAACCGTTCCACAAAAAGACCCCTACATTAATACGAAACCCCTATCCCAAACACCTTTAAATTCACCACCGGAATCCCAATCCCAAACGCCCCTGATTTCATAAAAACCCCCCTTAAATTAAAACTCAAAGATGAGGCTACTATCAACAAAAGATAAAAAAAAAAAAAAAAAAAAAAAAAAAATTGTAGCATAGATAAGGAATATAAGCAACCTGTTCAATGATTCCTTGTCAGACCGCACCTTGGAAGCGTTCTGTTAGCATCGATCCACCTTGAAATCGATCTGTTACCATCGATCTGGTTTTTTATAAGAATCAAACCGTAGCATGCCATCTGATTATATGTTTAGGACTGTGTGTGCAAACTGATCAGATAGATAGATCTAGAATGTGTTAGATACTCCTCCGTATGATTATATTAAACCGAAATTTTGGATTGCGTAGTGTATGGACCGCTTGTGATGGATAACGGGAGCCCAAAGGCCCATTTGTTTTGGCGGGAAACCTGCGGGTGAAACGACGTAGTTTCCTATTGTTACCATCGATCTGGTTTTTTATAAGAATCAAACCGTAGCATGCCATCTGATTATATGTTTAGGACTGTGTGTGCAAACTGATCAGATATATAGATCTAGAATGTGTTTAGATACTCCTCCGTATGATTATATTAAACCGAAATTTTGGATTGCGTAGTGTATGGACCGCTTGTGATGGATCAACGGGAGCCCAAAGGGCCCATTTGTTTTGGCGGGAAACCTGCAGGTGAAACGACGTAGTTTCCTATCTGTTACCATCGATCTGGTTTTTTATAAGAATCAAACCGTAGCATGCCATCTGATTATATGTTTAGGACTGTGTGTGCAAACTGATCAGATAGATAGATCTAGAATGTGTTAGATACTCCTCCGTATGATTATATTAAACCGAAATTTTGGATTGCGTAGTGTATGGACCGCTTGTGATGGATCAACGGGAGCCCAAAGGGCCCATTTGTTTTGGCGGGAAACCTGCAGGGACCGCTTGTGATGAAACGACGTAGTTTCCTATTGGTTTTAATATATATTGATAATTTGCACAAAAAGACATAAGATGTGAGTGAATCTCACATCCCACCCCAGTTCATACATGAGACTAGTTAGCATTTTGGATTTTTTTTGGGTAAAAGATTGTTACACCTGGTAAATTAGTATTCCAAAAAATAGTTAAGTACATAAGATGTAAGTGAATCTCATATCTCAACCCAGTTCATAGGTGAAATACAAGCATACCATTTGCACGTCAAACCAAACCATTCAAAAGAAAGACAAACCAATCTTATGAAAAACTACTAAATAAAATACTTACGTCTAGTATGACCATGAACCTTAATATCATAAGTGGGCACTTTGGAATTTTGATTCAGACAAGAATCGACAATCACATTTTAGATACAAGTGGAATCAAGGTAAGATGGAAACACTCTAATTAAAATCAACATATTTGCTTGGAGATTGATCATCAGTAGTCTTCCAACTCGTCACAATTTGGATATACGCAGAATAGACCTGATTCCATTTTCTGCCCAGTTTGCAATGAAGCTGTAGAGACTGGCCACTGTCTTTTTCTTGATTGCGACATCGCACAACACCTTTGGAAGCTGACCATAAAGTGGTGGGGGGTAAACGACTACCTTAAAGACATCTTAGGAACCGCACATGGGCTGATTTGCTATCTCTTCCAATCAAGGTAAAACCTATCTTTGATGCGGTGGTTCTTATCACCAATCGGACTATTTGGCGCTTCAGGAATAGACGCATTTTTTACTTGAAACCTCCAAGGAAAGACACCCTTGAAGCAGAAATCAAAACCCTTTCTTTCTCGTGGAATACATATAGAAACAAGAAATTTAACGTAGATTGGAATGTATGAATTCTATGATCCTATCTTGGCATATAACATCTTGTAAAATTACCCATCTCGAGCTTCTTAATTGAGTTTTTAATAAAATCTTGATTTCCAAAGAAAAAAAAAAGAAAAGAAAAGAAGCAATCATCATTTATTTTTCCAAGTAATGTATAGCTCCAGGATGTACGAATACATAAGTCAATAATACAAGTCCAAAAGATGAAAATAACATATTTTCTAACTATATTATTATTTACATGTATAGATGCTTGAAAAAGATAAGCAAGAGCCACATAAAGATGAGAAATTTAGAAAACCAGGTTATTTAATAAAGTATTACGTTAATTCGAGTTTGGTATATGACTTCAATTGTAATTTATACTGGGATTAAGAAAGGAGGAAATTAAAGGTAATGACAGAAGCATAGAGAGCACGAAGGAGTGAAATGCAATATTCATGAGGCAATTCATTCTTCTCTGTGCTCTGTATCTTCTGTCAACATCCGTCATTGTTTTCTTCTCTTAATCAATTACATAGGAACGATGGCAAAAGCATATCCAATGTGTACTAATTTGGCATATCTAGATCAATTAGATTTAATTGCCTAATGATAAATATACAATTTACGTATGTTCCTCATGATGTGCTTAATGTGTCAAAAGCTATAGATTGTTTAATGTTGAAAGTTTACAATATCACAAACCCGTTGATGCGTGTTTAAGTATTCTGCTTGAAGGATTTATTCTGAGCAATTCTGAGTGGTAATACCTTGGATACGCTTCCTAATCATATCTTACAATCAAACGTGTACATGAATATGCTTTAAGCGTACACATGTATGAGAGACGTAGAGGATCTAACATATTTACAAAATAAATAAAAAAATATGGAAGACATTGTTAGAGTTAAATGGAAAAAATATTAACGTGTATGTCTAGATTCGAACACGGGACCGAGGGATTGCACACTTTACGTATGATGATCAAGTAAATAATTAATATATGTATTTATTATGTGTATTAATTATTTGGACACGAAATAATACATAACGGAAGTTATGTAAACTAACGGTGTTGACTAACGACCGTTAGGGAATAGTTAAAGGACTATTAGTGAAATTGGGAGTGGAAGAATCTATAATTCTTGGGGAGCACTCATTGCACCGATCGGCCTAGGGGATTAGAAACCCTAATTCGGTTGGCTTGTTCCCAAAGTTTCCCAAACACTATAAATACACATTAAGGGTTATTAGTTATGTTACCTTGTGCACTTGCTATAACCATTAGTGTATTTTCTCTTCTCCTTTAACCTCAAAACCGATCGGATCTATTCCAATAGGGTCGATCCATAAAATATTGTTTGGTTTTACGTGTCTAATCACTAGCAACATTGCTTGATCGGTTATAGTACGTGTGTACAAGAGTTCGGTAATTACTCACTATAGTAATTATTAGATTGTGGAACAAAACGGTAAGGGGTTCCACGCTAATCCTAATTGTTGATCAAGTAAAGAGAAGAGAAGAACAAACGGTACGTAACTTGTTTATTATTCATGTAATTCATTATATGTGTTAAATACGATCTTGCTTCCGCTACGTTCTCTTGATGTGTTTATTTATCCAGATGTGTATACATGCTATTAAAATTCTAACAGTGGCATCATGAGCCAATTTAACATGTTAATAATATTACCTAAACGCATATTAAAAATCAATACTTGATTTAACATACATGTTGGACGATTTTTATTTTTAAGGTTTTGTTTTTGTAGAAAACAAACTAATAAAAATCAAATAGAATTTAGGGTTAGGGTTTCGACCCTGTTATAACTAATTAATTAGTTTGTAACCGTAAATTAAGAACATGATGTGCTATGTGTTTATTTGAGTAATTAGGGTTACGATCTTGGTTGATCCATAATTCTTCATGCAAAGAATTATGGATTTGGTTGTGTTTAATTTGCTACATGTTTTTTTTAAGATAAGTCTAAAATTAGGGAAGACCCTAATTAAATATATTAATGAATCGGTTATGTGCAATGTGGTATTTAATTATGTAAAACTTACGCGGTCAAGTTATTTGGCGTCTGTGGTCCATTGGGCAAAATGAGCTCGAAAACCAATGGGAGTTTTTCTAATTATATACATTAATTTTCACATAGAAATTGTTAATAGGGTTTATCAAAAGGTTTGCATGTGGCTATATGATATTGTTAATGATCATATATGTGTTATTAAGTGTTTGTTTATTTTTTTTTAATTACTTGATATTTCTGTTTTAATTATGATGGATTGTAAACAACAAAAAGGGTAATTTTTTGAATAAAAAATAAATGAACCTAATAACTATAAAACCTTTGTGGAAAATTATTGTTGCCAAGTCTTAAGTGCCGATAGTGGTTCGTTTCGCACGGTAATTTTCTCCCAGGCGAGACTAGCAATTTAATAATTTACTATATAAATGTTTTAAGCTTTATAATCTTAAAGTTTTTAATTGATTGATGCAACTGTACATTATGGTCGAAGCGGCGGACCTAATGTTGACAAACTATAAAGTGGGTATAAGGAAGATGGACATTAAATTGTCATCCAAAATGGGCGCGTTTTTAATCAGCCTTCGGGCGGATGTTTGCCCATCCGCTCGCCTGTGCGTCAACATTAGACTTACCAACTACACCATTTTATATGTATGAAGCATCTTAAGGCAATGTTGTAAGTTTCTCAATGCCATTAATTAAAATTTTGTTGATTTAAGCTGCTAATGAGTAAATAATTTTTGTAGAAAACATATGATACAAGATGAATGCATGACATCTTGTACATATTTTTGATTCAGATCAAAATAAAATACCCTTAAAATTTTAAGCTATATGCCACCTAATGAAACGAAAACACCTGAGATTAGATGCCCTCATTACTAGCAGCCAAAGCTGATGTAATGATCAAGGGATGATAATCAAAGGGTAAATTGAGTACTTTCATTACTAGCAGCCAAAGCTGATGTGATGAAACGACGTTAATTTGCAGTTTCTTAAGTTGGTTAACTTAATTGAGCACTTTCATTACTAGCAGCCAAAGTTGATGTAATGAAACGGCGTCAAGGCATAAATATTTGGGGATGAAACATGCTTACATTTGCAACCGAGGTTGGCAAAATATGTAAGTCCCATGACTATAGGAATTGCAATTAGATATTGCAATTGAGTTTAACTCTACCTTATTGAGTACTTTCATTGCTAGCAGCCAAAGCTAATGTGATGAAACGACGTCAATTTGGATCCTAGTTTTTCAATGAAAATTAAATGGTTAAATGTTACCATGGGTGTTTAATTTTCTTAAAAAGTTTAATTATCGAAAGTACTAACTTTTGAACTTTTTCTGTAGAAATGGCCCAACCCGACAACACTAACATGACAAACATGAGTTCTGCTTTCAAAATGATGATTGAAAGAGAAAAGTTGACTGGTTCAAAGAATTTCAATGATTGGTACCGTTCTTTGAGGATTAATCTTAGAATGGCCAAAAGATTTGAATATCTTAGTAAGCCTCTTCCTACAGCTCCTACTGGTACTGCTTCTAATGCTGAACTTGAAGAGTACAATAATGATTATGACAAGCACAATGATGTGGCTTGTCTCATGTTATCTGGGATGGATACTCAATTGCAAAAGCAATTTGAAAACTTTGGTCCCATGGACATGATCAATGAGCTCAAACGCATGTTTGAGAAACCACCTATGGTAGAGTTATATGATCTATTAGATTCTCTGGCCAAGTATAAGCAGGATGCTAGTAAACCAGTGAGTGCCCACGTATTGGATATGAAAGGTTATCTTGACCAATTGGAAGCACTCGGATGTGGTTACGTGCAAGATGTACAAGTTGGCCTCATCAATCGATCCCTTAACGAGGAGTTGTTTGGTGAATTTGTGCGCAAGTTCAATATGCATTGCACGGGGAAGACAATAAGTGATTTACATGCAATGCTTATTGACTTTGAGAAGGGACTCTCAAAGAAGGCACCTATACCTGCTGTGATGGCAATTCAAGGTGGTAGGATTACTAAGCCCAACAAACCGCGACATGTGAACAAGAAGGGCAAAAGTAAAGCTGACAAAGGAAAATAGGTTGTGATCCATCAGCAGAAGCCTAAGAAGCAGAATCCTCCTGTGAAGAAGGATTATTCCAAGAAGGATACGGCTGCTTGTCACCACTGCAACACTCCTGGACATTGAAAGAGGGACTGTCCATTGCTACTTGAGGGGTGTCGCAAGAATAAGAATACCAAGGCTGTAAATGGCGCGAGCACTTCAGGTATTTTTATGATTGAATTATTTTCTTTTCCTCGAAAGCATAATGCCTGGATTTATGATACAGGATGTGGTACTCACATCTGTAATACATCGCAGGGACTTAGAGGAGCGAAGAAGCTGAACTATGGGGAATGCTACTTGTACGTGGGCAATGGCATACGTGCGGCAGTTGAAGCCATAGGGTCATTTGACTTAGTTTTACCTTCGGGTTTAATTTTAATATTGAACAATTGTCATTATGCACCGTCTATTATTAGAGGTGTTGTTTCATTTTCTTTATTGTTGGATAATGGTTTTGATCACACATTTAATAAAAATGGAATTTCGGTTTCTTTAAATTCTATTTTTTACTTTAATGCAATTCCTATAAATGGTGTGTTTAAAATCGACATGGATAATCATGTATCCAATGGAAATAATTCTATGTATAGCATTGGAAATAAGAGAATCAAGTCTAACTTTGATTCATCTTATCTTTGGCACTGTCGTCTTGCTCATATAGGCAAGAAACGCATGAAAAAGCTGCAACATGATGGGCTTTTGCAAAATATCAATGATGATTCAGTTGATAAATGCGAATCTTGCATATCTGGGAAGATGACAAGGAAACCTTTTTCACATCATGTGGAAAGGGCAACGGATCTACTTGGATTAATACACACTGATGTGTGTGGTCCATTTAGACATGTGTCAAAACGCGGTGCTAGCTACTTCCTAACCTTTACGGATGACTATAGTCGTTATGGTTATGTTTATTTACTTAAACATAAACATGAAGTCTTTGAGACATTCAAGGTGTTTAAAAGTGAAGTAGAATTACAACTCGGTAAGAAGATTAAGGCTCTTCGATCCGATCGTGGGGGTGAATATTTAAGCCAAGAGTTTAAAGATTATCTAGCTGAGTGTGACATTGTCCAGTGATGCGTGGTTTTGCGACCTTACAACAGGTTTTACCTCTCGAGGGATCTCAAGAGGCTTGCAATCCCCACCAGGCAGTGTACCTGACCGATGTAGTATAGTGTAGTGGCAAGCACCGGGGGACTGATTGTTCTCTAGGGGAATAGTGTCGTTAGGATTGAAAAACTACTCTAATAGGTCTAAGGGTGAGGGAAGTTTTTTTTTGTATTTTTATATTTTTATGAAAGCAAGTAAAATCTCGGGTTTGAAGGAGTGGGCGGAATTAGTTGCTAGTCAACTAACCCAAATAACTACGATTGCAAATAAAATAAAATAACTAAAAATAAAAAGGTGGTGGAACTTATATGGAGAGAAATGTGTTTACTTAGATTTCCTTACTCCCTAACTATCTTTTACCGGTTGATTAGCGTGTATTAATTGCGTGGATGACGGGTGTATTCCTTAATACCAATCGTGGGGTGGCGTACATACTTCCCCAACTCTACAAGCTCCTACTTCACTCCTATGTCGAGCCGGCTAAGAAGCTCCTAACATGGGATCACTAGAATTCGCTCATGCATTAAATACAACCATAAAAACCTTTAGTACGCATTGGTTCATGTTTCTTAAGATGTTCAAGCAAGTTACCGTATAGGAGGTTAGCCAGTTTTCTTAAGCCTAACATCGATAAACAATCATCCAATACAATTAATAACACACCAACAACCAATAATCAATAGTTAGGTTTCATTAGATCTAAGCAAACACAAGATAAATCTAGCCTACCATGTTAATTAAAAGACAAGAACAAGATATAATCAAACAACACATAGACATATTGAATGATTAATTGATAACTTATCTTCAATTGAACATGGGAGATCCAAGGGTATAAAACCCTTAAAAATGGCAGAAAATTCGTCTTAGGGTTTCTCCTCACAAAGTTGCACACAATGAATAAAAATTGCAAAACTATATATAGAATTTAGGGTCTGACGGCGTCACGTTGTATGAGGTGACGCCGTCACCTCGCTGCGGCTAGGGTTCCCGGATGGTCTTCCTGACGCCGTCCCTCTTTAATCCTCCAAAATCCGTTCTGGCCTATCAAGGGTTGACGGCCTTCTTGACGCCGTCCCCCTTTAATCTTTCAAAATCCACTCTGGCGCGTCAAGGGTTGACGCCGTCAGGATTGGGCTTGACGCTGTCAAAGTTACAATTCCAGCCGAATTTGAGATTTTGTCGTTTTCTTCACTTTTATGCTCCAAAAACGTCCAAAATGCTTCCTTTTCCAGATTTCTTCTCCAAAGTACCTAAAATGACAAAAGGAACGATTTAGGGCAATATTTGATCAAATAAATACGATTTAGGGCTTAAATGACCCCCTAAAAGCGGTATACTTTTCGCTTCATCAAATACCCTTACACTTGAGATTTGCTTGTCCTCAAGCAAATGCGCTTTTATTCTAATCAAAATACAAGTTAGGGGTCATTTAATGCTAATATAAAAGTAATTACAACAAATAGTCGTTCCACTTTAATCATAATAAGCACGGAGATTACAAACTAGCACCTCACAAGTAGTGTTTAGATACTCACATCTCTCAGGTGTCATAAACGTAAATCTCATAAATGAAAATGGATAATATCTCTCACTACCTGTCATAGCAAATAGATTACCATAGGCTTGGGAAAGGATCAAAAACCTCCTCCACTAAGCGTAAGCACCTAAGATAAACTATCAAAGAGGGCTTTTAAACGGGTTATAACGTCAGGTGTAGGGATATGATAAACACGGATTTGTTGGATAAGGGATATTTTACTGGTGGCGAGTTAACGATCTTGGTTGATTACAAGTACTATACAATGTTGCTAAGCCAAGACTCGACTCAATCTTAAGCTAAAAACAAAATAACAAAAACATAAAATAAACATAAAATGAAACGGGATGGTAGTCTGTATGTTTTTTCTACTTTTCTTTTTTTTTTTTCTCATTTTTTTTTTCATACACTCTTGCCCTACCATCCAAAATAATACATCATAGGGGCGTTGCATTCCCCTTACACTTGAACTTTTACATAACTTTACAAATAACTATTCTAATGACTCGAATTAAGATAATCAAAACACTTGGAGTACTTTTCAAATATTTAGCACATATGGGGGTAATAATGTTGTTCTTCCCCATTACTCCATTACACTAGTACTTTACCTATGAGTCCCAATCGTCCCAAAACAATATGTACAAGGATATGACTCGACTTAGCAACCATGTAATCAGTTAGATAATTAACTTGGGGTTTAAACAAATGTTGTCACAATAATGCACTAAAAATGAGTGCATACAAGGTAGGCTAAGGCGATTTGGGTGTACATTTAAGTGGGCTGTAAACAAATTCTTACTTTAAGTAAAATGCTTAAAGTTAGAAATGAAAAGATAGGCTCTGAGGGGTGTACTAGGGGTATCGTGTACTAAAAATGAGTACAACGCAAAGGGTGTGGGAGAATTACTTGACCAATGTAGCCAATGTAATTATAACAAAAACACAGGTGGGAAACAATGGGTTAATCCTAATGCCTCTTATCATGTAGTAAATCTAACTACACGAATGTAGTCTCACTTGTGGCCTCGGAATGGTCCTAACGCAAGTTCTAGAATCTAAGTGCTACCGGTACACACATCATAGCATAAATGCTTTTCCTACCAATTCTAGGGGCGAACCTCACATATTTGGGGGTGGAAAATTTTTTAGTGGTACGGTTTTGTGCTAGTCATATAACTCCTATCCATGAGACGCTCATTAAGACCAAAGTTTCACTCCTATATGTTGTAAAAAAATTTAAATTTGGCACTAAAATTGCCTTAACAGGTATTTCTCTCAGTTTTATTACACATCTACCATTAAACAAACGAAAAATCAAGCGTAATTGCATTCTCTGAAGTATCGTACTTTACCCTCCCCCCCCCCCCTTACACTTAAGATGAACATTGTCCCCAATGTTCAAATAACAAGATGTAAAAGTAAAATAAGGTAAAAGAATGAAATCAAATACTCCCCTGATTCGTTCGGTGGATAAAGAGGTAACATGTTTAGATCTTCTTCCAAGGTAATGTTGAAACTTCAAGATTAAAGCAGCGCCAAAAGCTAGATTCCACATACATCTCCTTGTCCAAAATAGCCTGTTAAACCTGAGAAAACAAACACGAAAACCTGCATAACATCGGCGGGATAAATCTATATAAGGATATAATGCTTGTGGAATGATTATTTTGCAGATTCATGGAGTTTATAAGCTAGAGATTTAATAAAGCATTTTATGATTCCGGTAGAAAAACAAAACCTTCAAAAATTTCAGAAAATTAAAACCTGACGCCGTCAGAAATGATCTGACAGAATTCTCATGTTAAGTTTCTGGAAAATTTCTGGAAAAACCTATACCTTACTTCCTGGAATTCCTGCAAAACATCATTATGACTAGATACAAGCATTTGACTCAAACAATTACTAATATGTATGTTAATTTAATATTATTATGATTCATGTTCATTTGTTCTAATAAACCGATTTGGATTTCCCTTACACTTATCTTTTGCAAAATACCTTTATATGTAGTTAAGACGAAGTTAAAAACAAGATAAAGCATTTTCACAATTTAGTTTCGAACATGAATCAATAATAACAAAAAAAAAATTAAACATACTTACGGAAGCAAATAAAATCAAACAAACAAATAAATAAACACACAAAGCAAATAAAGCTTGGGTTGCCTCCCAAGAAGCGCTTTTCTTTATTAACGAGTCTTGTAGCTAGACTCAAAGTCCTTTTAACCTATGTAAGTGAGATCTTCATCGAGGATGTCTTTAGGGTTAAGCTTGGTTTGAAGTTTTCTATTGGTCCGCTTAGTATAATATATCTTTTCAAACTTCTCTCCATCCGGGTCATACAATGTCATCTTAATATGCCATGACCCATCTCCATCTTTGGGTGGTTTGTTCCAATCCCACTTATGATCATTGTCTTCACATGTCCACTTATTCATCCCTAGGTTAATTGGCAAAACTCCTAGGAAATCAATCATCTTCCTAAAAACTAGAGGGTCTTCAAATGGATCCAATTCGGTGTCCCTAGCCAAGAGTTGCTCTACCGTATGTGTTCGGTTCACAAAGTCCTCTTCTAGGTAAAATGGGCGTTGAGGTCCTATGAAGTCTCTATCGATCCAAGGTCCATATCTAGATGGTCTCCTATTTAATTCTAACCAATGGGGTGTTGGTTCCTCACTAGTATCATAGGCATGTTTCTTCACATCATAGACTGACCAAGTATCACCTTCTCCTACCGCTATCTTAGATTCCTTACAATCAATCATAGCACTAGCGGTCGCCAAAAATCCTCTACCTATTAACAAGGGGCATGTAGGGTCGCTAACCATATCAAGGACATGGAAATCGGCTAACATGGCTAATTTCCTATGTGTACTAACACGTCTTTGACTACCCCAACTGGGTAAGCAACACTTCCATCCTCTAAGCCTATTATTACCTCGGTTTCTTCAAGTTTCCCTAGTTTTAGAGAGGTGTGGAGAGGTAATGGAAGTAGGTTAAGGCTTGATCCAAGATCGGCTAATGTGTCATAAGCCTCCGAATTACCGATCTTTCAAGGTAGAACAAATAGGCCCAGATCATCTAATTTCTTAGGTAGCTTGTTTTGAACGAAGGCGGTCCCTTTGTCGCCTAACTTGAGCTTCTTCTCATCCAACACATCAATAACCGGACTTTCAAGGTGGAACTCCTTGAATTCATTGTCAAGGTTTTGAGTGGGAGGTGTTTCAACTATGTTGTTGACCAATTTAGTGTTTGATATCATAACCTCTTGGTCATTTTGAACGACTTGGGTCTGTTTGAAACACGAGCTCATGGAATTGACCGAATAATATTGTGGACAAGAACTAGGAGACGAAATCGATGAAATGGCGTTGACGTTTAGTTTCGGGTTCTTGACTGTGTTGCTAGGGAGTGCTCCCATTTCTCGGTCATTGAGGGCTTCCAACAAAGTGTCAATCTTATTGGTCATCTCGCTTTGTTTTTGTTTGAAATCGGCTTCAAACTTGGCCAAACGAGCTTCTTGAGATGCCATAAATTGGGGCATCAATCCTTCAAGATTATTGGTACTACCATAATTGTTGGAAGGATTGTTATTGAAAGTACGGTTCGAGTTGGAACCGCTTGATTGGAAACGATTAGGTGGGTTGGAAGAATTGGTTTGTTGTGTGTTTTGGCTTTGCTTCCACCTAAGGTTTGGGTGATTTTTCCATGAGGGGTTGTATGAATCACCGTAGGGATTTGGCTCGGGTTTAAAAGTGTACCACTTGTCTCCCGCTCCGTCGGTACGCGAGGATGCGTAGTCCGCAAAAGCTTGTTCGGGGAGTTCCATGCAATCACGAGTGTCGTGGGGACCACTACATAATTCACACGAAGAAGTGATTTTGTTCACTTGGCTTGAAGGTTTAGGAGCCTCGTAGGATTTCATAAGAAACTTGACTTGGTCTTCAAGTTCTATGATCCTACGGTCGAAAGTGCTTGAATTGTTCGAAGGCAAAGATATTGCCTTGACCGTTTTATTCAAATCACGGGGATCATTCCAACTTTCGTTGTCATAAAGAGCAAGATCTTCCAGGAGAGCCCATGATTGTTCCGCACTTAGATCACGTAGCTTACCACCGGCCGATTGGTCAATGGTTTGCCTCGTGGAGAGATTGATGTGGTCATAGAAGATTTGGACTTGGAGCCAAAGTTCTATGCCATGGTGAGGGACTTTTTGGAGTAAGTCCTTGAATCGAGTCCATGCCTCGTAGAGGGTTTCGCCTTGACGTTGTTGGAACATCAAGATATCATTCCTTAGCTTGGTAGTTCTTCCTGGTGGGAAAAACTGAGCGAGGAAACGAGTGGTAAGATCATCCTAAGAGGTGATGGATCCTGCGGGTAGGCGCTCTAGCCATTGACTAGCTTGGTCCCGCAGAGAGAATTGAAAGAGACGCAGTCGGGTCGTCTCTCGAGTGGCAACATCAAGGTCTATGGAATCAACGATTTTGAGAAAGTCCTTGAGATGTTTGATTAGGATCTTCGGAACGAAGTCCATGGAATGCTATCCGCTTTGCACCAACCGGATGGTGTCGGTCGCAATGGGAGTGACATCGCTCCTTGAGTGAGCTCAATGATGATCGATAGCCATGGTGGCTAGGACGGGAGTAGTCTCCTAAGGTACGGGCTCTAGGAGTGGGTGTTGTTGTGGTGGTGGGTTGTTGGGATCAAGGATATTACCACCTTCTATGATGTTGGATGGTAATGGTTACGAACAAAGAAACGAAGAAAAAAGATAGACTAAAGAAAACCTAGAAAAATAAAATAAAAATCTCACTAGAAAGGAATCTAGTGGGTAGACCTAATAAAATAAAAATTCAACCTAAACAATAACTATTCCCCGGCAGCGGCGCCAAAAACTTGATGCGTGGTTTTGCGACCTTACAACAGGTTTTACCTCTCGAGGGATCTCAAGAGGCTTGCAATCCCACCAGGCAGTGTACCTGACCGATGTAGTATAGTGTAGTGGCAAGCACTGGGGGATTGATCGTTCTCTAGGGGAATAGTGTCGTTAGGATTGAAAAACTACTCTAATAGGTCTAAGGGTGAGGGAAGATTCTTTTTGTATTTTTATATTTTTATGAAAGCAAGTAAAATCTCGGGTTTGAAGGAGTGGGCGGAATTAGTTGCTAGTCAACTAACCCAAATAACTACGATTGCAAATAAAATAAAATAACTGAAAATAAAAAGGTGGTGGAACTTATATGGAGAGAAATGTGTTTACTTAGATTTCCTTACTCCCTAACTATCTTTTACCGGTTGATTAGCGTGTATTAATTGCGTGGATGACGGGTGTATTCCTTAATACCAATCGTGGGGTGGCGTACGTACTTCCCCAACTCTACAAGCTCCTACTTCACTCCTATCTCGAGCCGGCTAAGAAGCTCCTAACATGGGATCACTAGAATTCGCTCATGCATTAAATACAACCATAAAAACCTTTAGTACGCATTGGTTCATGTTTCTTAAGACGTTCAAGCAAGTTACCGTATAGGAGGTTAGCCAGTTTTCTTAAGCCTAACATCGATAAACAATCATCCAATACAATTAATAACACACCAACAACCAATAATCAATAGCTAGGTTTCATTAGATCTAAGCAAACACAAGATAAATCTAGCCTACCATGTTAATTAAAAGACAAGAACAAGATATAATCAAACAACACATAGACATATTGAATGATTAATTGATAACTTATCTTCAATTGAACATGGGAGATCCAAGGGTATAAAACCCTTAAAAATGGCAGAAAATTCGTCTTAGGGTTTCTCCTCACAAAGTTGCACACAATAAATAAAAATTGCAAAACTATATATAGAATTTAGGGTCTGACGGCGTCACGTTGTATGAGGTGATGCCGTCACCTCGTCGCGGCTAGGGTTCCCGGATGGTCTTCCTGACGCCGTCCCTCTTTAATCCTCCAAAATCTGTTCTGGCCTATCAAGGGTTGACGGCCTTCTTGACGCCGTCCCCCTTTAATCTTCCAAAATCCACTCTGGCGCGTCAAGGGTTGACGCCGTCGGGATTGGGCTTGACGCTGTCAAAGGTACAATTCCAGCCGAATTTGAGATTTTGTCATTTTCTTCACTTTTATGCTCCAAAAACGTCCAAAATGCTTCCTTTTCCAGATTTCTTCTCCAAAGTACCTAAAATGACAAAAGAAACGATTTAGGGCAATATTTGATCAAATAAATACGATTTAGGGCTTAAATGACCCCCTAAAAGCGGTACACTTTTCACTTCATCATCCTGCAACTCACATCTCCTTATACTCCACAGCAAAATGGTGTATCTAAAAGGGGAAATCGTACATTGCTTGATATGGTACGATCTATGTTTAATCTTACATCTCTTTCCTTATCCTTTTGGGACTATGCCCTTGAATCTGATGTACACGTGTTGAATAGGATTCCAACTAAGAAGGTGGATAAGACTCCACATGAAGTATGGAATGGAAAATCTCCCAACTTGTCTTACTTAAAGGTCTGGGGTTGTGAGGCGTTTGTTAAACGTGACTCACCAGATAAACTCCAACAAAGATCTGTTAAGTGTATCTTCGTAGGATACCCTAAGGAAATGAAGGGTTACTACTTTTACTTTCTACCTGAGAATAAAGTCATTGTGGCTAGGTATGGAGATTTCATTGAGAAGAATCTCATATCTCAAGAATTCGGTGGGAGGGTTTATGATCTTGAAAGTGATCATGAAGATACATCACCTTCTGAAAACACTAGCACACTTCATGTGGAACCTGAAAGTTTAGGTCCTCCACCTGAAGTTGAAGTGGTTCCCATTCGCAGATCTACAAGATCTGTAAAAGCTCCTGAACGTCTATTTTTAAATGTAGAGTGTGAGGAAACTATCCTAGAGGATCTTGATGAACCTACTAGTTATAAGGCTGCCATTAATAGTCCTGAGAAGGATAAATGGCAGGTTGCTATGAATGGGGAAATTCAATCCATGAGAGGCAATGAAGTCTGGATTGAAGTAGACCTTCCTCCCAATGCTAAGGTTGTTGGGAGTAAGTGGCTCTTTAAAAAAAACGGACATGGATGGCAACGTACACACCTATAAAGCTCGTTTGGTAGCTAAAGGCTTTACCCAAACATATGGTATTGAATATGAGGAGACCTTTTCTCCTGTAGCTGACATTAGAGCTATTAGGATTCTCATAGCCATAGCTGCACACTATGACTATGAGATTTGGCAGATGGATGTCAAAACCACCTTCTTAAATGGTCGCCTAGATGAAGACATCTATATGGCGCAGCCTGAGGGGTTTGTGAATCCAAAGTTCCCTAACCGTGTATGCAAGCTTCAAAGATCCATTTATGGATTGAAGTAGGCATCACGTCAATTGAATAAGAAATTTGATGAGGAAATCAAAAGATTTAGATTTACTCAGAATTTCGATGAGTCATGTGTATACCACAAAGCTAGTGGCAGTGATGTTATTTTCCTAGTTCTATATGTTGATGACATATTGATCATGGGTAAAAACATTCCAAGTTTACATGAGGTGAAAGCCTATCTTGGGAAATGTTTTTCCATGAAAGATCTAGGAGAAGCAGCATACATTCTAGGAATCAAGATCTATCAAGACATATCTAGGCAGTTGATTGGTTTAAGCCAAAGTGCTTACATTGACAAGATATTGAAGAGATTCAATATGCAAAACTCCAAGAAGGGATTCTTGCCAATGCAAGTGGATCATGGCTTGAGTAGCGAAGCTTGTGCTTCAACACCTGAAGAGGTGGCACGCATGAAGCGAATCCCTTATGCTTCGGCTGTGGGATCGATTATGTATGCGGTGCGATGTACAAGGCCCGATGTGGCATTCGCTCAAAACATTACCAGTCGTTATCAGCAGAATCCAGGTGAACTCCACTGGACTGCTGTGAAACATATTCTCAAGTATTTGAGATCTGCGAGAGATATGTTTTTAGTGTACGGGGGAAATCCAGAAGCAGAACTGTGTGTTATAGGTTACTGCGATGCATCATGGGAGTGTGATAAAGATAATACGAAGTCTCAGATGGGATATGTCTTTGTCATTAATGGAGGTGCTATGGATTGGAAGAGCAAGAAGCAGAGTACTTTGGCGATGTCTGCAACAGAAAGTGAGTATATTGCTGCCTCAGAAGCCGCAATGGAAGCAGTCTGGATTAGGAAGTTCATTTCAGGGCTTGGAGTTATGCCCTTAATCAAAAGACCTATAAAAATGTATTGTGACAACTCAGCCGCAATTACATTTGCCAATGATCCTGGAATTATGAAGGGCACCAGACATTTCCCGATCAAGTACCACTATGTTAGAGAACAAGTGGGGATAGGCGAGATCGAATTACTCAAAGTTCACACAGATGACAACTTAGCAGATCCATTTACGAAGGCTCTACCTGGTGGAAAGCCTAAACAACTTTCAGAGGGTATAGGACTTCGTTTAGCTGATAGTATCATGCAAATCTGTGATTAGTATTTGGATAATGGGATGTTGTAAAACAGTTATTATTTTAGTGAAATAAAATAAGGTTTATGTTTATTTATCATTATCTTAATAATATATCCTATATTTGCATGTTTATATCCATGAATATATTGGTATATATTCTAAATTGTCCATTGTCAATTAATGATATGGGAATTTCATTAAATAAAGACAAATGTGAGTATTGGTAGAATATACTTGAAGGTATATTAATGTATTGTGATACCAATTTCACATGATATTCAAAGATGAATATAGGACTTATCCCGACCTCATGAATTTACTTTATGGATCTTGTCATTAAGTAAATCATGTATATAGTTATCCTCAGACTTGAGATACCAGATAATCGTTCATACATGTAGTGCATTTCCGTACTCAATTTAACGATATACGTAACTGGTAGCTATACTGATTATTTTCGGAAGTGTTGCAAAGTGTATGAGTTATGCTCGTAGTCAAAATGGGATTTGTTCCTTCAAATTTAATTTGAAGTTTAATACTATTGGGCCCCTCGTGGGATTAATAAGATGTTTGTGTGGCCACACCCATGATCTCCCCTAACTAGTTCAGAAGATATGGTAATCTTATTGAATCATAAATAACGAGAAACCGAATATTAATAAAGAATGACTTAGATCCATATCTTTATTAATGTAGTATCAGAAACAAAAGGAAAAGTATGATGATTATAATTATCATCAAATGTTTTTCCCAGGAGACCACACACCCGAGTTGTTCTGGGGGCATTGGTGTGTTGCTAGACGCTAACCAATGTCATTACACTTTTAATAGATTTCCAAGTGGGAGCTGTTAGAGTTAAATGGAAAAAATATTAACGTGTATGTCTAGATTCGAACACGGGACCGAGGGATTGCACACTTTACGTATGATGATCAAGTAAATAATTAATATATGTATTTATTATGTGTATTAATTATTTGGACACGAAATGATACATAACGGAAGTTATGTAAACTAACGGTGTTGACCAACGACCGTTAGGGAATAGTTAAAGGACTATTAGTGAAATTGGGAGTGGAAGAATCTAGAATTCTTGGGGAGCACTCATTGCACCGATCGGCCTAGGGGATTAGAAACCCTAATTCGATTGGCTTGTGACCAAAGTTTCCCCAACACTATAAATACACATCAAGGGTTATTAGCTATGTTACCTTGTGCACTTGCTATAACCCTTAGTGTGTTTTCTCTTCTCCTTTAACCTCAAAACCGATCGGATCTATTCCAATAGGGTCGATCCATAAAATATTTTGTGTAGCAAAATTATTTTTTGGTTTTACGTGTCTAATCACTAGCATCATTGCTTGATCGATTATAGTACGTGTATACAAGAGTTCGGTAATTACTCACTATAGTAATTCTTGGATTGTGGAACAAAATGGTAAGGGGTTCCACGCTAATCCTAATTGTTGATCAAGTAAAGAGAAGAGAATAACAAACGGTATGTAACTTGTTTATTATTCATGTAATTCATTATATGTGTTAAATACGATCTTGCTTCCGCTACATTCTCTTGATGTGTGTATTTATCTAGATGTGTATACATGCTATTTAAATTCCAACAGACATGGCAATATAACACAAACAAGTGAGATGCATATTACCTTTTCTGTTCTGCCACAGCCATCACAGTCCTTGCCTCCCGCCCACCCACAACTAGCTAAAGAGAGAGAGCTGACTAGGAAGGAAATAATTGGTGAATTCTCCTTATAATGAATAGGAAGATCATATGTTTCCTCTATTTGTAGAGAAAACATCCTTCTTTGTATGTAGGACAAGAACAGTTTTAGCTTTAATGTGAGCTAGCTATGGATAGTGGTTAGGGAATGTTTTTCCTCAAAGTTACACTTTTTGTAACGTAATAATAGCATGTACGCGTCGATCTCACATTTGATAGATATTGCCAATATCCTTAAGAATAGTGTTCGGTAAGAAGAAAATACAGAATCACAGCAATATTGAGATCTATTTGGACCTATATATACTAACTATGGGAATATGATCATCGATTATTGTTAGAGTTAATGGAAAAATATTAAACGTGTATGACTAGAATTGAACTCGGGACTATGTGATTGCACACTTTACGTATGAATGATTAATGAAATAATTAATATATATAAATGTTATGTATTTAATTATTTGAACACGAAATAATGACTAACGGATGTTAAGTAATTAACGAGAATTGACTAACGACCGTTAGTGAACAAAGGAAGGACGGTAGATGGAATTGCAGGACAAGAAGGTTCTAGAATCCCTATAGATTCCTACAACCGATCGGCCAAGGCTTGTACCAAGCCCAATCCACCTCAAACTTGTCCTCTAAGTTACCACTCTATAAATACAAGGCCTAGGGTTTAGGGTTTCACATCTTGTGCACTCTTGCTATAACCCTAAACCTCTATTTCTTCTTCCTTTGCTAGAAATCCATCCACAACCCTTTAGGGTGTCGATCCATAGTTTTTCTTGAAACAAAATTGTTTTGGTTTTCGTGTGTTCTTTACTAGCATCAAACATTAATCGGTTATATTACGTGTGTACAAAACCTTGGTAATTAACTCACGATAGTTAATTCCATCTTGGATTGAGAAACAAAAAGGTAAGGGATTTCTCGTTAATCCCAATTGTTTGATTAAGAAGAAGAATTGAAGTTTAGATCCTTGTTCTTGCTAGGATCAAAGGTACGTATCTTTAATATTCGGTTAATCTCTTTACATGTTAAATATTAATTCTTTGCTTCCGCTATGTGCTTTGATGATGTAGAATTATTTATATAATTGTTATGATATTTAAATTCTAACAGTGGCATCACTATCCGTTTAACATGTAATTGTATTACCGAAACGCATAAAAATCGAATTTTTTATTTGGATTAACATGTTTAGTCAAATTTTTAGGGTTTTTAGAACATAAAATTTTGAACCTAATTTTTTTGGGGGGGAGGGTCGATCCCTCTTTGATTAAAAAGCTGGTTTTGTAACCCTAAAATTAGGAACATGTGTGTTTATGTGTGTAAAGAGTTACGTTCCTTGACTTGTGTAATTAATCCATGATACTTCATGCAAGGTTATCATGGATTAGGGTTTGTAATTAATTGTTAAGTTACTTGGTACATGTAATAAAAGGTAGATCTAAAGTTAGGGAAGACCTAATTAATTAAATTAATGAATCTTTTATGTCCAACGTGGTATATGTTTGCTAAGGCTTACGCAACCAACTTTTTTGGTGTATGTGGTCCATTGGTACCATTAGCTCGAAAACCAATGGGACTCTTAGTAATTATATGCATAATAATTCACATATAGATTATTAATAGGATTTATCAAAAGGTTTGCATGTGGCTATATGATTTAATGGTTAAGATTATATGAGTTATTATGTGGTTATTTATTTTTATTAAATTACTTGTCTTTTTTGTTTAAATTACGTGTTGAATTGTAAGCAAAAAGAGGGTAATTTTTGGAATAGAAAATAAATTGACCTAATAACTATGAAACCTTGATGTGATAAATTATATATTGCAAAGTCTTATGTGCCGACAGTGGTTCGTTTCGCACGGTAATTTGCTCCCAGGCGAGACTAGCAATATTATAGTTTATAACTTATTTTTTTAAGACTTAGAATCATAAACTTTTGATTTCATGATGAGTTTTGTACCAATAGTGTGAACGGCTCACCTAGTTTAGACAAACTATAAGAGGGGTATAAGGAGGCTTGACATTAAATTGTCATCCGAAAGAAACGCATTTTTAATTAGCCTTCAGGCGGACGTTTGTCTCTCCGCTCCTTTGTACGTCTAATTGAAGCTACCAAGTAATGCTATTATTTTGTACAAAATCATCTTAAGGGTGAATTGACCTCAATTCCACGCGCCACTTTTGTGTTAATTATCCGAATAACTTGGGTCTTTATGACTCATGCAGTAGTAGGATATAGTGGGCGATAATTGGAGGTAATTCTTTGATTAGTGAACCCAATACCTCAATTAAAACTTTGTTGATTTAACTCTTAGCCTTAATTGGTAAATAAAATTGTTTTGAAAACTTATGATACGAAGATGTGTGCATGCTTCTTCGTACATATTTTGATTGTCACATCAAAATAAATAGCCTAAAATTTAAGTTCATGCTATCTAATTATAAGAGACACTTGGAGTTAATATTTAGCGTAAGTGAGACCTTGCCTAGATATTAATGACAAGGTAAATTTCCATGGCGTGAGACCGTGACATGGAGAATTTGCAGTTTCTAAATTAGATGACTTAATTAAGTTGTAAGTGAGACCTTGAAACTTAAGGCATAAGATGGGAAGAAACATGCTTACATTGCAAAATTATTTTTGGCAAATGTAATTCCCATAATGATCTAGGAGTCGGAAATTGTTTGCCGATTATTGTACGACAGATTACCATATTTTGTACTTTCATTGCTAGCAGATCAACTGATGTAGTGAAACTATGGAAATTTGGATCCTAGTTTTCAAGAAGATTACCATATTTCCTGGGTAATTTTCTTTTCTTGAAAAATTGTATTATCGAAAATACTAAAATTGAATTTTGTAAGTTCTTTTAATGTATTAATGCAATGTCAAAACCGTAAACGTGGGGCATTCTTTTAGTGGTAAATTGATCTACACCCGTAGGGGTTTTTGGCTAAAGTCAACTTTACTAAAATAAATAAACCTAGTCTACTTTATTTGAGAAGAGTGAGACTTAGTCCTATTCTTTTTCATGAATGAGAAAGGTATGACAGGAAAATTAGAATTGTCTAAATTCTAAGAAATAACTCATAGAAAACTTTAATAGTTAAGAAAATTGCACATTTTATGCGTTATTAAATTAGAAGCCAGACTGATTACCAAAAAATTGGTAAAAGGCTAACTAGCATACTTTGTCTAGTTGTTGTGCTTTGACCACTTAAAGATGTTACATACCATTGTGGGGATGGTAGACATATTAAGGAAGAAATTGCATGCCCAATTTTTTCAAGTTAATTGCATTGATGGATAGTCCATCATTTACAAAGTAGAATACATTCTTTTAGTACCTAAGTAATTGTTACGTATGGGGTTTCTCAAAGGTGTAGGAAAGTAAATAGCACACTATTTGCTTTTACTGGTTATGAAACACTTATAATGTTGTCAAATCGAGTGGGAGCATAGTGTGGTAATTACTGAATAATGAATTAATGTAATGATCTGTAATTCAGTGGGAGCTACAAGCTTTGTTATCTTGGTAGTAACCCAGATTATCTCTAGAATGTCTTGAGATAATTACTTTTCAATTGTAGACACTTGTGGTTTTAAGGATAGTCATGTACGTTTCCTTACTAGACAAGGTGATTCTATATCTACTAATATCTATGACACAGTCATATTGATCACATTAACAAATGAGTTACATATTGTTTATCTGATACATGATGTTGTTCAATTCATAAGTGGGAGAAATCTATATTGTGTGCAAGGAACAACACATAGGAATATGATTTAAAGGATTCTCTTGACTGCAAGGTAAGAGACTAATTTTCTAATGTGACTTAATCACATCTAATTAATGGAACACTTGAAGTTGTAATCTACGTCATGTGAGAGCTTGGACTAGATTACAATGGAAAGGTAAATTTCATACTTTCATTACTAGCAGATCAACTGATGTAATGAAACTATGTTAATTTGCAAGTTTCTAAATTAGATACCTATTAGAACAAGTGTCAATAAGGATAATGAGACTACTTCAAAATAAATATTTATGTATTATTGAAATGACATAAATAAATGAAGTAATCTAATACTACTTCAAATTTGAATATTTATGTATTCTTGGAATGTCATAAATATATGAAGTAATAAGTTAACTTGAAATTACTATTGAAACCAAATTGTGGTGTTCATGATTACTTTAGTTATACATGTTTATATTTTATTGTAAAGTTATAAATATGAAGTCTTTTAATTATTACAAGACTTATAATAAAGTAAGACGTTAACTTGTTATGTTTTTAATTAAGACATATACCAGAAGTCATTGAGTTGATCAATGATTTATAACGTATATTGAGATTATAACAGTTTATGTCTTCTTGTTAAGACATGGACATGAAGTGACTTGGTCAAAAAGTATTTATGTTATATAGCATGCAATTGGCTTGGAAATTCTATTATACCATTAAGCTGACTTAGTTGGTGAATAGATAAGCCAAACGAAATATATTTATCTTACATATTGTAAGATTGTCTTACAATATTAATCCTAATGAAATACATAATGTTTACAGTACGTTCAGTTAGGAAAATCAAACTATTGTTATATTGTTTGATTAAAGATAACTATATCTTCTATTCTTCCAAAAGTTATCAAGGTTAGAAAATTGAGTAGTATATACTCAATTAGACTCCAACCTAGAAGATTAATAAGACACCATTTATTATGGAATGTGATGAATCACATTAAGTCTTAAAATTAAAGTTCTGAATTTGTTAAACTACTTATGAGTAGGTTATTAACAAAATAATATAAGGAATTGTCAATATGTATTTGTAATGTCCAAAAAGAGAACAATTTTGTGTTGCTTTACTTGATAAGTATTTATAGATAGTCTATAAATTGCAAAAGGCAAGTAGGAGGTTTTATCTTGAAAAGATAAAATTACAAGATACATAATCTTCTAAATAAATACACTAGTAAATGTCATGATGATGATTAAACATGCTAATGTTAAATCTCAAGATGATGGAATTCTGATTTATAGATCCACAAGGATATCTCAAATATTTGAATAATATGTTGAGGATTATGAGTTACAGGATTATGGTAAACCTGTTGGTCTTTAAGATGAATTGCAAATATTGAATTTGGCAAGTTACTCATACTATGAATGATTAGATGCAGTCCAGAAAGATGACTAGTTTTGGAAACTTAGTTAATCTTGAACTCTATAGTTAGACTATAGAATGAAGATAAGTTTCTTCAAAGGGAATTAAAATCCTAGTGATTTAAATCTTTGTATAGAAATCATATGGACAAATTTTGTATACATATTTAATGTATAAAAAGATTATTAATCACACTTAAGCAATTAACTGTGATTGAATATTCTTTCTAAGCACATTAAATATATAAAGATTATGATTGTCATTATTAGTTTCATTGATATGAAATTAACAATGGAATATCAAAACTCTTTCTTGAATAATTACTTGTGCGAGGACGATAAGTAATTGAAAGGAGTATTTGAATTCAAATAATCTTTGGAAGTATACAAAGTGCAATAATTCATGAATGGATTAATGCATGCATCTAGGAGATACACTTATGTTTAATTATTAAATCCAAGTGTTGATTTATAATTAAAATAAGATTTTTCCTTAGTATTCCTGAAAGCTAGTGGGAGTGTTATATATTTATTTTCTTATTTCATATATGTTGTATAACATATAGGAAGTAACATTCCATTAACATTAAATATTAAGTCTTAGTTTGGAATAAAACTTCACTTGGAAATTTAGAAAATAAACATACAACCTTGGAATATATGTTTATTGTTATAAACATAAGCGGTAAAAAATAATTGATTCTAATAGAACATGATATACTATTAGAAAGTCTAAATAAAAATATAACTTTGAAAAGATATGACATGAATAAAATCTAAGTTTGATACAAGGATTTTTCATGTACATCATGTTATTTGTTGTATCATGCTTGATGAAAGATGATTTGACAATATTAATATCTAATTGAAAGTTATTAGATAACTAAGTGTAATGGATATGGTTGAATATAGAATTAACATCCTCATCCTAGATTTTGCTCCTAAATTCTAAGTATGAACCATATGGCAAATTGTTGCGTAATTGATATAGCCGACAATCTTGAAAGATTGGAAGGCATCAAATATTACACAATGGATATTAAAGTTTACGAAAATTTTAAAGAGCATATTTTTGTTTGCATACAATGATGCTAATAAAATTGAGATGACACTCAATACTAGTCATGGTAGGATTTCATCCTTGTTAATGGCCATGTGTACTATGCTTAACTATGAGCATAGTTGCGTTATACATTAAAGAATTAGAATACTTTAAACTATAAAGGTTTGATAGTTTAATTGTCATAAATTGGTGGTTGAGGATGTCACACATTTTATAAAATATTATGTGGCAATATCAAGATAGTTGAATGCACACATACAAGAACTTCACTAATTGAATTCTTGGAATAAGTATTCTCAAAATTCCGATAGATCAAGATTAGTTGATTTATGTCTTGTCAACAAGTATGTTTGACATGACTTGAGGCGTAATTCATTAACTAGAATTATCATGCATTGATCTATTTTAGTATTTGGATAAGGGATGTTAAGCAATTATTATTTACAATGAATTAAGGTACTTGGTACGTTTGTTTTCATTAATAATAGATTGTATCCCATATTTGCATGTTTAAATCCGTGAATAACTTATGTTATTCTAAATTGTCCTTTGTCACTTAATGATATGGGAATATCATTAAATCAAGACAAATCTGAGTATTGGTAGAATATACTTGAAAGTATATTGATGCGTTGACATGCCAATTTCACATGATATTCAATGAATTGAATATAGGACTTATCCCGACTTCATGAGTTTACTTTATGGATCTTGTCATCAAGTAAATCATGTGTATATAGTTATCCTCAGACTTGAGATACCAGATAACTGTCATGGATGTAGTGCATTTCTGTGAAGCAATTTACCGCTATACGAAACTGGTAGCTATAAGGATTGTTTTCAGGAGTGTTGCAAAGTTCTTGAGTTGTGCTCGTAGTCACGAGAGAATTTGTTCCTTCAAATTTGTTTGAAGTTTAATACTGCTGCGCCCCTCATAGGGTTGACAAGATGTTTGCGTGCCCACGCCCAAGATCTCCCCTGAATATGTTCAGAAGATTTGATAATCTTGCTCAATCAGAAACAACGAGAAACATAATGGTTAATAAAGAATGACTGAGATCCATATCTTTATTAATGTAGTATTAGAAACAAAATGATAAGTATGATGATGTATCATCGAATGGTTTTTCCAGGAGACCATCACCCGAGTTGTACTAGGGGCATTGGCGTGTTGCTAGACCCTAACTAATGTCATTACACTATTAATAGATTTCCAAGTGGGAGCTGTTAGAGTTAATAGAAAAATATTAAACGTGTATGACTAGAATCGAACACGGGACCATGGGATTGCACACTTTACGTATGAATGATTAATGAAATAATTAATATATATAAATGTTATGTATTTAATTATTTGAACACGAAATAACGACTAACGGACGTTAAGTAATTAACGGGAATTGACTAACGACCGTTAGTGAATAAAGGAAGGACTGTAGATGGAATTACAGGACAAGAAGGTTCTAGAATCCCTATGGATTCCTACAACCGATCGGACAAGGCTTGTACCAAGCCCAATCCACCTCAAAGTTGTAATCTACGTTACCACTTTATAAATACAAGGCCTAGGGTTTAGGGTTTCACATCTTGTGCACTATTGCTATAACCCTAAACCTCTCTTTCTTCTTCCTTTGCTAGAAATCGATCCACAACCCTTTAGGGTGTCGATCCATAGTTTTTCTTGAAACAAAATTGTTTTGGTTTTCGTGTGTTCTTTACTAGCATCAAACATTAATCGGTTATAGTACGTGTATACAAAACCTTGGTAATTAACTCACTATAGTTAATTCCATCTTGGATTGAGAAACAAAAAGGTAAGGGGTTTCTCGTTAATCCTAATTGTTTGATTAAGAAAAAGAATTGAAGTTTAGATCCTTGTTCTTGCTAGGATCAAAGGTACGTATCTTTAATATTCGGTTAATCTCTTTAGATGTTAAATATTGATTCTTTGCTTCCGCTATGTGCTTTGATGATGTTGAATTATTTATATAATTGTTATGGTATTTAAATTCTAACAATTATACATATTCGTTTAGACAGCTGTGGCATTATATCTGTAGTTTCTTTTAATGAATATGCCTCTTGTTTTTTAGAATGACGATCCAGTTCCAGTACGTTCATTCATTTTCATAACATAAAAATGACAAGTAAGAACGGTGTCTTATATATTTCTGTTAGCAAATGTATTTTCTTTTGTAACATCTTTTAAAAGTGTTCAATTGTCACTTAGAAAAAGTATAATTGTGTGAAAGTATCTACACAAAATGGAAGTTTAAAGGTACTTGCTCGTGCTATTGCTACTTTGTTGTAATCTAAATGGAGACAAACGGGATTATATGAGAGATTACCCTATATAGAGCCATCATGGATTATAAAGTTAGTCTCTTTTTTTTTTGGGTAAAAGGTCAAAAGACGCGATAAATATATTACTCCAAAAAACGTTTAAGTACAAAGGATATGAGTGAATCCCATATCTCAGCCCGTTACATAGGCGGAAAAGCTTTCATAACAAGATACTTCCTATTCTCTAAATAAGAAAATAAACCACTACTCAAAAGATAACATTATACTCTTACGAAAACAAAATTACTTCCTACCAAGGCCTTGGAGCTTGATACCATACATGTCATAAAAAGCATCCAAATTCCTTGGAAGATCGTAGACCTGCTCCGCATAGTCATCATAATCATAGTCATCATAATTATCTTCACGATCGTGACCACCACCAAATAGGTTCACTTACTCATCAAAAGTGCTCACAACCTCCTCTTCATCACTGTCGGGATCAACAATCTCTCCCACCATAGAGAATTGGTTAACCCTCTTGGTAGAAGAAGTAGACGGAGAAAAAGAAGAACTAGACTTATCAGACGCGGCCTGCACCTTCTCTTTCACAAGACTCACAAGTGGCTCTTGTGATACACTACCAGTCTTTTGAGACCTACACTACAACATTCGACACAATTGGAGGGGACATTTTGACGCTTTCGGCGGGGACATGTCCCTGCCAATAACTTGTCCCCGCCGAAGCGTCCCCGCTAAACCCCCTCGCTGATACTTTTAGCAGGGACAAATGCATCCTTTTAGCGGGGACATGTGGGTCCCACAAACTTTGAGCTGGTCAAACTATGTCCAGCGTGGCAATATTTTCGGCGGGGACAAAATCATTATCTACTATTGAGAGTATCTTAATTAAATAATTATTATCTTAATTAATCCACTTTTTAGTAGGGATGTGTCCCCGCCAAAAGAGTTATCCACTGTTGACATCAACTCTTTTGGCGGGGACGTGTCCCCGCTAAAAGGGTTATCCACTGTTGAGATCAAATATTTTGGCGGGGATTTGTCCCCGCTAAAAGAGTTATCCACTGTTGAGATCAACTCTTTTGGCGGGGACGTGTCCCCGCTAAAAGCCTATCACCCATTTTGCAGCATATTCCTGCAAAATGGGTAATTTCCAGATATTTTTCGGAATTTTTTCCCCAAAAAATCTACAACATCACAACCTGTATATCCAAATGCTACAACACCACAAAAGAGACTCACTTCACAAATTCGCTAGACATGATATCACACATATCCAAATTCGCTAAACATAATCATATGTATCCAAATTCGCCATAAACGGTTCAAAAACCGTGATCACATGATCATCTACAAAACTATACATAAGCTAGCTATCCGCAAAATGGTCCAAAACTATATGCGTAACCCATTTAGCGGGAATCGTAACACATAATCTACATAAACACATAATAATCCATGTAAATCTCCACAAATTTGTCCATAACCCCAAAACAAATATAAACTGACCCATGGGACACAAACAACCCATATGCTACTCCCGATTCTCCGCACTACCCCCACTCCCCTCCCCGGTACCTCGAGACTCACCTTGTGAAGCCTCATGTAATCCCGATGTCCCCGGCATGCCACTCGCTAGCTGATCGGGGAAACCCGACTGAGTCCTTTCCCACTCCATCAACAGATCAAGCTGTGTCCTTTGCCTGGAGAGTTCCTCGGATTGCTTCTACAAGGTTTCCTGCAGCGAGGACAAAGGGGCTTGCTCGCGGGCTCGTGAAGCGCTGAGGGTCATCTTCTGACCACTGCCGGGTAACACTCGACCTACGCCAGGAATATGACTGCGCTGCTTACCACCGATCACGTGGTGCATAATATCGAGGTCATACATAGTCGTCCCCGCGGAGGTGCTCTCTGTCCGCATCCGTATCATCTCATTCTGTTTAGTTACTAAAAAACAAGAAAAGTAATATATATATAAGTCGTGATTTATTATATTGCATTAATGTGGGTGAGTTTTTGGAAATAAATTATACTTACGTATCTAGCCTCGGACACTAGAGACTCAAAGACGTCGCCTCTCGTATGGTTGTGTTTGTAAAGCTCGATCAAGTCTACTTATTAGATATTAGTAAAACACACTTTTTTTTTTTTTTTTTTTTTTTTTTTTTTTTTTTTTTTTTTTTGTCTAAGCAAGTGAGATGGACTAAAAAAAAGTGAACTCGGATCGCGTGACGATCTTACCTGCGATCCTACGATCTTACCACATATGCGATCCTACCACGATCCTACACGATTTTAGCTAGTGAACACGTAAACTCGTACGATCCTACGAATTTACACGCGATCTTGACAGCCTTGAGAAAAACTGTTTTTAATATGTCATATAGCTTGATATAAAAATAGTTGTTCTGTTTGTACGTGCTTTTGTTTGTTTGCTAATTTTTTTATTTATTTTTTTATTTATTTTTATTTTTATTTTGTCTAAGCAAGTGAGATGAACTTAAAAAATAAAATAAATAAATATATAAAAAAAACTCGGATACCTTGATGATCTTACGTGCGATCCTACGATCTTACTTACGATCTTACCACATATGCGATCCTACCACGATCTTACATGATTTTAGCTAGTGAACATGTAAACTCGTACGATCCTACGAGTTTACACGCGATCTTGACAGCCTTGAGAAAAAACTGTTTTTAATATGCCATATAGCTTGATATAAAAATAGTTGTTCTGTTTGTACGTGCTTTTGTTTGTTTGCTAACTTTTTAGGAAAAAGACTGTATGTTTATCCTAGGTCAAAGAAATTTACGCACAACAAAAGCAATCAGATAAAGCAATCAGATTTAATTAATGGGATGTGTTATAGAAGCCCCCCTATGATGTCTAATCATAGGGGATATTCTTTTTGTCCCCTTTGACTTTCAGTATAACACGGTTTTCTGTCAGTTTCTGTTCCGTATTTCTGACAGTTTTAAGCGTTTGACTTATTAAACTTTATATTTTTTGTTCCGCATTTTCAGGTTTATAGTTTTTTTATATAAACAAAATTATAAAAATATAAAAAAAATAAAAATAAATAAAAAAAAAAAAGTCAAAAAAACAGGGGGGGCTTGTATAACATTTTTTGGGTGGGTGGGTGGATAACATGGCCCTTAATTAATTGTTAAAGCTACATCCTTCAAGTTTCATATGTTTTGTTGAAAAGAATTGATAAACTTCAAAAATTTATTGATACATTCATTATAAAAATTTATTGATACACTCATTATACAAGCAGTTAAAATAGATTATACTTAAATTACAACTGACTACTACATACAGCGGAGTGTCTAAATAAATTTTTAAAGTGTGTATCACTTCTCTTTGTTGAATATTAGAGGTTAACATTGTAGTACTAGTAGAGTAGTAGGTGTAACTTAGATTATTATTTAATGTCAAATACTTTCATAATTTCCCCCAAAGTCACAAATAATTAAGCTTGTTTAATTTGTTTTTAATTCATCCACTCACTGAAACAAACTAAAGTAACTCTCAATCTTTTTGGAAATAGCACACATTTAGAAACGTGTGGACTATAAAATTCATTTTGCAAGTAATTATGCAAAGAAATGTGTGATGACTATTTGTTTTGAATTATTCACATTTTGGGTAAGGATTAATTTTATTTTAAAATCCAAAATTAACCTTTAAGTTTTAAGCAAAGAGAAAATAGCTATTCACAAGCACTCAAATCAGCATTTATCTCATTATCTGGATCATATCAACAACACATAATTTGACCCCATACCAAAAGGAAACAATTGTGCTAAGTGGTGGTCAGTCTCATCAATTTTTGGATATTAATTCCTTCATTACAATTACACTAATTCAGATTTACTATTCCTAAACGTTTCAAAAAAATGTATATCTATGAAATAAACTCATGTAGAATCTGATGCACAACATGTAAAATCTGTATTCAGACTATTTGAGAAGAGTGAATGATCAAAAGTGAAAAACTTATATCTTTGTTTCTTGTTCCTATAATTGAGAATGTATCTAAGTTTTTACACAGACTTTCTCAAAATGACACGAATACAAAAAAAAACTCGACGGCCTCGACAAAAAAAAAAAAAAAAAAAAATACAAAAAAAAACTCGACGGCATGACTCAACCTAGCATTGTCCTTTCTTAGTCACACCAAAACCATATGGTTTGAGGTCTCAACACGTTTTATAAAGAGGCTCGTTGAAGTGGGTGTTAGTCGTGTTCATGGAGTTTGATTGAACCTATCATGTACTCTTACATATCGCTCTCGAACATAGATGGTCACAAGTTAGTTTGATTCCTCTTGCATGTGACCAAATTACTTTCAACCAAAACTATAGACATAAGTCACAATAACAAGTTAATTTGATTTACCCCCAACATAATCCATTTAAGGAGTAGACATAATTACTACTTTATCCCTTTCTAAAAAAAATACTACTTTATCATTGTTAGTCATTACTACCTCCGTTCCAAAATAAGTGTTCAGTTTGATTTTTCAGAGCCAAAATGGTTCAACTTTGACCTTATTTATTTTTACGGGTGTTATATAATACTTGATGCAAAATATATGAATGAATTGAGTTTTAAGTGTATTTTTCATCAAGTATTATATAACACAAAAGAAATATTTAAGACCAAAGTTGAACTAGTTTGACTCTGAAAAGTCAAACTGGACACTTATTTTGGGACAGAGAGTATTACAGTATCTTAAAACAATTTTTTTTTTTTTTTTTTAAAGTATGAAAAAACGTGGACGGCACGTCCACTTTTTGGTTCTTTTCACTAGAATTGATTCTTTATTCATATCTTATTAAACTGAAGTTAAAATTTAATTACACATTTGGGTGAGATCAATGTCATTTTTGTCTTGTAATCTTAAGCAGTTGAGCCTTCCTAAAGCTAATCCAGATTTCTAAGTTCATTAGTTTGTGGCTTACGCACCTGGGGTAAAGTCGAGGCGTGTTTTATGTCGTTAACAGCTAAGCTTAACTCTTAACGCGAGTTTATTGTGTTGTTAAGAGGGTGCAAAACTCGAGATTAAATGTGACACGGACAAAGGTACAAGTATAGACGATGCTTTGTAGTTTGTATCAGACTATCAGTTATAGGAACAACAACAACAAACAAAGACGTTTTTATTAATGTTTAGTACGCGTTTCGTTATTGTTCGTCAACCAAAAGACACCGTTACAAAAAAAAAGGCTTATAGTGACGAGAATTTAATGACGACTTATATATTTCGTCACTAATTAGTGACGATATATAATTGTCGTCACTATTTATCGTCACTTGCATATATAGTCACGAAATTTTCGTCACTCATCTAGTCACGAAAAAGTTTTGTCACTAACTTGACTATTGCAATTAATTCAATAATTTTCTTAATGTAATCTTATTAATCAATACATTTATCACAATCAAATCAATAATAATTTATTTTTCTTATTTTTCAGTTTTTCAAGTTTTAAAAGAAAAAAAAAAAAAAAAAAAATGAAGTATTTGATAAACAGTAAAAAAAAAAAGTCTAAGTTTTTTAAAATGTTTACTAGTATTTTATTATAAAAAAGTTTACTTTGGCCAAATAAAACACGATTCAGATAAAAAAGTTTACAATTCACTTGGATCTAAAACACGCGGATCTAAAACCCGAATAAAAACCCGACCCGAAATAACTTTACTAAGTTTTTAAAAATGTTTACTACTACACACCTCCTCATTTCCACTAATACAACCCTACACCACACCGCTGCATACAACATCAAAACACCAACACCACACCGCCGCCGCCGTCACCACCCTTAATCACCACCACCAACACCACACCGCTGCATACAACATCAAAACAACACCAAATCCACCACTAATTCTTGGTTGTGAACGTGTTTCCCACCTCCACGCGTGTTAAATCTCACCACACGCGCCACACCGCCGCCTCTTTTCTCTTGTATTCGAATGTTTCACCACAACTATGTAGCTTTTCAATTAAGCTTATTAAGCTCACGGTTCATAAGCTCTAAGTGTTGTTGTTCATAAGCTCACGGTTGATAAGCTCACGGTTGTTCATAAGCTCACGGTTCATCCAGAGGTCACGGTTCATAAGTTCACGGTTCATAAGCTGTTCATATCAGATTGCTATCTGTTCATAAGCTCACGTTCATTATTTGATTGCTGTAAGTGTTCACGTTCATTATGAGTTGATTTGATGAAATTATTTGATTGCATGCCAACTGTTCGATAAAATGTCTAGAAAAATTAGGCGGTAACAAAATGTAGGTAATATGAAATAATATGAAATTAGTTGTTAGTAATAGTTACTGGTAAGCGAATTGCGGTTAAAAGTTAGTAATAGTGGAATTATATCTGTTTATATTGATTATAGTAATAGTTATTGATCACTGATCAGTTTATATCTGTTTAGATATGTTATGTGGTTATAGCAACTCAATACAAAATGTTGAACTGAGATCGTGTCCGAGATTATGATTGTAACAATTTAAAAGCTAAAAGTGAATTTTGAAAGATCAGTTGTGTATTTATTTCTCCAGGTTTATTGATTTTACCATAAAAAAATGGATAAGTCTTGGATGAACATACGCGATAGGATAAATGATCCAAGATATGAGTCACTTGTAATTTGATGGGATGATGAAAAAACAGTTGAAAATGAAATTGGCTGGTGAACATAGGGATAACAAAACAGTGTGTTGGCTACAAAACTACTGCATCTTTCAAGTATCGTTTTTTAAAACTGCAAGTTTCTTAGTTTAGTTAATGTGCCCCATGAGTAACTATTTAAGTATACATAAATAATTTGCTTGTGCAGTATTTATTATGCATGTCTTTTGTTTTAGCCTTTAAATATAGTAATTTGCTTTATCATTAACGTTACATTTAGTTATCCATATCTAACAATAAGTCCTCTATCATTTTGTGGAATGCTACTGCTTACCAAGTGTTGTAGTTTGGGAGAGAAAAGGACTAGAGAGAGATACACAATTTGTGTAAGCTATTTTTGGGAGGGGAGGGGAGGGGATTTCTTGAGAAGGAATGGAAGCAATCTCATGCGATACTCATACCTCCTTAGATTGAGGAGTATCACAAAAATGAATTTGGACCCATAAGTTTATATGGAGTTGACTTATTATGATGACTTATAGGTTGATGTATCTGAACTCATGGTAGAATCGGACAGTTCTATTGGCGTACGCATTAGTGGACCTCCAAAGGATTTTGTGAAGGGAAGCCTCAACAACCGGCCTTTTCGTCCAGGTGGTTTGGATGATTCTCAATCAATAGAAAGGACGTTTCCGGACGGCGCTTCTAATGGTGAATGGGTACAGGAAGTCCTCAATGGTGGTCCCGCTCAAGTGATCCCTCCTAGTTTTAAACAAGGAATGGATCTTGGAGAACTCAAGGTTTGTCGCCTATGACATTATATTGTTTGATTATCTATAGTATTAATATATTTGATAACAATCGGTGGTTGATTTCTTGGTTTTCTAATGTTGCTTAATTTTTAAAGGGACATCCACGCTCTTGGAATGTTCATGAAGATCAGAGAGGGCCAAATACAACTTCCCAGGTAAAGTTTGTCAGCCACTCATTGCTGTTATGGTCCATTTTCTCGATGGTGAAATTAAGTCACATTCTTTTCTAAAATCGATGTCCACATTTACATATCGAGTTTATAGTTTTAGATTGTAGGATTATTAGGACATTAAACTACAACAAAGTACAATAACATCGCATCTGAGATGTCAATTGTTTCTTCAAATTTTCAAGTTTCGTACATGGTTTAGTTCTCTAAAATTAAATTCACACTTTTTTTATGGGATGGATAGAGTGACATTCTTATAATATTTCAATCTCTGATATCTTGTTTCTGCTGCAGAGTACTTTATCTGTTCAGTTTGATGACTTATTCAAAAGAGCCTGGGAAGAGGATGTTATGGAACTACCCATAGTTGGTATGTCTTATTTAGACATTTAAATGGTTACCTTTTGGCTGACTTCTAATGCAAATGACAAAATCAGATGAATATATTGTTATGAATAGAATTTTTTTAGCTTATTAGTACATATATATGACTAATATGAGTGTTGATGTTGGAGGTTAATAATATTGATGGACATGCAGGAGATGCTTCAGAGTTAGAAATTGAAGTGATTGAGGCTGAATCTCCAAAATCCATTCATTCAGAAGCTGAAAATAAGTCGGATCTTCCTGATGGTCCACGCGACTCTGAATCGTCTGTCATTGATCAAATTTTGTCCACTGGATCAGGAGGGTTGAGTAAAGATTTGGATGATTCGAGAGATGCTGGTCAACAACAGTCAAAGGAGGCAAAAGTATTTTCCAATTAGAGCTCCAATGTTACCAACTTTTTTATGGCATCATCATGGCGTCTCCTGGTTGATGCTTTTTTCTCAGCGTGGGTGCTTTTGGTTTGCAGGTGTGGGCGGTCACCGGAGGTAGTGATGGAATTGCAGATAATTTCAATGATCTTGTTCCTGATATGGCATTGGATTTCCCCTTCGAACTAGATGCATTCCAAAAGGAGGTAGCAATCTTTTGTTATTGAATTGAATATTAAATATTGACACCAAGCATAACTGGTACATACAATTAGGGTTGCTCAAAACTAGGTTTGGAGTGACAAATCTTAAGGACTAAACAGGGACCGGTTGGTTCTTGGTTCAAGATTATTTCGACAATTGGTTCTGAGTGCAGTCCAGTCCAGTTTCAAATGGAACCAATCTCTTGTGTGAGTTGTGGCAGGTTGTTTTTGACACAGTAAGGAAGTTTGATGGAAAGGAATTTAGGCAATTATTGCCGGGAGAATACACACAGATGGCAGGGCGTGCTGGTAGGAGAGGACTTGATAAAATTGGTACTGTTCTATTGATGTGCCGCGATGAAATCCCGGATGAGAGTTATTTGAAGCATGTCATAACGGGCAGTGCAACCAGGCTTGAATCTCAGTTTCGGTTGACCTATATTATGATAATGCATCTCCTCCGTGTTGAAGAATTAAAGGTACACTATGTTCAACAACACAAAATTTGTGGTTTTCTTTACATATGGTATAGACTGCTGTTTCAGGCCATTTTACATAGGAATGGGTCAATTTGGGTTTGTGTTTTATCTCAATGTCACTTTGGGCAAATCAGAAAATCTAGCTAAAAAGGAATGGGTCAAACGGGCTGAGAGTTATCGAAACTTCGAAAGTATGTTTTAATATGATACAACCCTCTGAATCCTTTTATTCAAGATTTAGATTTTTGTTGAAATAATGATTCTTTATACGAAGTTAACGCCTTCATTATTTACAAGAAATGTAATGATATGTTCAAAAAAGTGTTAGCTAGGCCACCTGAACAACCTGTTTTGACTTCAATTTCATCTCTATTGAATCTGAATATTTGAATCTGAATATCCGAATAGCGAATATAGTCATGATTCAGTGTGTCAGGTGCATAGTTGGATGAACATACGCGATAGGATGAATCTGCCACATAAACAGGCTGTTTCTTTCCCGTGAAACTATACTCTGGTGTTTACTAGTTATAACTTCAGTATTGAATGTAGACTTTGTATAACCTGTTCTGTTGATCCGCTAGACCCATCAGATATATATCTTAAATAATCAGATATATAACTTCAGTATTGAATGTAGACTTTGTATAACCTGTTCTGTTGATCCGTTAGACCCATTCAACCCATGATTGTGAGAAAATTGACCCACATAACACAATTTAGCTGATGTACGTCCATAAGATTGCTTATTTAAGTACTGTGTAATGGAACTTTCACTCTCGTATATAAGCAGCAACAGTTGTGAATAATGGCTACTTAGGCTTGGCTTGGGAATAGGTTAAGTCCATGCATGACCTGAATCATTTGTGTTATGTGTATACAGTAAATTTAGGTTTTATTTCAACCTATAATGGGCGAAATGGGTATTATAACTGATGATGTGCTTTGAAATTATTATTTTTATGCAGGAGACTGAGGATGATGATATGGCCGAAGATTATGAAGATTATGATGAGGCTCGAGATGATTTTTAGTTTAAGTGCATGATATACTTGTAGTAACACTTTACCACTTGAGGATTCTTTTACAGAATCATTATTATCTCTTTATAACTTTCTGGTTGAAAGTATTTGCTACAAATCGAATAATCGTTGGACATAATTGATGTTTCAGCTTTGTTATGGATTTATTGACTAAACAAATGTCTTTTTCCATTTTGTCTATAAATACCCATATTTACGATTGTAGGTACCGCATTATCGAGATATAGGATTTTGGAAAGTGACGAAATATTTCGTCACTATTGGACGTTAAGTTCACCCAAAAAATGACGCTTTTCTTTCGTCACTAATTTCAGCAAATAGTGACGACTTTAGCCACTGTAGTGATGAAATTAAGTGACGAAATGGGTTGTCACACACCCATAAGTGACGACTTTAGCTCGTCACTAAATTTAGTGTCAAATTCCAATATCGTCACTATTAACTTAGTGACGGAGCTATAGTGACGACAAGTGACGACCTTGATTTTCGTGACTAATCCGGTTTAGTGACGATTTTTCCACCTTTAGTGATGATTTTCCTGTCGTCACTATAGCCCTTTTTTCTTGTAGTGAGACGCCGTTATTAACCAGGTTCAAAGGTCTAACGCCTATCCCGCTTTGCTCGATCCAAAATACTCAAACACTCAGAGGGTAAATGATAAAGTTGTAATTAGAGAGAGTTGAAAGAGGGAAAATGAAAATGATATTATTTCATTATGAAAGTACATACATCAAATGAAGTGATACAAAGTATTTATATACATGAAGTTTAACTAATACAAAACTAACTTTGACTATTTTTAAACAAGCTAAGTAATAAGGACTAAATGCTTCCACAAGTCTTCATAATACAGAATCTGTTCCTTTGTTGCTTGGACTTATGCTCAGACTGCTTGGACTTGAGTTGAGATATTCTTGAAATTGTGTTTACCTTTGGTAAACCATTACCCTCCCCGCAAGTTGGCAATGTGTAAGGATCACATATGCCAAACTTGGATAAACAGTTATAGTGAGGAGCTTTGGACAGACCTTTTGTAAGAATGTCTGCAAGTTGATTCTTTGTAGGGATGAAAGTGGGTAAAACTTGGCCTTGTTTGATCTTGTCCCTTACAAAATGGCAATCAATCTCAATGTGTTTGTTCCTTGCATGTTGAACTGGGTTAGATGCAAGGGCAATGGCTGAGGCATTGTCACAGTAGATTGTAGTAGGAGAAGAGATGTGGATGCCCAAGTCTTTGAAGAGACACTTGATCCAGGTGAGTTCACATGTGGTATCTGCTAGGGCCTTGTATTCAGCTTCTGTTGAACTCCTTGAGACTACTGGTTGTTTCTTTGAGTGCCAGGAAATAAGACATGAGCCTAGGAATATGCAATACCCAGAAACTGACCTTCTTGAGAAGCTACAACTAGCCCAGTCACTATCACAGAATGCCTTTAAGTTGAGACTTGTGTTTGTGGGAAAAATTAATCCTTGTCCTGGGCTTGACTTGAGGTATCTGAGGACTTTAACAAGTGCTTTCAGGTGAGGTGTTCTGGGAGCTTGGGAGAATTGGCTCAAGGTTTGAGCAGCATATGAGATATCTGGCCTGGTTATAGTGAGATATAGCAGCTTTCCCACTAGTGCTCTGTATTGTGAAGAGTCTTCAAGAGGATCACCATCTTCATGATTGAGTTTAATGAGGGGGTTGAAGGGAATGGATGAGGGCTTGACATTAAGCATTCCAGCACTTTGTAAGAGTTCTAGGGTGTATTTTCTTTGGGTCATCATCAGTCCAGTAGAGTTCCTTAAGATTTCAATACCCAAGTAATAATGTAATGACCCTAGATCCTTAATACTAAACTGACTGTGTAGTTGTTGTTTGATATGAAGGATTTGAGATTGACAATTACCTGTGAGGATAATGTCATCTACATAGACTAGCAGGCATAGGAAGATGTTACCTTGTTTGAGGGTGAAAAGTGAGGTATCTGCATAACTCTGCACAAAGCCAATCTGTTGAAGGAAGGTTGTCAGTTTGATGAACCATTGCCTATTGGCTTGTTTCAACCCATACAGTGACCTTTGAAGCTTACAAACACTTGTCTTGGAATGTGGGGCAGAGTATCCTTGTGGGATTTTCATATAGACCTCTTCTGCTAGATCTCCATGTAGGAAAGCATTATTCACATCTAGTTGTGCTATGTGCCATTGATATTGAATAGCAACTGCTAAGAGGGCTCTAACAGTTACCATTTTGGCCACAGGGGCAAAAGTTTCATGATAATCAATCCCTTTTTTTTTATTGAACCCTTTTGCTACTAGCCTAGCCTTGTATTTTTCTATTGTGCCATCAGCCCTGCATTTGATCCTATAGACCCATTTGCAACCTATGGGAATCTTGCCAGGGGGAAGTTCTGTGATGATCCATGTGCCATTTGCTTTTAAGGCTGCTAGTTCTAAGTCCATTGCAACTATCCACTTTGGGTCTTTTGCTGCTTGGGTATAAGATTGTGGTTCAAGAATTTGATTAATTGTGTGAATTTGGTGTCTAATTGAAGGTGTGTGTATATTGTTATAATTAATGAAGTTGGTGTAGTGATGTTTGTGTGACTTTTGTGAATTTGGGAGTGTGATGTGGTAATCTTGGAGTTTGGTGGGTAACTTTATGGTTCTGGTGGAGGTTCGGTTTGGTGGTCTGTGTTCTGTTTGGTGTGTTTGTGTTGGGGTTGTAATTGGTTGTTCTGTGTTTGGTTGTGGTATTGGTTGTTTTGTGTTTGGTTGTGGGATTGATTGTTTTGTGCTTGGTTGTGGTGATGTAGAAGATTCTGTGGTAGTGTCAGGTGTTGGAGAAGGTGGATTGATGTTAATGAAAGGTGGTTGTTCTGTGTTTGGTTGTTCTATGAAAGGTGTGGGTGTATTGTTTGAAGGTGAGATATTGAAGTGAGGTGGATTGAGTTGTGGATCATAGGTTTGTTGTGGGGCTGTTTTGGGTGGTGTAAGGTGAAATGGGAAAATGTTTTCATGAAATGTGACATGTCTACTTGTAAATAGTTTGTGAGTTTGTAAGTCATAGAGTATGTAACCTTTTTGTGAAGGTGGGTAACCAATGAAGATTGAGGGAATTGCTCTGGCTGCAAATTTATCAGATGGATGTTGGTGGGCAAAGGTTTGGCAACCAATAACTCTTAAATGGTCTAAGGGAGGAGGTTCACCATATAGGCATTCAAATGGGCTCTTGTTGTGAATGGGTTTGGAGGGGAGTCTGTTGATTAGGTAGGTAGCACTGAGAATGCAGTGACCCCAAAAATGGATGGGAAAATTGGCTTGAAATCTGAGGGCTCTAGCTATTTCTAAGAGTTGTTTATGTTTCCTTTCAACTCTTGCATTTTGTTGGGGTGTGTATGGGCAGGTTGTTTGGTGGATGATGCCATGTTGGTCAAAAAATGTGGATAATGATGAATTGAGAAATTCTAAACCATTGTCACTTCTGACTGTTTTGATGGTTTTATTGAAATGATTAAGAACATAAGAGTGAAATGTTTTTATTTGAGAAGTAGCATGATCTTTACTAGGAAGTAAGTATGTCCATGTTGCTCTTGAAAAATCATCCACTATTGTAAGAAAATATTTACATTTGTTTATTGTGGGGGTTTTGTAGGGACCCCAAATGTCTACATGAATGAGGTCAAATGGGAGTAATGAATGTGATGTACTTAATGAGAATGGAGAAGCATGTTTCTTAGCTAATGGGCAAATGTTACAGTTTGAAATTTCACTAGTACAAGAAACAGAAATTGACTTAATTTGTTGGAGTATAGGAAGAGAGGGGTGTCCCAATCTTGAATGCCATAAGATGGTGTTGTCCTTGCTGTTGGTGGTGAGAATGGTAGGTCTTGGTGATGTATGTGCATCTGGATAGATGATGTACAGTCCTTCACAGAGGTTGCCATGAGCAATCCTCTTGTTGAGAACCTGAAAATAGCATGAGAGGGAGGTGAATATGGTGATGACAGGCATTTGTTTGGTGAGTTGGCTAACTGATAAGAGGTTGTAGGCAAATGTGGGGATGTAAAAGACATTGTTAAGGGTGATTTCTGCATTTATCCTGACTTTACCACAGATTTTTACTTCTACAATTTGGCCATTTGGTAGTGTGACATGAATGGGTGGGCTACATAAGTAAGTGTCATGCATGATTGATAGGGTGATACAAATATGGTCAGTGGCTCCACTATCAACTACCCAAGCAGCTCTAAACTTAATCATAACAGATGCAATGAACTTATGCTTTCTAATAGTGAAGGAATTGATAATACCAGATGGAGGATTTTGTTGGCACTGCTGCATCATGAGCATCACTTGATTTAGCTGGTTTTGAAGCTGATCCATCCTCACAAAGACTGCATCAGTTCCATTGCTTGTCTCTGCTTGAGCTTGGCTGGTGGATGAGCTTGCATCTTGGCCATGGATGGAGTTAATGGCTTTTGTTCCCCTGTTGTCAGTCACACTTCTGGTAATTGGTGGCTTGTATTTCCCATGCAATGGATAACCAACTGGATAACCTCTTAGCTTGTAGCATTCATCACTAGTGTGTCCCTCCTTATAGCAGTTTGTACAATACACTCCAGCCTTAAAAGTACTTTTCTTCACAGTTTGTGACCTGTTGTTTGTCTGTGAGTTGGTGTTTCTGTTTGCACTGAAGTACTTGTTTGTTTGGGATGAGTTTGAGTGTTTGGAGAAGGCTGCTGAGGGAGAACTTGAGTGTGTTGAGAAGGCTGTTGGTCCTGAGGGTTTTGGTAAGGTACCTTCTCTTTGCCTTTCCTCTTGTCTAATCATGCTATAAGCTTTGGCTACAGTTGGTAAGGGTTGTAGTAGCAGAATTTGGCCCCTTAAGTTTGAGTAACACTCATCTAATCCCATGAGAAATTGAATCAGTCTTTTCCTATGTTCCCTATCACCATTATTCCTTCCATTTTCACAATTACAGGTGCAATTACACAGATATGGGGCTTCTAAAGCATCATGTTCATCCCAAAGTCCTTTCAACTTATGATAATACACCTCTATACTGCAATTTTGTTGTTTCAAACTGACAATGTCATTTACTAGCTGATAAATCCTATGTCCATCCAATTGTGCATAGTGTTCATGCAATTCATTCCACAAATCAGAAGCAGTAGTTATGAAATTCAAGTTATTACTTATCTGATCTGAGATTGTGTTCAAGATCCATGGAATGATCATGTCATTAGTCCTTTCCCACATAACTCTTTCAACTGAATCACTACTTGGTTCCATAAACTCACCAGTAACTACCTTCAACTTGTTCTTTTTATTTAATGCAATCATCATACTTCTTTTCCAAGAACTGTAATTGTCAGACCCTGTCAACTTCTTTGAAATCAAGATTAAGCCTGGGTGATCATTTGGATGAAGATAAAGGGGATGATTGGGTGAGTTGATGTCATTGGTGTCAGTAATTGGGTTTTGTGTTCCTGTGGTGTTTTGAGTGAGATTTGTGTTGTTTTGGTTACTGCTTGATGGTGCCATTGTTGTTATTGGTTCTTGAAATTGATTGTGGTGGTTTACGACGGAGTTATGGTGTTTTGATTGATTTCTGATCAATTGTGATGATTTTTGTTGATTCTTGTGGCGGAATTGTGGTGGTTTGATTGATTTCTTGATTAATTGTGATAGTTATGATAGGATTTGTGGTGGATTTGTGTGGTTGAAAAAACGGTTATTGGCACCGGAGTTTGTTAGAGTGGTGGAAGTTAGTTACAGGCCACCAAAGATGGTGGTGGCTTTGATACCATGATAAAGTTGCAATTAGAGAGAGTTGAAAGAGGGAAAATGAAAATGATATTATTTCATTATGAAAGTACATACATCAAATGAAGTGATACAGAGTATTTATATACATGAAGTTTGACTAATACAAAACTAACTTTGACTATTTTTAAACAAGCTAAGTAATAAGGACTAAATGCTTCCACAAGTCTTCATAATACAGAGGGCATGTTTGGCACGAAGCTTTTTAGAGCTTTTTTGGGTAATGAGCGGTGAAAATGAGCTTTTTTATTTTTCATGTTCGTTTGGTAAATTTTTAGAAAAGCTTTTTTAGAAAAATAATTTTTTAGAAGAGCTTTTTTTCCAATGCTTCATTTTGAAGCTTTGGAAATTTACAAGAGCTTTTTTATACTAAATGACTAAAATACCCCTACCCCATCTTAATAAAAACCCTAACATATATATATCACGTCCGTTTACGTCATTTTACATATATATAAATACAGCTACAACTATGTTACCAAACGTTTTTATTTAAAAGACAGCTACTGCTCACAGCTACTGCTACTTTTACCAAACACAGCCAGAATCTGTTCCTTTGTTGCTTGGACTTATGCTCAGACTGCTTGGACTTGAGTTGAGATATTCTTGAAATTGTGTTTACCTTTGGTAAACCATTAGGGTAAACTTGCGTGTTGTACTCAAGTTAACAGAAGTTAAACAAGATTCAATCATGGTAGTTCATTCATTCAACCATATTGCCCTAGATTAAGGTTCAATAATGCATAGCTCATATATTATCCAAAATGTCAACACATAAAAACTAGAATCAACAGAGTTGCTAACTGCATAAAAATGGAAAATTTTAAAAGAGTTGAACAACAAAGACAGCATTGTTTTCTTGAAGTAGCGCAATCATCTCAGTCAAAGCCTTACAGGCCCGTCACGCCGAATCATGGCTTCCTTAGATCAACAACTTCTCAATGGCATCCTGAAAGTTGAAAAGACGCGATTTTAGAACCAAGAATCAGATTAAGGCGATCGAAATAATTGCATTTAAAAGTGATCAGCAACTTGGTTCGGTCCAATGTGTAAACGTGAAAATGTTAGCTGAACGGAAGCATGTCAAATTATCAAAAGTTACGTACAGTATTATTAACGAGTTAAGACGTTCTAAACAGCTAATTGAGATAGTTGGATTATTATTGAAGTAATATAATATTTATGAACATATTCAGCACGTAATTGTTTCTGAAAACATATTTCAATGATATAGACAAAGTTGTGGGTCATCAGAACCTGACTCGTAAAAAACACGTTTTGACTCATTGTCCAAACCTGCCCATTTTGACACATGAACAAAGATTTTTTGTGGTAACAAACCTTGAGCTGCTGAATTTGTGTTTTTAATTGACTTCCTTCGTTACTCGTCACCGAACACGAAATAACGGGCCTTGTGACTCCACATGCTCGCCCCAAAGCTTGTTTTGATGGGACAAAAACATAGGGCACATTCTGTGAAAATATAAACAATATAAACATCATTCAAGTATAGAGACTTTAATCTAATTATATAAGTACTAATAAGATCAAACTCAACAATTTATGAAATAAGAGTATAAGACACTCTTTATATGTTAATACCTTGTCTTCAGCAAGAAGGGGAAGATGGAGAATAATTTCAAGCGGTTCAGCATCTGCAGCCATTACTACGAATTCTGATATACCCCTGTTCAAAGTCTTTGTAGCTGTAAATAAACAGGTAAAAGTCAACATCAAAAGCCAAGAACAAATAAAAGCATAAAAACCAAATAATTTAATAATTTACAGTGTGTAAATTAGTCAAACATGTGTCCCCGTTGTATAGAACTCATCACAGACATCCATTATGTAAAATAGCTAAACAGACACCAAGTCATACTCTAAACAACTAGGTTGCCAGATCAACTAGTTTAAACAATCATCATCCCGTGTAAACAGACATAAAGGTAGTATATGTTGCAGGCCGTTTTACGGTATCCCACAACACTGAAACCAAATTCATAATTGACTCATTAAACATCTTTTAAAAAGTAGAGTGACCTGGGTGAAACTTGATTACCATTTAGTAAAATAAGCAATTAAAAAGTAGAGTGACGCGAGTTAAAAGGATTGCTTATTTGCTCGTTAAAAAGAACAGATTATCTATTTGCAAGTAAAATAAGCAATTAAATTATTGCTCATCCAAAAAACCAACCACATAATAACCAATCCCAACAACCTCCCATGTAACTTAATCCACTTATTCAAAACTGCTTATTTCAATATGTAATAACCAATTTTAGTAGGCATTTGTGCTTGCTTCATATTTCTTATCTTACCTAGTTATAAAAATAAGCAAATAAGCACTTTTATCCAAACACTCAAAACGGTTTATCTAAGCAAAACAATTAATCCCAAACACCCTTTTAAACCCTTATTATGTATAATAATCTAAACAAAATAATTACAAAAAAGATAAAAATACAAAATTATACATTCATTAGCACCCTTTTTAAGTCTTTAAAATATAAAGCAACCAAACAAGCAGTTTTTTACCCCAACCACTCAAAACTGCTTATCTACTAATTGTCAAGTCATTACAACACAAAACAACGAAATAAGCAGTTTTTTACCCCAAACACTCAAAACTAGGGGTGAGCTTTTGGACCGACGACCCGAACTGAACCGACAACCCAACCGATTTGAACCGAAACCGGACCCGACCGAATGAAACTTGTGTTGTATAGGGTTGCATCTTTTCCGGACATGCCGGGTCGGTTCGGTTCGAAAACCCGGCAAAAACCAACTAAAAACCAAGAAAACGACTAAACCCAACCGACCCAAACCGACCGAAACAGACCCGAGTATGTTTCGGTTCGGTCTCGGTTTAGGATTTTAGCGGGTTTCGGGTTTAGTCGGGTCGGGTTTGACCCGATGCTCACCCCTACTCAAAACTGCTTATTTACTAACTGCCACGTGCTTACAATCTAAAACAACCACAAAACCAAAACCAATCAATCTCAAACACCCTCTTAAACCCTTATTATACACAACCAATCCAAACAATTAAACTATAAAAAGTGTATATTTATATACCATTCATTAGCACCCTTTTTAAGACCTTAAAAAGTTAAAATATAAAACAACCAAAATAAGCATTTGATTCCAAACCTAATTGTCAAGTCCTTACAATCTAAAACAACCAAATAAGCACTTTATCCCCAAACACTCAAAACTGCATATCTACTAATTGTCAAGTCCTTACAATCTAAAACAACCAAATAAGCAATTTTTACCCCCAAACACTAAAAACTGCTCATCTATTAATTGTCAAGTCCTAACAATCTAAAACAACCAAATAAGCACTTTTACCGTAACACTCAAAAACTACTTATAACAACACCCAATCCTGCCAGGGTGGGGCTTAACCAAAAACAATATAGAAAATGTGGGGAAAATGATTGTTGAAAAATTCCAACAGATTAATGGAACACAACTGCCCATCTTCCCCATGTCACATCTTTTTTGCAGAGATTTCTTTCGATCAAAGTGCATATATTTTAGCACTAGTCGATACACACATATCACTGCTTTATTACTATATGTTTTCTCAACAAATGAAACTTAAGAAAGTAATTTTAAGATTTTGAAACAAAAAAGATACAGATAGATAAAACAAGAATATAAGAAGACAAGGAGCTTGGGTTATGTCATGCCAAAAACTACATAAATTTACTTAATAACTAACATAAACCCAATCAATCCCAAACACCATCTTAAACCCTAATCACATACAACTAATCCAAACAAAATAATCACAAAAAAGGGTATATTTATACCTTCATTATCACTCTTTTTAAGTCCTTCAAATACAAAGCAACCAAAATAAGCAGTTTCATTCCAACACTCAAACCTGCTTATCTACTAATTGTCAAGTCCTTACAATCTAAAACAGCAAACTAAGCACTTTTACCCAAACAATCAAACACTACCTTTACCCAAACAATCAACAACTACTAAAACAGCAAACTACTTATCAATAAATTGTTAAGTCCTTGCAATCTAAAACAACAAAATAAGCACTTTTATCCCCAAGCACTCAAAAGTACATATCTACTAATTGTCAAGTCCTTCCAATCTAAAACAACCAAATAAGCAATTTTAACCCCCAAACACTAAAAACTGCTTATCTACTAATTGTAGTCCTAACAATCTAAAACAACCAAATAAGCACTTTTACCCTAACACTCAAAAACTGCTTACAATGACAACAGCAACAATGCCCAATCCCGCCGGGGCGGGGCTTAACCAAAAACAATATAGAAAATGTGGGGAAAATGATTGTTGAAAAATTCCAACAGATTAATGGAACACAACTGCCCACCTTCCCCATGTCACATCTTTTTTGCAGAGATTTCTTTCGATCAAAGTGCATATATTTTAGCACTAGTCGATACACACATATCACTGCTTTATTACTATATGTTTTCTCAACAAATGAAACTTAAGAAAGTAATTTTAAGATTTTAAAACAAAAAACATATAACAAAATAATCAACCTCAAACACCCTCTTAAACCGTTATCATATACAACTAATCCAAACAAAATAATCACAAAAAAGGGTATATTTATACCTTCATTAACACCATTTTTAAGCCTTTAAAATATAAAACAACCAAAATAAGCAGTTTCATTCCAACACTCAAAACTGCTTATCTACTAATTGTCAAGTCCTTACAATCTAAAACAGCCAAATAAGAATTTACCCAAACACTCAAAACTGCTTATCTACTAATTGTCAAATCCTTAAAATATAAAACAACCAAAATAAGCAGTTTCATTTCAACACTCAAAACTGCTTATCTACTAATGTTCAAGTCCTTACAATCTAAAACAACCAAATAATCACCTTTACCCAAACAATCAAAACTACTTAACAACAAACATAAAATAACCAAATAAGCACTTTACCCAAACACTCAAATCAACTTAATAAAAAACATAAAACAATCAAAAGGGTATATTTATACCTTCATTAGCACCCTTTTTAAGCTGCTTATAATTAGCAGCTTGTTGAACAAGATCCAAGATTGTTATAGCAAGCTGAGCATCAGCCAATGGGTAAGCTTTTGGGTTCACTCCTGATTCAACTGTCTGCAGAAACAAAGCAAAAAGATTAAAACTTTATAAAAACGAAGATGAAATTTTTATAAAAGTATGCAAGAAACGTGTACCATTTTGATGGGTCGGCTGCAAAGACAGAGAAAGTGAGTTGTTGAATGGGGGCTAGGGTTTTAGAGTCGAAAATGAGGGGTTTAATAGGTGGGTTCTACTAGGGTTTTACGTTTTGGAAAGCCCATGTGAAGTTATAGTAGATTGCAAAAGTAGTCCTTGTGTTTCTATTATTTTGTTAAATTGTAGCCGCAGTTTTCTACAACTTCGAAGGTGAGTTTATGGCTTATTTAAGTTTATAAGCTTATAAGTACAACAATAACAACGATACCCAATCTCGCACGAGAAGGATATGAGAATGTAAATTGTAAACAGATCATACCCCTACTCAAAAGTAAGGAGACCGCTTCAAGTTTATAAGCTTATAAAACCCAAAAAAGATAGCTTTATAAACCTTGAATAAATTACACAAATAGTTTTTGTGGTTGCCGTTGACTTCCAAATATATTCATTTGACATTTTTTCTGACCTAGCTAGTTCTCAACTCTGAAACCCTTAACACCCATGGTTCATGCGTTTGTTTAAATTTATTTTAAAACACACCCAAAAATGGTAAAACCATATTACCGTCTCGTACTCTTTAGTCTCTCTTACAATCTTTGTCTTTTGCAGTGATGAAGGAGCTTGACATTTTACTATGAAATGGCCAACGGTGTGATTATCATGTTATAAGGTTGGGTGTAATGGTGACTAACATCATCACTGGCAATTCAACGTTTCACTTCACCACCGAACATGCGTAACAAGACCACTAAATTCACCAACGAAAGTCACCCTACTTATACACAGATATACCCCACAAAACAAACATTACACCTACAACTCTCTCCAAAAGTCGGCTTTGCAGATGATCGACTTGCGCTCAAAAACAACCAAAGATGCGTCGTGAGATTGGAGTTTTTTAAGAGGGACGTGTCATCAAGGGCAAGAACGCGTCTTGGGTGAGGCTATTACACCCGGCCTAAGATGGACGAATATTGACATATATGTTTTTAGTATATGAAAATCAATAAAAATACACTAACAAACACAAAAATGTCAGGTATCACAATACTACCTTTTTCCCGTCACAGCTCCGGCCATGCTTTATTGTGTTATCTCAATTTTCACAATTTTGACCAATTGTCACACATTCGATAGACTTGTTTATGAAAAATAATGTCAAATTAGCGCCTTTGTCCCATATTTATTGTGCACATTTTCTTACTGGGTTGTCCCAAATTAATTTTCTACTTCAAAAAATAGATGCGGAATTTAGACCGAGATTACCATATTACCCTCACTTGAGGCAATTATTACAAACATTAAAGAAGTTATTAATTAATTACTAAAAGGTAAAACTGACATTCAAGTAAGAAAGAAAAGTTGTAATGATAATGTTTTTCTTAGACTGTGTGTTTTTTATCGGTGGATAATTATTTTAGAACGGATGGACTAGATGGTTAGCCAAGTTCACATTTGATCGAAGCTAAGAAATTTCATTACTTCGCTTAACTACTAGTTTTAGGATGCGCTAAGACATTAGTTTTATGGTAAGGGTTTCTAAATATATTTGTCAAAGGGTATGTGTATGAAAGGATGGGTCAATTTCATATCATCTTAAGTTATTTTAAGAAAAAACACCATGTATATTTTTATCTTCGCTAATTTCATCCGCATTGTACTAAACAAAGTCAATGGCGAAGGCATGAAAACGTGTGCACAAGCAATATTATACAACGAATTTTACGAATGAACAGAAGACATAATATTCATTAACCAGTTACACTGTTATTGTTGACAACAATGGGCGTACATACGCCGTAAGATGTAAGAATCACTATCATTGAAACAATCGATGGCTAGATTATCGATGGTTTGTGAGAGATCACGTGACGGTGGAAAAGGAGTTGAGTGAACGACAATAGTAACATATTGTGAAAGTGATGGTGATATTGAAATTTATGAAAGTCTATAATTTGAGAAAAACATGTGAAATTACGAAATATAATTGTGAATAGAATGGGACAATGCAGGAATGAATTGTGAATACCCACCTCATAAGGCACGTATGAAAACCCCTTACTTCTAGGTATCCCCAAACCCATTATTGCATACCAAACACAAAACAATCATTGTCAATCCCAATCTTTCGTACCCATATCCACAATCCAACCACACCCTTTAAAGTTTAAATTATAGACATCTATATATCTATCTATCTATTTATCTATATTTATATTCTGTATATACTATATAAAAGTTGAGCTTCATGTTATTAATGCAAAGTACTAATGATGATTTTACAAATAAAAACTAAAGAATAAGAGTTTCATATCACAAATATAAATATTGATGGCTATAATTTTTTTAAAAATAAATATATATTAATATAATAATAGAAGTTTTAGTTTCATGTAACAAATGTAACTTTTTATGATTTAAATCTTTATTATAAATTATTATTTAATAAGTTAAAGTTAGAGTTTCATGAAAAAAAAATGTAAATATCAAATATTCTGAACTCTTTTATAAGTTTATAATGTTAAGTTTATGCAATGGATGTTAGTATTAAAGATATAATGTTTCATTATAAGCTATTATTTAATATGTTCAAAAGTTGAGATTCAAGCGACGAATGTGTATTTTTAAAGACTCGAAACTCTTTTAAAACTTCAATAAGCAAAGTTACATAATGTACTTAATCAGAATTTTTGATAACACAACAAGCCACCAAATTTATCAACAACTTATATACAATGAAGTGCATCGCACGGGTCAGCTAACATACTTCAAATGATTGAGTTTAAAAATCCATACACATTCTAATACCCATCTATTCGCCGACCCATACCTAAATCACTCTTTAGCCCAAACCAAATGACAACTAGGTTCCTTATCGTAAAAGTAGTAAAACAAGACAAATTTAAAGCCACTACTGCTTCTTGTTTTATTTTGGGCAAATGTTTTTAAAAAAATAATCATACTTACCACCATTTGTTTTTCTCGGTAGCGAACAAATTTTTTTGCTTTTCAATACATTTTTCTCCTATTTTTTTTATCTTTTATAGGTACTGAAAACTTGTGATGACCATTTTGCCCAGTGAATGGGCGAAAATTGCATCCACCGTCCCTATAGGGTAAATTACGTAAATGGTACATCTGATTTAGCGAAAATTGCATCTACTGTCCCTAAACTTTTTTTTTGATCCACTTCTTATGGTTTTGACCCGTTACGTTTTTATATGTTTTCGTCCGTTTTTATACATTTTCGCCCGTTTCTTTACGTTTTCGTCCGTTTCACTACGTTTTGATCCATTTTTATACGTTTTTCTTACATTTTATTCGTTTTTTTACGTTTTCATCCGTTTTTATACGTTTTCGTCCGTTTTCTTAGGTTTTCATACAATTTTTCCACTTCTTCAAACACACCGAACTTATTATTATCCCTTGCACGTAATCGATTTTATTCATATATGATGAAATTTCATAATCACGAGATAAGACCATGTTTTGTAGCTCATAGCAATAGCTCTCATTCATAGCATCCCTTCTCCTCGGTTCCAACGAGAACACATAGTTCTTTATTAGCAGCAACAACCCCAAGGTAGGATCTTCGCACCAAGTGGAACGACACATTATCAAATGAATAATAATTTGCGTCTATCACATTTAAGGTAACAATATTGTGAGCTAGAATACTGCAGATGTCTTAAATGAACGTATATGTTATGGTGTATTAGATGTCTTAAATGAACGTATATGTTATGGTGTATTAGTTATAGAGTTGTTTATTTATTATTTTTTCTAACTATAACATCGTCTCCTTTTTTCACATTAAGAGCCTTCACTGCAGTAGCCACAACGTTCCGGCGTGATTTCTCCTTGTTATTCTGCACATAAATAAAACAAATTCATAACAATATATCAGTTTCAAATTTATACAAAAAACAAAAACTATAACAAAATGGATATAAAAGTCAATGTAAATAGAAGTCAATATACCCCTCTCGCGTAAAAACAGACACCGGAATTTCACGAACGGTTTTTCTTACCGCCGGTCGGCATTTTTTTTGTTTTGTTGGTGGGAGTGGAATGGTAGAGTGAGGCTACTCGCAGTGGATTAAAAAAACTCGGTCATCGACTTTGGTCGACCGATATTAAAGTCGGTCATCCTCACTGTGGGCAAAAGGTCAATATCGGTCGAGGGTCTCCAATTTTCACAAGTCGGTCGAAAATCCGACCGATTATTTACACACAAACAAACAAAAATCTTACCATTTGCCTGAAAGTGATCACCACATGGACGTGTTTTGAGTTTTGCATGCAACTTCTTTTACAAATTTGATGGGAAGTGTTGTTTGCATGCATATGTGAGAATTTGTCAAAGTGTTGTTTGTCGAATTGTTTTGATGCACAGATAGATGCATGATAGCATGCAAGAAGGTGGCCACACTGAGATGGCTTCTTCAATGAATCTTTGTTGTGGTGAAACTTTGTTTTAATGCACAGTGGCAAGTCTTTCATTATGTACACGTATTTGAGCTTTGCATGTACACGTATTTGGTTGAAGGAGTGTTTGCATGCATGTACACGTGTGTGTGTGTATATATATATATATATTATATATATATATATATATATATATATATATATATATATATATAAAATATTTGAAAAAAAAAAAAAAAGTGGGTCATCGACTATGGCAACTTGGTCGTGTCTGGTCATTGGAGAGAGAAAGCTGATGTGGCAGAGGATGACCCGGTCACCACTGTGCATAGCCTGACGGAGAGAAAATGGGTTTCAAGGAATGGGATGTGGTGTGTGTTGCTTTATAGAGATGATTTTTGTTGTGGCGTGGGGTGATGTGCTTTTTGTGAGGCCATCATTTTCATCAATAATGAAAGGGAACCAGCCGGACCATTATTGAGCAAATTCATATCAACACCATTATCGAACCTTATAAAAAATGTGTATGAATGATCATTAGATTGATGAAATAAATATATTATTATACAAAATATACGAAGTATATGATAATCAGTGTTGTTCCATCGGAGCGTAACTAGCAACAAGAACACCGTTGGTAAGGAACGGAACAATTTGGCCCTCTTCAAATTCCTCTATAGTAGGATCTCTGTCTTTTTTGGTACATCTTCACAAAGTATAGAGTAACAAATGTATATAACCAACGATTTGAAGATAATTTAGAGCCATAGGTAATCATTAGCCTAAACTACCTAAGATCATACAAAACCGATTAGTGTCCTACATGAATGGTTAGTGTCCTATAAGAAAGACTAAATACTTCACATGTAAGTAATCCTACATATACTAGTACTTCATATGTTGTTTATTTGGACAACAATCAAGTTACGGGATAAAACTTATTTGGGCTTGTTATTAATAATCCAACTTTTAACTTATGTCATAGATACAATCGCATTAGATGCGTTATTGTTATTTTGGACGAGTCTAATAATAATGATAATACGAGACAAAAAATACAAAAATGTTTTAAGTAAAGTACAATAATAAAGAACATGAACACAAGAATGAGAGGAGTGAGAATTCTTATTTAAGTGGTGATCCAAGAGGTTACATTAAGGATGTATTTATAAGATATAAACCCTAATAAGATATGATGAATAGACATCACCTATAAGCCCATAAGCTCATATTTACAATACTCCTCCTTGGATATTCATCGTTAATTACACGTCATAAAACTGCCTCCTTAAAAACCTTACCAAGAAAAACCCAATGGGATAAAAACTTGATGAAGGAAAAGAGTGCAGTACGCATAATGCTCCTCCTCAAATTAATGCATATCTTTTAAGCGTCGAAGGCCGATCGTCCGGACCAGTAGCTCAAAAACTCTTGTTGGCAAAGACTTTGTGAATAAATCTGCCAAATTGTCACTTGATCGAACTTGACGAACATCAATAACTCCATCCTTTTGTAAATCATATGTAAAGAAAAATTTCGGAGAAATGTGTTTTGTTTTGTCTCCTTTGATATACCCTTCCTTGATTTGAGCTATACATGCCGCATTGTCTTCACATAACATGGTTGGATTTCCTTTAATAGACTCGAGCCCACATTCTTCTTGGATGTTTTGAATCATCGATCTTAACCAAACGCACTCTCGACCAGCTTCATAAAGTGCAATAAGTTCAACATGATTTGATGATGTTGCAGTTAAAGATTGCTTTGTCGACCTCCAAGAAATTACAGTGTCTCCATATGTGAAAACATATCCTGTTTGGGATCGTGCATTATGCAGATCAGACAAGTAACCAGCATCAGCATATCCAACCAACTTTGATTTCGAATTCTTTTGGTAAAATAATCCCATATCACGGGTACCACAAAGATAACGAAAAATGTGTTTGATTCCATTTCAATGTCGGCGTGTTGGCTCGAAACTATATCTTGCTAGTAAGTTGACTGAAAAAGAAATATATGGGCGTGTATTACCAGCAAGGTACATCAAAGCCCCTATCGCACTTAAATATGGTATTTCAGAACCAAGAATGTCCTCATCATGTTCTTTGGGGCGGAACGGATCAAGTTCCCGGTCAAGTGAACGACCGACCATTGGTGAGCTTAGTGGATGAGCTTTATCCATATTGAATCGTTTCAATATCTTTTCCGTATAGTTTGGTTGATGGACAAATATTTCACTTGACAAATGCTCAATTTGCAAGCCCAGACAAAACATTGTCATACCAAGGTCTTTCATTTCAAATTCATTCTTTAACAAATTTGTAGTATGCTCAATTTCATCAATATTTTCGATGATATATAAATCATCAACATACACTGCAATGATTGTGAAACTCCCCTTTGATCTTTTGATAAAAACACACGGACTTATTTGATTACTTTTGTATCCTTCTTTTGAAAGATATTCACTCAGTCGATTATACCACATTCGTCCTGATTGTTTTAGACCGTATAAAGATCTTTTCAATTTAATTGAAAACATTTCACGGGGCTTAGATTTACAAGCTTCCGGCATTTTCAATCCTTCGGGGATTTTCATGTAAATGTCACTATCAAGTGATCCGTACAAGTAAGCTGTGACAACATCCATAAGGCGCATTTGGAGCCTTTCAACATTTGCAAGACCAATTAAAAATCTGAGAGTCGTTGCATCCACAACAGGTGATTATATTTCTTCATAATCTACCCCGGGTATTTGTGAGAAACCTTGTGCTACAAGTCTTGCTTTGTATCTCACAATTTCATTTTTCTCGTTTCTTTTTATAGCAAATACCCATTTATAGCCTACCGGCTTCACATTATTTGGGGTTAATGTCACAGGGCCAAATACTTGGCGCTTTTCAAGTGAATCTAGTTCAGCTTGTATGGCATCTTGCCATTTTTTCCAATCTTTTCTTTGTCGACATTCTCCAATAGATTTTGGCACAGAAACTTCATCATTTATTATTTTACTTGCTATAGCATATGCAAAGATTTCATCAACACATGTTTCATTTCGATTCCATGTTGTACCATTTTGTACCAAATTTATTGAGATCTCATATTCATTAGGTACATGGCCATTCTCAAGAGATTTTTCCACATTTTCTGTGTTGTTATTAATCTCTTATGGGATTTTGTTGAAAACAACTTCTTGGACTTTGCCAGTTGTATTCTGCTCTTTCCTTTTTCGTAGATTTGTATCCTTAGAACCCATTGGTCTTCCACGCTTTCTACGTACATTTGACTCATTCAGAGTTTCAGTAATATCAATTCGAGAAGGCGCATTTAAAGCTGGAATATATGATTGTGTAACTCTTTTTGTATCTGTAAATGCATCAGGCAATTCATTTGCTATTCTTTGCAAGTGAATGAGCTTTTGAACCTCCAATTCACATTGACCACTCCGAGGGTCAAGAAAAGATATTTGTGATGCATACCAAGTTACATCTTGTTGGTCCAACTTTTTATTTTCTCCTCCTAAGATTGGGAACATTGTTTCATCAAACTGGCAATCAGCAAAGCGTGCTGTAAAAACATCTCCAGTTAATGGTGTTAGAGTTTATGGTTAACATTTAATATGTATGTCCGGTTTCGAACCCGAGGCTCGGGATTGTACACAATAACGTGAGAGTTTCAATGATGAATAATTAAATATATATTTCATGTATTTATTTATTTATTCATTTCATCAATAAAACACTTAACGACGGTTAGTACTTAACGGGGTTTTAACTAACGACCGTTAAAGGACTAATTACGCAAAATAGGAAAGAAGGATCTAGAATCCTTGTGGGATACTAGAAGTCGGCAAAACCCTCCCTTAGGGTTAGGGTGCCGATCGGTTGGCTTGGGCAACAAGGGAAAGAAACACTATAAATACAATTCATTGTGTTTTAGTTTTTCTCTAGTCTTGAATCCCCAACTTAACCTAACTTCTTCTCCTCTCTTCCCTCTAGCCCTAACGATCGGTCCTCTTTTAAATCCACTAGGATTTGGCCGAATTCTATTAAGGCTTATTTAAGTGTTTGGTTATTGGTGATCAAGAACCTAGCTTTTCCATTGAAACGCTATTCATTACGTGTGTACAAGATCGAGTGACAAGCTTATTTTAGCTCGTGTTTTTCCTTGTTAGTCGATCCATATATATTCCCTATTAGGGTTTATATAACTCGTTCTTGTTGAAGGGATTCCTTGTTCTTGCTAGGAATCACTAAGGTATGTTTTCTTTTAAGTTAATTAATTATATGTTTATGATCCATTCCGCTGCGTGATCTATTTGGTTATATGTTTATAGTTTGTTTATGATTCATAAAAACCAACAAATGGTTCCAAATATTTTATGATTGATGGAGAATTAAAACCAACATAAATTCCCAATCTTCTTTGAAGTCCCATCTTTGTTCGTTGTGGTGGTGCTATTGGGACATAAACACCACAACCAAAGACTTTTAGATGAGACAAACTTGGTTCTCTTCCAGAAACCAGTTGGAGTGGAGAATACTTATGAGATGCGCTTGGTCTTAATCTAATAAGAGCAGCAGCATGTAAGATAGCATGTCCCCATGCATAGGATGGCTATTTTGATTTCATAAGTAGTGGTCTAGCAATAAGTTGTAATCTTTTTATTAAAGATTCAACTAGACCATTTTGTGTATGCACATGTGCTACAGGATGCTCAACCATAATCCCAATTGACATACAAAAATCATTAAATGATTGAGATGTAAATCCTCCTTCATTATCAAGTCTGATCTTTTTGATTTGATAATCTGGAAAATGTGCTCTTAATTGAATTATTTGGGGTAATAGCCTCACAAAAGCAACATTTCTTGATGCTAACAGACAGACATGGGACCATCGGGATGATGCATCAATTAATACCATAAAGTATCGAAATGGTCCACACGGAGGAGTAATTGGCCCACAAATGTCTCCTTGAATTCTTTCTAGAAACAAAGGAGATTCTTTTTCAAGTTTATTGATTGAGGGCCTAGTTATCATTTTTCCAAGAGAGCATGCTCCACATGATAATTCTTTTGATAATAGGATCTTGAGATCCTTTAGTGGATGCCCATTTGAGCCCTCAATTATTCTCCTCATCATAATATCACTCGGATGACCCAATCGATCATGCCAAAGAGTAAATATTTTGGGATCTATATCCTTTCAGGTAGAAACCATATTTATTTCTGTCTGATTTATGTATGTAAAATACAATCCAGAAGACAGACCTTTCATTCTTTCCATTATGGTCTTATTTCCATTTTCAATGGATGTAATTCGGAGATACTCAATTTCATTTTGAGTCATGGTTTCAAGATGATAACCATTGTGTCTTATATCTTTAAAACTTATGTTAGCATTGATTTTATGCTATTTTGGAAGTGATGGTCATTTATAGCCTTGAACATTAAGTGTCATGTATAATATGTATTTTATGTTAAGTGGGCTAGTAGCATTAGTGTTGTTAGTTTAAATATATGTGTAGTGCATATATTAGCCCACTTTGTTATCCAAGTCAAAAGCCCATCCAAAGCCTTTTGGATGGCAGTCAACATATAACCAAACACTTTCTCATTTAGCAAAGTGTGCTGTGAGAGAGTGTGTGTGTATTTTTCTCCTCTTGTATCTTTCTCTCTAATCTAATACATATACATTTCCAGGTTATCTCTCTACTGCCACCAATCTTCTCATCTATATTTCTTATCTTCTTTCTATTATTCTTTATTCTCTTCTTATATCTTGCTGCCATTCGATCTAGTGTATATGTGGTATGATAAAGTAGGATTCTAGCAATAACAAGTGGTATCAACAGCCATACAACGAGGTAGGAAGTTTTTTGTGTTCGGTTTGTGCTTACAAGAAACCATAAGCCACGTTTTTTTATCTCTTAAAAACGTGAGTTTTTGTTTTTTTTACATTCGATACACAAAAAAAAAATCAAGAAAAGTTGTGTTTGTTTGGTGTTTATACGAAGTGGGTCTTCAAAGTTTATGTGATATATTCCAGTTTGCTCACTTGTTTACACTTGTGGAAGTTTGATTTGGTTTGTTATTCACTTTTTTGATCGTATGAATCAAACAAATCTTGCATAAGATTTGTTTGGATTATTTTAGTGAAAGGTGAATTATTGAAGTTGGTATAAGTTAGTAAAAGTTGTCAGGAAGCATGTGCAAGTGAGTGGGTTTGTAAGAGAAAAGTGCAAAATGTCAAAAAGTGGTTGAAAAAAGCTAAAAATATCGCATTTGGCTCAAACAGCGAGTTCTATCGCAATTGGCTGAAACTAGCGATTTATCGCAATTGATTTGCTTTATCGCAATTGGAGCTAACAAGGTTTTATCGCAATTCGTTTGTGTTATCGCAGTTGAGGCTTAAGGCTTTTATCGCATTTCATAACTGAAGGTCTTATCGCAATTGGCACATTTCCAGAATTTTATCGCAATTGTACTCTGATAGAATTTTCGCAGTTGACAATTGATGAGTGTCTAAATACTCATCATTTTATACCAATCTGAACTGCCAAAACATCCAAAAACACTCAGAAATGCATCAAAATATTGAAAATATTCCAAGATTGTATTTTATATGTTTCAGATGCAAAATGTTTAAAAACAAATGAAAAACGAACAAAGTTTGCATAATTGGCAGTTTCAGTCCCTGAAGTTTCAAAAGTTGTCAAATCTAGTCCCTGTTTATTCAAAACATTGAAAAATTCACCAAAGGTCCTTTTGAATCACAAATAAACATATATAGTCCTTTGGTGTGAAGTTTCATAAAATTACAAGTTTAGTCCCTGAACTTTGCAAAATGGACAAAAATGGTCCCTGGGATTTAAAAACTTTGAGAAAAATAAATTTTGGTCCTTGTGCTATTCTTCTATGGCAAATATGGTCCTTGGGTGGCAAGTTTAGTGAAATTACATGTTTGGTCCCTGGAGTTTCAAGTTTGGCAGATTTAGTCCCTGGAAGTGTAATTTTGGAAAATCTCATTTGTGATCCTCACATTATTCATACTTGGCAAATTATACCCCATGGAACACTTTGGAAGCTTGCCAAATTCAGCCCCTCAAATTTGCAGAAATTACATTTTAGGTCCTTGTGATAACAAAACAACCGGATCCAAAGTTAATACCCAACCCAACCCAGATAATAGCCCAAGCCCAATCCCAATCAATATAACCCGACCCATTCCCTTCTTAGTTAGCCAAACCAGGTTTGACTTTAGTCAAATCCACCTCCTTCTTCCCAGTTACCCGCCCAAGCACCTCAATCCACCACCCTTATCCTGACACACCCACTTCCCTTATCCCTGCTATATTACCCCAAGCATTAAATGCTTCTTCCTCACTACTCATTACCAGCCATGTGCAATTTTCCACTCACATCTGATTTTCCCGCCAAAACTGCTTTGGACGATTGATCAGAGATGATGACTCAATGTTTCCCACCATAGTTTAGTATAAAAGAAAAGCTTTTGTAGCCTTTTATGGCAAGTAGTTAATTAGTGTAATCGTATTTTCTTTATCAGTTCCTTAATTATTGTAATTCTCATTCCAGTTATTAATATAAGTTCAATTCAGTTATAGTGATCAAGTTTCAAGTCATTTTGCATTAAAAAAGTTAATTACTATCATTTCAAGTGAACCTGTTAATTCGAATAAGCTCCAAGTTAGTCTTAAATATAATCAAAAGCTCCAAACCACCTTGAAATAAGCTGACATAAGCTCTTCATAGCTTCATGTAAGCTTATATAGATTAAACCAGTTCTTAATTTCAAGTATTGAAGAAAGTCAACAGAAAGTCAACTGCCTGGTCAAATAAGCTCTATTGAAGAATAAGCTGATGTGACAAGCTTATTTGGGAAATTAGTGGCTTCATGGGAAGCCTATAAGTCTGTACTTGGTCCTAGTTCTTTGTTTCACAGCTCAATTCAATTGTAAGCTTGTTCTCATTTTTAGCTTATTCTCTATTGTCACTGTTGAACACCTTATTTGTAGCTTATTATTGTTTTTTATCAGCTTATCAGTAGTTGTGATCATATTTCATCTATATAACTAGTTAGAATCACCTTTGTCTTCATTTTCACTAAAAAACTTTTAAAAAGCCAAAAATAGCCTATTATAAGCTAGCTTATTAATCTGTTTCATTTTCAGTCACAAGTTCATTTTCAATAGCTTAATATACTTAAGAGTACTATTAGAAGTCATTTCTTAGCTTAATACCACTATTTTCAGTCCAAAGCACCAAAACAGTCCCCTAAAGGACTGTTTGGCTTAACACTGTCACATAGGCAAACACTAGTGTACTGTAGATTGACCATTTGTTCAACTTTGTTTAAGCTTATTTTGATCCTTATAAGCTGTTTCTAGGTCCAGATAAGTTCATTAGATCATATTAATAGTTTTACATCACTTATATTAATTTCAGTCCACTAGAAGCTCAAACAAGCCAATTTAAGCTACATGCTTATTTAGCCTGCAACTTTGGCATTTCCTAGCTCAATTCAGTCCACTTAGTGTACTCCAAAAGTCCTAGACCATCTGTGCATTTGTGCACACTTGTGCAAACAACTTCAGTTAAACAGACTGCATAGCAGACTTTGTGGTTTTTTAGGATCTTTGAGGAAGTTTAATTCACTCATCATAAGCTCTTTCAAGCTAGTTTTCTGGAAAAGTAAGCTCCACCAGCTCAACTTTAGTGGGGTATTTTTGTTTTATTTTTTATAAATTTCTAGAAGCCCTAACAAGCCCATCAAAGTGGGCAAATCTGCCCTGTGCAGGCCTGCACATCAGCAGACCAAAAAGAGCATAAGCTCTTTTGAGCTTTTTCTGGCTTATCAAGCCTCTTTTTCTAGTCCCTATAAGTCCATCAGGTGTGTCTCAGTCCATAGAAGCCTAACTCATAAGCTCATAGCTTATCTACAAGCTTATAGCTTGTTTGCAAATCCTTAGTTCTTAAAAAAGGCTTCAAGCCCAACTGTTAAGCTAAAGCTGCTTATACTAGCTTATTAATAAGATCTAAAAATAAGTCCTTTGTTAAAGTTAGTTATAATCACCTTAAATTCAGTTAGCAAAAAGAAAAAATCAAAAATAAAATAGTTTGCAAAAAAGTGTCATTAGCCAGGTTCGAACTTGGGACCTCTTGGTCAAACTGGTCAAAACCAGACCAAACACACGCACCATCTTGGCTAGTGGTATCTTAGTGTTATTTGTTTCTTTGGTTATTTATATAGTAGCTCAGTCAATTTTAGCTTATTTTCCTTCTAGCTTATTAACAGCTTATCAGAATAAGCTGTGTCAACCATTTTATTTTTCTTAGCTTTGTAATAACTTAAAGTAATTTAGAAAAAAGTTTCAGATTTTTATTAATAGTTTGAATATTTTTAATCTTTTAATTAGTTTAAAATAGTAATTAAATCATAATAAATAGAAAAATAATCAGAAAAATATAAATCTAATTTTCATAATTTTATTTTGTCATTTTTAATCCAGGAAAAATATAATATCATTTTTAGACCTTAAGAAAAACCAAAAATAGAAATATAGTGAAAGCTTCTATTTAATAGAATTTATCTTTTTAAATTTTAATTAAGTAATTTTCATTTTTATAATTTTTTTAACTTCTTTTTACTTTATAATATTTTTAGAAAAAGTTTTAGAATTTTCTTTGTTCATTTAGTATTTTTTATAAATTTAAATAGTTTAATAAGTAATTAAATAAATAAATAATTAATAATAATTAGATAAAAAGTATAAAAAAATATAATTTAAGTTTTTAAATAAGTTTTAAGTCATTTTACATTTTTCGGTTTTAAATTTCATAAATTTAAGTTTTAGTCCCATTCTAGCTTTCCCGTTACGCGTTTTAGTTTATTTTTATTCGCGTTTAATTTTCTTGTGCATATCTGTTTTTAATTTGTTATTTAGAATTGTTAAAAAGCAAAATCAAAAATATCCAATCACATCAGTCACTCTAATCCTAGCTTTTCACAGTTGCCCATTCACATCTCGTTGGGAAACGATTCGGGTAATTACTTACATGTCTTCACACTACACACGAACGTGAGTTTTTGCAAGTATCCTTTTTCACAAAGGGGTAATTTGTAATTATTCACGAGTATTCGTTCTGAGACTGTTAATATTTATATATACGTTTTCAGACGGATCAAATTTTGGCGCCGCTGCCGGGGAGGTTGTGTTGCGACTATTGTGTAGAGTTTTAGCGATTAGTGATTTGAGATCCTTCTATCAGAAGTTCCTATTTCCCATAAACCATATAAAAAACAAAAATATTTTTCTTTTCTTTTCTATATATATTATCATATAAAAAATAAAAACACCAAAAACATTTTCCGTTTTCTTTAATAAATAAACAATAATAAAATTTACCATCGAGAACCAAGACAGAGTACTACCTAACTGGGGGTACGACCATAACAAGTTCCCAAACATCGGATTTAAAACTTGCCTTTGTGTCACTTGCGAATATCGGCTCACCTTTGATTGATAAACAAACTATAACGGAGGTTTAAGGATAGTCTGACATTAAATTGTCGGACTGAAAGAAGCGGGTTTTTAAGGAGCATTAATTGCCCACCTTTGCTTCTCCGCCACTCTGTGCGTTTATCTTTTAGAGAGCTACCGTACGCTTGTTGATTATTGGTTTAAGTTCACTTGTGTTTTGATTCGTTCTTGATTTAATTAAAATATTTTACTTAGTGCATGCGCACTCGTTCTTCCACGTCATCAAGCCCTTTACGTGAACTCGTAGATATTCCGAGAAGACGTAATCGTAGACGTGCTGCCCAAATAGTCGAACCCGAGATTCGTACTGTTCTCACTGAAAATATGGCAGACGAACGCACAATGGCTGAAATGCTCCAGGCACCCACCGAGGGTTACGGAGATGCCATCGTTTTACCAGTCATCGATTCTGATCATTTTGAACTGAAAACACATTTGATTCAGCTCGTGTCCACAAACCAATTCCACGGGTTTGAACGAGAGGATCCATATGCACACATTCGTTGGTTCAACAAGTTAACCTCTACAATCAATTACAAGAATGTGCCGCAAACAGTTATCAAATTGATGCTATTTCCATTCTCACTTGAGGGGGCAGCCCGGATTTGGCTGGATAAAGAACCCCCTCGATCCATTGAAACCTGGGAAGATCTCGTTAAGAAATTTGTAAATTATTTCTTCCCTCCATCAAAGACGACTAATCTAAAAAATGAAATTGCTGGATTTCGTCAAGGTTTTGATGAAAATTTCGGAGAGGCATGGGACAGATTTAAAGATCTCCTAAGAAAATGCCCACATCACGAATTCACGGAGTTACAACAGATAAATACGTTCTATAATGGGTTGACCCAAAACGATCAAGATGCACTTAACGCAGCCGCCGGTGGCAATATCTTGAATCGTAAACCTAAAGAGGTGGTTGCAATTTGTGAAAATAAATCAAAAGTTCCTTTTTCGCGAAACAAAGTGAATGTTCCTGTCACTCCTGCTGCTTCTTCATCCGGTAACTCATCAGAGTTAGCCTTCCTTACGGATTCAATGCGTTGCATGATGAAGGAAATGAAAGAACTGAAGAGTGAAATTCATAAACCGGAACAAATCAAAGCAATAAACAAAGTGTGTGAAACTTGTGGTGGCCCACATGCGTATTATGATTGTCAAGCAACCGATGCTTCTCTTTACCCAGCTCCCGTAGCTGCTGTAAACCAAAATCAATACCGTCCGCATGCTGAGACTCAGTACCGAGCACCGAATGCTATGGTACCACCTGGTTTTCCACCCGTGCAAAATCAGAATAATCAAAATCGCTTTGTTCAAAATCAGGGACAAAATTTCAACAATTCCCAAAATTTCAATCAAAACCGAGGTCAGAATCAAGGTAACTTTAACCAAAAACCATGGAATGTCCAAAACCAAAATCAGACATCCTCAAATGAGTTGCTTAGGCAATTCATAAAATCTCAAGAGGAGACAAATAGAACTCAATATAAGACAAACCAGTTATTGGTTACCCAAATAAATGACATAAAAAAATCATTAACTGATCTACCTTCTACCTCGGGAGGTCTTCCAAGTAACACTGTTGTCAACCCAAGGGGTGAACTCAAAGCTGTCAGTACACATAGTGGTAAAGCTCATGTCGGACTCAAGGTGATAAAGGACCCGGTACTTCCCACTAACAATGGAAGTGCTAAACACGTCCAACCTTCGGTCATCCAACCTTTGGTCATCCAACCTTCGGTCATCCAAAAATCTACACCCACAATTGCTCCTCAGCCGTCAAGAATAGATCCTACTCTATCACGATTTACGGTTAAAAGTTTGTCAACCAAACTTAGTGAGCAAAGATCAGCCAGATATTATTCCGAAATGCTCAATGCTGTTCCTGTCAGTGTACTTGATGACAGTGATGATGATGAAGATACCACTTTCGTCAAAGCTATCACCACTCGGAGTGGTGCTGCTTATGAGGGGCCAGCTGGCCCTATTCCTCCTCCGTTGTTTGAAATGGAAAAAGAGACGGAGGATACAACGGACAAAGTGTAAATTCCAAGCCCACAAAGTACAGCACATGTCCATCCTCCGGTTGTCCCGAAAAAATCCAAACCAGGAGTTGTCTTTGAATCTGTGGAGACTCCTGAAGTCATTGCCCCTAAATCCAAACCTTACATTCCTTACCCATCGCGCTTAAATGAGCAAAAGCTCCGTGAGAAGGCTAGTCAACAAATGGACAAATTCTTTCAAATCTTTAAAGAATTACATTTTGACATAAGTTTTGCGGATGCTATCATTCTGATGCCTAAATTTGCATCAACAATCAAACAATTGTTAAGCAACAAGGAAACACTGATTGAAATGGCTAAAACTCCATTAAATGAGAACTGCTCAGCGGTTATCTTGAAAAAGCTTCCAGAGAAGCTTGGAGATCCTGGAAAGTTTCTACTACCTTGTGTATTTTCGGGAATGGTTGAATGCTATGCCTTAGCAGATCTAGGTGCAAGCATCAACCTGATGCCTCATTCAGTATGGAAGAAACTTTCTCTTCCGGCTCTTACTACTACATGCATGACTCTTGAGCTTGCAGATCGAACCATATCTCATCCTCGCGGCATTGCCAAAGATGTATTTGTTAAAATAGGAAAGTTCCATTTTCCGGCTGACTTTGTGGTTGTTGAATTCGACGCAGATCAAAAGGTTCCTCTCATTCTTGGAAGATGATTCCTAAAAACGGGCCATGCTCTTATTGATGTATTTAAGCATGAGATCACCTTGCGTGTGGATAATGAAGCTGTTACCTTTAACCATGATCAAACTTCGAGTTACTCCTCAAATTATGACTCTAAATCGGTTAACCGAATCGATGTCATTGATGTTGCATCAAAGGAGTACTCTCAAGAGAGTGTTGATTATTTTCATAATTCTGTGAGTGGTAATCCCACCACATCTTCTCTACCTATCATTTCCGACTCTTCCCCTTCTCTCCCTCCGTTTGAGGGAAGTGATTCCAATTTGGAAGAGATCGAGGCTTTTCTCAAGTGTGATTCATTTCTGGAAGGAATTGATAACGCTGAGATTGATCTGGAGGGAGATATTCTTCTTCTTGAGAAATTGTTAAATCAGGACAATTCTTCTCCTCTCCCTCCCGTTGAACTTCATAAGAAAGAAATCAAGTCAGTTGAAAAAACTGATAAATTTCCTGAGATCCAGTTTAAGGACTTGCCTCCCCCACTTGAAATTCTTGAGGAGGAAGTTCTTGTATTAATTGCTATTCAGATCTCTCTTCTTCCCTTCACCTACCCGGTGATTTCCCCTATCTTTCACTCATTCGGGAGTGAGGATATTACTTTTGACCCCGGCATTTTCCATTTAATATTGGTTTAAATGCCGGATTTATCTCATCGGTGTGGAACTTTCTTATGCTCAATTGGTTATCCAAGCATCTTGAATGAAAGTCCGATAGAGATGGTTTCTTCCACTTACTTCCCCATGAACCAATGAATTCGGGGTCGAGTCAAGCTAGCGACTCGGTTAATAAAAACAGTAGTAAAACATGGGTTTTCACCTATGTCTCACCCAAGTGTGGGGGAGATGCCCCACATGTTGTATATATGTACAGTCAAAAAAAAAAAAAAAAAAAAAAAAAAAAAAAGTGTGTATATAAAATAATGGCTATTAGTATTTCCCTTTTTCCGTTCTAAGTGTTGGTTTAACAACCGGTACTTTGAATATTGAGGGCAATATTCAGTTCTAAGTGTGGGGGGGGGGGGAATTCTAACGAATTTAATCAAATGTACCATCTAGTACCCCCATTTTAGCCTAAATTTAAAAAAAAAATTCTCACTTAGAACTCAATAAATGGTTATCAGTCCGCCATGTCTAACCCACATAAGGATTGGCTAATCCGAGAGCAAACGGATCTTGGTAAAGATATATCAAATCCGTTTATGGCTTACAATTTGCCCAAAATTCTATGGTATTCGACTCACCATATCTTCATAAGTGAAGAGTTGGCTAGCCCGCAAGGTTATGGCTTGTGGTTAAGGCAGTAGAAAACCATGATTGGTAATCAGCTCACCAAAGATAATAGTTGTAATTTATCTAAGAGTTGGCTAGTCCAGAAGCAAACGGCTTCTGGTAAAGACAAATCAAACCCGTTGACAGCTGATGGTTTGCTCAAAATCATTTGGTTATCATTGTACCAAAGTATCACATACTGAAACATTGGCTACTCCAGAAGTAATGGCTTTTGGTAAAGAGAAAAATCCATTAAATTTTCATAAAATATTGCTAGGGACTAGCAATAGTTTAGTGTGGGGGATTGATAAGTATCTAAATACTCATCATTTTATACCAATCTGAACTGCCAAAACATCCAAAATCACTCAGAAATGCATCAAAATACTGAAAATATTCTAAGATTGTATTTTATATGTTTCAGATGCAAAATGTTTAAAAACAAATGAAAAACGAACAAAGTTTGCATAATTGGCAGTTTCAGTCCCTGAAGTTTCAAAAGTTGTCAAATCTAGTCCCTGTTTATTCAAAACATTGAAAAATTCACCAAAGGTCCTTTTGAATCACAAATAAACATATATAGTCCTTTGGTGTGAAGTTTCATAAAATTACAAGTTTAGTCCCTGAACTTTGCAAAATGGACAAAAATGGTCCCTGGGATTTAAAAACTTTGAGAAAAATAAATTTTGGTCCTTGTGCTATTCTTCTATGGCAAATATGGTCCTTGGGTGGCAAGTTTAGTGAAATTACATGTTTGGTCCCTGGAGTTTCAAGTTTGGCAGATTTAGTCCCTGGAAGTGTAATTTTGGAAAATCTCATTTGTGATCCTCACATTATTCATACTTGGCAAATTATACCCCATGGAACACTTTGGAAGCTTGCCAAATTCAGCCCCTCAAATTTGCAGAAATTACATTTTAGGTCCTTGTGATAACAAAACAACCGGATCCAAAGTTAATACCCAACCCAACCCAGATAATAGCCCAAGCCCAATCCCAATCAATATAACCCGACCCATTCCCTTCTTAGTTAGCCAAACCAGGTTTGACTTTAGTCAAATCCACCTCCTTCTTCCCAGTTACCCGCCCAAGCACCTCAATCCACCACCCTTATCCTGACACACCCACTTCCCTTATCCCTGCTATATTACCCCAAGCATTAAATGCTTCTTCCTCACTACTCATTACCAGCCATGTGCAATTTTCCACTCACATCTGATTTTCCCGCCAAAACTGCTTTGGACGATTGAGATTGAATGAAGACAATTCAAGGGTTGGAGATTGATCAGAGATGATGACTCAATGTTTCCCACAGAAAAGCTTTTGTAGCCTTTTATGGCAAGTAGTTAATTAGTGTAATCGTATTTTCTTTATCAGTTCCTTAATTATTGTAATTCTCATTCCAGTTATTAATATAAGTTCAATTCAGTTATAGTGATCAAGTTTCAAGTCATTTTGCATTAAAAAGTTAATTACTATCATTTCAAGTGAACCTGTTAATTCGAATAAGCTCCAAGTTAGTCTTAAATATAATCAAAAGCTCCAAACCACCTTGAAATAAGCTGACATAAGCTCTTCATAGCTTCATGTAAGCTTATATAGATTAAACCAGTTCTTAATTTCAAGTATTGAAGAAAGTCAACAGAAAGTCAACTGCCTGGTCAAATAAGCTCTATTGAAGAATAAGCTGATGTGACAAGCTTATTTGGGAAATTAGTGGCTTCATGGGAAGCCTATAAGTCTGTACTTGGTCCTAGTTCTTTGTTTCACAGCTCAATTCAATTGTAAGCTTGTTCTCATTTTTAGCTTATTCTCTATTGTCACTGTTGAACACCTTATTTGTAGCTTATTATTGTTTTTTATCAGCTTATCAGTAGTTGTGATCATATTTCATCTATATAACTAGTTAGAATCACCTTTGTCTTCATTTTCACTAAAAAACTTAAAAAAAGCCAAAAATAGCCTATTATAAGCTAGCTTATTAATCTGTTTCATTTTCAGTCACAAGTTCATTTTCAATAGCTTAATATACTTAAGAGTACTATTAGAAGTCATTTCTTAGCTTAATACCACTATTTTTAGTCCAAAGCACCAAAACAGTCCCCTAAAGGACTGTTTGGCTTAACACTGTCACATAGGCAAACACTAGTGTACTGTAGATTGACCATTTGTTCAACTTTGTTTAAGCTTATTTTGATCCTTATAAGTTGTTTCTAGGTCCAGATAAGTTCATTAGATCATATTAATAGTTTTACATCACTTATATTAATTTCAGTCCACTAGAAGCTCAAACAAGCCAATTTAAGCTACATGCTTATTTAGCCTGCAACTTTGGCATTTCCTAGCTCAATTCAGTCCACTTAGTGTACTCCAAAAGTCCTAGACCATCTGTGCATTTGTGCACACTTGTGCAAACAACTTCAGTTAAACAGACTGCATAGCAGACTTTGTGGTTTTTTAGGATCTTTGAGGAAGTTTAATTCACTCATCATAAGCTCTTTCAAGCTAGTTTTCTGGAAAAGTAAGCTCCACCAGCTCAACTTTAGTGGGGTATTTTTGTTTTATTTTTTATAAATTTCTAGAAGCCCTAACAAGCCCATCAAAGTGGGCAAATCTGCCCTGTGCAGGCCTGCACATCAGCAGACCAAAAAGAGCATAAGCTCTTTTGAGCTTTTTCTGGCTTATCAAGCCTCTTTTTCTAGTCCCTATAAGTCCATCAGGTGTGTCTCAGTCCATAGAAGCCTAACTTATAAGCTCATAGCTTATCTACAAGCTTATAGCTTGTTTGCAAATCCTTAGTTCTTAAAAAAGGCTTCAAGCCCAACTGTTAAGCTAAAGCTGCTTATACTAGCTTATTAATAAGATCTAAAAATAAGTCCTTTGTTAAAGTTAGTTATAATCACCTTAAATTCAGTTAGCAAAAAGAAAAAATCAAAAATAAAATAGTTTGCAAAAAAGTGTCATTAGCCAGGTTCGAACTTGGGACCTCTTGGTCAAACTGGTCAAAACCAGACCAAACACGCGCACCATCTGGGCTAGTGGTATCTTAGTGTTATTTGTTTCTTTGGTTATTTATATAGTAGCTCAGTCAGTTTTAGCTTATTTTCCTTCTAGCTTATTAACAGCTTATCAGAATAAGCTGTGTCAACCATTTTATTTTTCTTAGCTTTGTAATAACTTAAAGTAATTTAGAAAAAAGTTTCAGATTTTTATTAATAGTTTTAATATTTTTAATCTTTTAATTAGTTTAAAATAGTAATTAAATCATAATAAATAGAAAAATAATCAGAAAAATATAAATCTAATTTTCATAATTTTCTTTTGTCATTTTTAATCCAGGAAAAATATAATATCATTTTTAGACCTTAAGAAAAACCAAAAATAGAAATATAGTGATAGCTTCTATTTAATAGAATTTATCTTTTTAAATTTTAATTAAGTAATTTTCATTTTTATAATTTTCTTAACTTCTTTTTACTTTATAATATTTTTAGAAAAAGTTTTAGAATTTTCTTTGTTCATTTAGTATTTTTTATAAATTTAAATAGTTTAATAAGTAATTAAATAAATAAATAATTAATAATAATTAGATAAAAAGTATAAAAAAATATAATTTAAGTTTTTAAATAAGTTTTAAGTCATTTTACATTTTTAGGTTTTAAATTTCATAAATTTCAGTTTTAGTCCCATTCTAGCTTTCCCATTACGCGTTTTAGTTTATTTTTATTCGCGTTTAATTTTCTTGTGCATATCTGTTTTTAATTTGTTATTTAGAATTGTTAAAAAGCAAAATCAAAAATATCCAATCACATCAGTCACTCTAATCCTAGCTTTTCACAGTTGCCCATTCACACCTCGTTGGGAAACGATTCGGGTAATTACTTACCTGTCTTCATACTACACACGAACGTGAGTTTTTGCAAGTATCCTTTTTCACAAAGGGGTAATTTGTAATTATTCACGAGTATTCGTTCTGAGACTGTTTATATTTATATATACGTTTTCAGACGGATCAACAATTATCGCAGTTGGCATCAGATATTGCAAGTCAAGCTTTGTCCGACATCTTCCACCAACTGTGATATCGGACAGGTCTTCATTCTGCGATATCGGACAGAAGTGATTTTTCAGAATTGTCATTTTCAGTCCCTGTACTTTCCAGCAGCCTAAGGAAACTTTCAAATTTGGCAGTTTTGGCCCTCGTACTTCTGTGAAACGATTTCAAAGTTGTCATTTTACGTCAAAACTTCAAACGGTTATAACTTTTGAACCGTAACTCCGTTTTCAGTCCACGACCTGTCAAAACGACCGTGAGACCGAGGAGAAGGACACGTTGCCCAAGTTTCGAGGCCTGAAAATGCTCCAGAATGAAGTTATTGAGGTTTTAAGTTTCCAGACCAAAATTCCACCGTAACAACTTGCTTCACAACAACAACAACCAAGTTTAAACTTCAACAACAACATCTCCTACTTTGTTGTAAAGATCCTGTATCTATTTTATCGTACCAGTCATCATCAATGGCATCTCATCAAGACGAATTCACAACTGCTTTGGCAAATGGTTTTGCTTCGGTATACAGGGCATTAAACTTCGAACCACATAACAACAACCAATGGAATTCACCGTACACTGACAATACGCAGCTATATATGGGTCAAGAAGGACAAATGGTTGAGGTTATCGGGAATCAGTAAGGAAATGTTATGGGTATACAGACGGGAAATCAAATGCAATATGCAGGGTTGTACACGGGAAACCAAGCAGCTCAGTTTGTGAATCAGAATGGGGTCAATCAAAATGAAGATTATTGTTTCATGACTTCATCTGAAATCCAAATGAGTGATATAGGCAGAATTGGTAATGTTCCTGCAATGACGAAAGTAGAAAAGCTCCAGTACATGCTGATGCTAGCCAACAAGGAACATTCGGGAATATCGTTGACTGCTGAGGAATCAGACTTCTTGCGTTCAACCAGAATCAATGATAATTCTACAGAAGTCACTGGCGTCTCCGATCCTATGCCTGATCAACAAACAACATCATGTAGTGATTCTGAAACTCCTCCGTCCTATGACACAGAACCACTCCATGAGGTACCATCATTGTTTACTCATGAAAAGCCACATTTTGTGCCTCTCGAACCTAATTATGATACATACTTGGACACGCCAAGTTGTAGCAATACTAATTTGACAAATCCAGATATGGATCCTAATGAAGTTCAAGTTGCACAAAATGTTGCTAATGATGAGGAAACCCATTCTCTCTTTGAATCATTACTTCATAATTGTCAAATTGAGATTGAAAAGGTCAAAAAGATCGATCGCGAGGTAAAATCCGCGAATGTGACATTGACCACTGAGCTTAAGAGGTATAAGGTGAATGCAAGAGCTTATGATTTTCATAACAAAAAACAGTCGGAACTTGAGGTTACCTTAAAAGATTCTGAGTTAAGAGAGAAACGTTTACAAATCAAATTTGACACTCTAAATGTTAATTTGAATAACCAAATTAAATCTCTTAACAAGGAAAATTTTGAACTAACCAACCAGCTTTCAAAACAAAAATCAACTTATTCCAATCTTGAAAAAGAAAAGAAGGAGTTGATTGAAAGGTTTTCAAAACGTGAAAAAGATCTTCTTAAAGAGATCAATGACAAAAAGGAAAACATTGCAAAGTTGGATAATTTGCTTGTAAAAACGGGTCATTCATGCACAAACAGTTAACTTTTTAATAAACGATCCAAACCCGATTTTACATACATTAAAAAAGGTGGCTATCGGTTATGAAAACCCTTATATTCTCAAGAAAGCTCAGAAAGAACAGAATGTGCTTTTTAATGGTAATTTAATAAATGCTATCCATGACCCTCCTTCGGTTCATGATTCTGATGAAACGATTGAGCTTTCAGAAGAGAGTAGAAAGAAAATGAGACAAAGGAACCCAGAAATAAAACCCATTGACTATAATGAAGCAAACAAACTTGCTGGGTTCATCTTGTTAAAAAGGAGTCACATCTGTTTTTTCAAAAACCAATGGTTTCACAAGACAAAAAGCTGTTTCAAAACATCTGCCTAACATCGAACAAATGGCATCTAAAAACACTTATGATTCAAGTGCAGCTAGACTATATTTGGTTGATCTTAAGCAGAGAATTGAGAAACTTCAACGTATTGTGGCTTCCAAAATTAACAATAACAAGTTTGAATGGTTTCCGGGTGTTCAGGATGAACTGAAAAAGATTTTTGAAAAGGAAATTAATCCACATGTTGCTGCAATCTATGCGGTTGTTCAAAATGTGGAAAATAATCTCTCAAAAGAGTCTGCAGAATTCGTTAAGGATCACAAATCCTTAGTGAAGGAAGCAAATGAATACTTGGAACGAATAAAGGTTTTGGAACATCAAAATGACTCTCTCTCTTTCGAAGCTCTATCGACTGATATCATGTCCATTATTTACCAAACATATTCTGTTGAGGATGATGAAAGACTCCGAGCTGAGACCTCTGAACTTGTTTTAAAATATGAAAATGCGCTTGCTAAGATTGAAAAACAAAATGTCACATATTTTAAACAACTTGATCAGAAAAAGGAAGAATGCAAGTATGACAAACTGTCGTAAGAGCGTTCTTACAAACAACTGAAATAACAAATTGATCTTTTGAAGTCTCAGCTTGTCAGTCAAAAAAGGCAGGGTGAGGAAACTAAGTTTGCAAAACCATCAACTTCGGAACAACCAAAAATGTCAATTTCTCAAACGGTTCCAACAGTTGATGTGACAATTGATTTGACAAAACCAGTCACTCCAACACCCTCGCCTAAAACACCAAAAGTGAAAGCACCTGGCCTTTCTAGGAATAGCTCACCGAATGTGACCATAAAAATAGTTAAGAAATCAGTTGGTTCAAACAAAACGGTCCACAATCACTACCTAGAAACAGCTAGGCAAAAGGCACAGGTTCGACAAGACGGAATTTTAGGTACAAAACCTAGAGTGATGAATTCTACAACATTACAAAGCACTGCCAGTAGTAGTAAACCACTACCTAGGATCATTCAACTAAAGACTAGGGATTGGCTTGCATCTAAGAGTAGTTGCGAAAAAGAAAATGTTACCCACGTAGAATCAAACACTATGAACTCAAATTCCTCTTCGAACCAGAAACAAGCTTCAAATGACTGTAGTGACAAAGTTAAGGTTGCCATTTTAAACAAGAATGTCGAATTTGTTTGTCCTACATGTCAAAAATGTGTCGTTTCAGCTAATCATGATGCATGTGTTGCACAATATATCAAGAAAGCAAATGCAAGTGCTAAGGCACAATCCTCTAAGACACCAAATAGCAACAAACCCGTTGCTAAGAAGCAAAAGGCTAAGAAACCAACTAGGTGGATCTCTACAGGACGTAGTGTTTCTCAAAATGAGACTTCCGCTGCATCTGAAAAGGAAACAACTCCTAGATCTTGCCCTAGGTGGATTCCCACGGGAAAAGTTTTTAAAACAGTTGGTCTTAGATGGATTCCCACAGGAAAGATTCTTGATAGCTGCACCACAACAAGTAATAGTGAAAATCATCAGGATAAGGATGTAGAAACCACTACAACCGTTGAGAGTTCACTCGCTGAATGTGGAAGAGAAGACCTTTATGCCAACATCGCATTTGGAAATCCTGGTCTACATCCACTCTTAACTCCACTTTTACTTGTTCATACTTAATCATTCTTTGTGAATATACATTTTTTGAAAACATCAAAAAGAATATACAAAAATGGAAAATTTTCAAAAAATACAAAAACAATATAAAATCACAAAAATCCAAAAATATTCTTCTCCGACATGTCTCTCGTATAATCAATATTCTGTACGTACTTAGAAATATCATTCAACAATGATACGGGCATGTACAGATGCTTGAGCGAGAGTTCTTTAAATGTTTTCAAAACATGTCGTTTCCCAAAATTTCTCTGAATGGCTTATGCACACATGTCAGTGCATAACCCGTCTTTCAAAGAAAGGAAAGTGCTTAGTCAAAATCTTTTGAGCACTTATCCTAAATTCAATGGCTTTTGTTCAATTCAGTTCAAAACCCGCGCTTCATTAATGGCTTCTAATCATATCAGATTAGGACCCGCGCTTAACCCGATGGCTTCGGAACATCTCAGTTCAGGACCCGAACTTCAAATAAAGGAAAGTGTTGTGCAAAACCAATTTCTTTTTCTAACACTTATCCTAAAAACAAATGAAGATATTTCTCCTTACATATCTTCAAAGATTTTCAAAATCTTCTCTATCGTGAGCACATTTTCTTCAAGATTTTTCAACAAGATTTTTTCAAATCTTTCATAAAGTGCTCAAGATAACTCCCTCCTAAACCCTTAAAACTGCTTTTAAACTCAAATGTTTAACCATATGCTTTGTTTAAGGGGGAGTAGAAAAACAAAATGTTCCAATTTCATGCTCAAATCCGTCTATCTCTCCAAAAAGTTTCATTTTAATCAGTTGATATCAAAAATATCACTGCATGCTATTTTTGAGGAAGAGAAGATGTGATTAAAATGTGATCGAAAAGGAATCTCAAAAAGAGCTCTCCAAAAAGACTCAGCATGAACCCTCGAATTGACGAAAGATAAATGTCCGTTATCAAAAAGACTAGTCCGGGACGGGTAATAATTTCAAGATGGTTATCCATTGATGTAAACGTGTCCCGCAAAGGACTTGTCTGAGTAGAATGTACCAATTCGAGAGATGATCTTTTGATATGACCGGGACGGGTAATAACTTCAAGCTAGTCTAACTAGTGATGTAAACGTGTCTTGCAATGGTCATATTAATTGAAATTCGATCAGTTCAAAAAGTGCGATCTCTACCCAACACGTGCTATTCTTTCTTAAATCTCATAAGCACATGTGAAGGGGGAGTATTTCAGAAAATGCAAAACTCTCTAAGTGTTATCCAAAATGTGTTTATTCATAAACACTTTGAGAGATTTTCTCAAATGGTTTTATGGCAAGTGATCAACAAACCTAGGATAATCATGGAGTTATAAGGTAATTATGGTTAGGTTATGTCCTATGATCCGCCAGAACCGGAGGGATCTACCCAAGGACAATTCCAATAGCTTAGATCTAGAAGTCCTTAGGTAAGATTGAAAAAAGGAGTAAATGAGAAAGGAGAAAGAAGGGGTTGAAGAATGAAAAAGAAAAGTTTAATGTAAGGGTGAAAAGAAATAGCCCTCCATGAAAACTTAGGTCAGAAACCGGGTCAATACATCTGCTATCGGTATTCACTAAGGTGATACTGATATTGAAGACAAGACGTCATGGACCCAGTGACGCATTTGCACCACCCCTCCTATCCACTCAGATATCTCTTAAAAGATATTTGTTTCATTTCTCACGGATAACACTACATAATCTATCAGCCTCTCATTCCGAGATGTGTTGATATTGAAAAGGTGGCACTCTACTCCATGCCTCCGTCGACTAAAACCAAAACGCTCATTATTGAGTCTAGAGACATGAGATTCATCAAAGATCTCTTAGGAACACTTCCTATGCAATACACTTGTGTTCATCAAAAGGATACAAGTTGTATGAGTCTTAATGAGATCTTTAGATCTTGCCTCATGACATGATGGCCGCTGGACGATTTATTGCTAACTGTTTTATGCAGGTACCGACGGAAGTCCATTCACCATCATCATCTACAATGTAGACGCATCTGATCAGAAGAAGTAGATCAAGGTAAGAACATTCAAAGTAAATACTTTGAAGATCACAGAGCATGAAGGAACAATGAATCAAGTCTATTATACAATGACACACAAAGTTCAAGACATCAAAAGCAAAAGACCAATCACCGGAGCGTCATTGAAATGACCATCCCTTAGGGGGAGATTGTTAGCATTGATTTTATGCTATTTTGGAAGTGATGGTCATTTATAGCCTTGAACATTAAGTGTCATGTATAATATATATTTTATGTTAAGTGGGCTAGTAGCATTAGTGTTGTTAGTTTAAATATATGTGTAGTGCATATATTAGCCCACTTTGTTATCCAAGTCAAAAGCCCATCCAAAGCCTTTTGGATGGCAGTCAACATATAACCAAACACTCTCTCATTTAGCAAAGGGTGCTGTGAGAGAGTGTGTGTGTATTTTTCTCCTCTTGTATCTTTCTCTCTAATCTAATACATATACATTTCCAGGTTATCTCTCTACTGCCACCAATCTTCTCATCTATATTTCTTATCTTCTTTCTATTATTCTTTATTCTCTTCTTATATCTTGCTGTCATTCGATCTAGTGTATATGTGGTATGATAAAGTAGGATTCTAGCAATAACAACTTAGTAGATTTCGCCTGGATCTACTAGAATATAACGCATCATTTATTATTAATTGTGTACCTTTAGGTAACACAATGCAAGCTTTGCTAGAGCCTTCAATCAAGTTACTAGTACCACAAATTGTGTTGACATTTGCATTTGCTATATGAAATTCATAACAGTATTTTCAGTTTTTCAAAATAGTATTTGTTGTTCCACTATCTACTAGACACTCGTCTTCACGGTTTTCCAAAATGCGTTTCATATCCTTGAACATAAAAATAAATAAATAAATAAATAAGCATTTCAAAGTAAAAGAAAGCTTTAAGGAAAAAATAAATACTACATTAATTAAAATTCAAAACATGAGTAACAATGCTAGAACGAACCTAGCTTATTCAACACAAAATTTAAACTTAAACACTTATTGCGGAAAAATAAAAATGCAACTAGATAGCTAGTTATTATGTCCATCGTTGGAAAATGAAGCAACAACATCTTCGACGTCATCATAAAAATCTGAGGAGTCGAAGCGCACATTGGGAATTGGCTCATCATCATTGAAATTATCAATGAAATTTGTTTCAATGTCTTTTCCTTTCTTTTTTAGTGATGCTTGATAAAGATCAACAAAGTGTCTTGAGGTGGAGTGTTCATGCCACATCTGTGGCAAGCATTTCCAGATTTTTTAGGAGCTTGATGTTGAATTCTTTTGCCTTTATCATCTTTTTTTCTTGGAATCATATGGCTTAGGATTATAACCATCACGATGCCAAACCATATTTCGACCACGACCACGACCTCGTTCATTTCCACGGTTATTACCATGTTCACGACCCCGACCCCTCACATTTGATGTTGCATGCACTTCAGGCAATGCAGTAGAACCAGTGGGGCGTGCTTGATGATTTTTCATCAAAAGCTTATTATTTTGTTCAGCAACAAGGAGAACAGATATTAGTTCGTGGTATTTTTTGAAGACACGTTCTCGATATTGTTGTTGTAAGAGCATATTTGAAGCATGAAAAGTAGAGAAAGTTTTTTCTAGCATGTCTTCTTCAGTAATCTTTTCTCCACACAATGTTAGTTTAGATGTGATGCTAAACATTGCGGAATTGTACTCACTGACACTTTTAAAATCTTGCAACCTGAGGTGCATCCAGTCATAGCGAGCTTTAGGAAGGATTACATGTTTTTGATGATCAAACCTTTCCTTTAAACTTTGCCATAATATTAACGGATCTTTCACCGTTAGATATTCCTTTTTTAGGTCCTCATGAAGATGATGACGCAGGAATATCATGGCTTTGGCACGTGCTTGTGCAGAGGCCGTATTTCCAGTTTTGATCGTTTCTCTCAATTCTTTTGCAGTTAAATGGATCTCAGCATCAAGAGTCCAAGGGAGATAGTCTTTTCCAGAAATGTCAAGAACAGCAAAATCGATATTCGAAAGCTTTGAGTTTGACATTTTAACTACATTAAAAAAAATGACAAGTCTATCATTTAATCAAGCATATTAATGGCAATAATGGTCAAAATATGAATTGAGATACAGGTCACCATTAATAATCTTAGAGCGTTTGTAAATGTGCTATCTTTGATGAATTCCAGGTCACCATTAATATAAAAATTGAAAACTATTACTCCGTAGTATGTTGAGATACAGGTCACCATTAATATATTAAAGTATTAAACCATTATTTTTTCCGTCGATGATCGAATTGGATGTAATATGTTAGTCACATAATAAGCACACTATAATGACAATACAACAATAAAACTTAATGATCTATATAAATCAAATTGGAACTTGAGGTTCCAATATTCTTTTTCAACATAACACAAGGTTATGATTTTTATCTTCATATTAGAACTTGAGGTTCTAACTCTATCTTTTTTTTTTTTTTTTTTTTTTTTTTTTTTTCTTTTTTTTTTACTCATAACTTGAGGTTATGATATTTTTTTCAGTCATAACATGAGGTTATGATTTTTTTTTTTATTATTATTTTTTCATATTGATTCTTGAAAGAACCCTATTAGAACTTTGAGGTTCTAATTTTTTTTTTCCAACATAAACATGAAAGTAAAAAAATAATAATAAAAAAAATAACGCAATTCTCTTTATGTAATCACTATAGAACATGAAATGTTCTAGTAAATTACGATAGAGATCAATAACAAACTATAACATATTATTCATTATTATTATGCGAAACAAGACAGAATATATAGTATCGATTATAATATATTCCATAGTGTTCGCAAAAGTATCCATCCGTAGCATATTGATTATGCCAGAATGGACAATTTTGTTTGAACTTTGAAAAGTCATGCTAATTAAATAATATATACTAACAGTTAAAAAAAATATATATGACACATTATATTGCAATATGAAACAGAATTAGTAAATTCAAACAATGTGAAAACGATAGTACGTATAGTCTTGCTGTTGACCCACGAATTAATATAATACAATACATGATCTGACAATTGCTAAATAATATACTTTTAAATTGTCTAGCAGTGACTCTATAATCTTACAAAATACCTACGAATGATAAATATAAAAAAAAAGGGTTGAAGACATACTGTACGAAATCGAGAGTAAAGAAAAAAAACGAAACCAAAATCAAAATCTTATAGCGTGCTGATAACGTGTTGTAAGTAGAGTACAATAATAAAGAACATGAACACAAGAATGAGAGGAGGGAGAATTCTTATTTAAGTGGTGATCCAAAAGGTTACATTAAGGATGTATTTATAAGATACAAACCCTAATAAGATACGATGAATAAACATCACCTATAAGCCCATAAGCCCATATTTACAATAAAAAAGTTATTTTAGCCATTCCACCGTATCAACTGAAGGTATTTTAGTGAATTAAAATTATTTAGATAATCGATTTTACAGTCAATCGAAAGTTGGACTAAATCCAAAACGGATGTTTTACTTTTTGACCAAATCCGAAACCTTTTAGAAATAAATGATATATCCAACAAGTCACAACGACCAAAAAAAGTAGTAAACCCTTCATCATAATCTAATAATAAACAAAAAAATTCAAATATTTACATATATACATATACAAACATATGAATTGGTGGCTTGATGCTATATCCCATAAAAGAAATAAAATGTTAAATGATTGTAAAAGATATATAAAATCTATACCAGTAACTCTTTGCCTATAAATAACACTTCTCAAAGCAACCTCTTTTTCTTTATTGGCTTTTGATGATTGATGACAAAAATGGTATACACCTAAAAGGAAAAGCATTTCATTCGCAATACCTTATTTTTCGCACAATTAAAACCTCGGCTCCGACGATATGTGGCGTAAACCCATATGACGAATATGAGCTACAAGTAGGGGAACAACCATCAGATATATATTTATTCTACCCCTTAGCACGACTAATCATGTTTTTATTAGATATTATTTACGTAAACTCGTCTTAGTTAGCGATACATAGATGGTGCGTACCCAACTCTTCTGACATGTGATCAGTACCCGCATATTTACGTATCATCAAATATCTCAAAAGCAACACAAAACACATAAAACACATGAACAAGAAAAACTGCACTTTATCATAAGGTATCACATGAACTAACCATTAGATTAACAAAAACAAGATAAACTACCCTTACCGTTAACATCTTCCATCACAAAGTATATATCACATGGTGAGGCTAAAAAAAATGTTAAGGAAAAAATTACTACTTTGTTTTATTATATTAACAACAACACGTGATAATATTCACAAACAAAAGGAACAATTAACTAACCTTGTTGAATATTATGAAAGTAGTCTAACACACTTTTGTAAATGTTGGTGATTTGGGGTTTCGGATCATCGACATTTTGTATCAAGAAGTTAAGAACCGAGCAAACAAAAGTCATTTTTGTGGTTCGTGTCTTACAAAAACACAAAAACCAAACCCATCAAACTTTAAACCAAGAAATTCAAGAGAATCGAAAAGGGTTTTTGTTCTTAGGAAGAAATGAAGAAAGGTATGTGATTTTTTTGTGTGTAGTGGTGGCTGCAAGTTGTGTGAGTGTTTAGGATAAATGTGTATATATACAAGTGCATGCTTGTTGTTCAACCCTAGCCCATACATATTAGTTTGATATTGGCCCAACTTAGCCCACTTTCTCATATTCACTAGATTTTTTTGTTAATAAGATAAGTGTCATTTGTTCTCTTGGATATGTATTCTGCATGAATTGTATATGTGGTTTTGGTAGATAAAAAATTGCGTTTCAGAAATGAAAAAAAATAAAATAAAATAAAGGGTTTTGCGCGCAGAGTGGTAGATACACGAAAGCCACTAGGAGGTTGTGTAACGCTTGTGGACCATGTGTTTCCTTGTCGAAGGATTACGACAAGTCATAAAGTGTCTAGTGACCGAGTCATGTCCTGATATTTATTATCATGTTCCATAAGGATGATCTCTACTATCATCCTAACTTTTTTTTAGCGTGTGACGGCGTACATACATATCGAGTCTTAAAGTTCTTCTATAGAATTGTTGAATTTGTATGTCTTAGTTTTTGTTAATATACTCTTTCTGGTGAACATGTATGGTTTGTTATGACAATATGCAACCATTTGCCAGTAAATGTTTAATGTAATATATCACTTTATATAGGGGAGACAGCCCCATAGATCCATGTCTTGAACCAAATTATATGTTTGGAACCATGTCTTGAACCGATTTGGTCTAAATGACTACATTATAGGTTCAAGCCCGGTCAAGGACGGTTATTTGACTATATTTTGATCACAAATTACAGGTTCAAGTCCGGTCAAGGACGGTTATTTGACTATATTTTGATCACAAAATACAAAATGAGAATTAAACATGAGGCCTTAATGTCACATTTACTGTCATCAAGACATAATGACAATAGAGATTGATAGGGCCTTGGGCCGAAACTCGTCTTTTCGAGACCAGGTTTCAATCCTTGCTAGGCCTAATCCAGCCCCGAAAAGTAACCAGTCAAAGGTTCACCCCATTTGATCTCATTCTGGTCATATATCATGTTCCAGTAGATTAAAAGCAACAAGCCCTTAAAAGTTAAAACTAAACACCCACAAAAATGTACTGCAGTAAACAAGACCATTAAAACCAGTTCTGTTATAAGAAACTTACCATATATGACATGCAATCACGCAAACAGGAATACTAAATTTACCAAATCCATTAATCTAGAACATTCTAGTATATGGCAATTTCAACAACAGATGCTCCAAAGTTGCTAAAAATGACGAGTATACCACCGGTAACATGTATTTTCGAACTTTAAAAGAAAAGAAAAAAAAGACCATACAAGCTTTGTCTAGAATGTACTTTCTGAAGTTACTTTTACAACTTCACTGCAAAAACCTGCTACCAGAATACAACCCGACATGCCGGATCCATAGGCGAATAAGAGATTCCCTTGAGCATATTCTTAGAGCTTCGATCAAGATTTTTTGTATGGAGAAACTATCTGCAGAATAACAAACAAAAAAAGAGATCTAAATTTGTGTTTCCATATATAGCACTGTTGTCCCAATATGTGAGTCGAATATGAGTTGCAAATATCACTGAATAATTATTTCGTCTAACCTTTTACATCACACGACTTGTACATATTTATACTACATGAACCGGTACAAACTAACCATTGTGTCCCTTGGCTTTGTAACTGATTTTAGCTAACTTAACTAACTAACCGAATAACTAACTTAACCGTCTTTAACTACCATGCGGTTATAAACTATCTATCTAACGTTATCGGTCCTTCATGTTACGGAGCAATGTCGAGATTATTAGTCCACATTCTCCTCCTTAATCTTGATTGTTGCTTCGTCTTAAGTCTTGAACTCCGAGCCTTTGTCGCCTAGTCACAAACTTCAATCTTGGTAAGGCTTTAGTCAGAATATCTGCTCTTTGTAGTTCTCCACTGACGTGTTCCACCTTGATGTGCCCATTCTCTACACATTCACGAATGAAATGATAGCGAATGTCGATGTGCTTGCTTCTTCCATGAAAAACTGGGTTCCTGATGAGTGCTATTGCTGAAATGTTGTCGACCTTCAGCGTTATCCTTTTCTCTTCCCAACCAGTTAATTCACTAAGTAGTCGTTTTAACCATAAGGCTTGACATGCTGCTCCAGTAGCTGCCATGAATTATGATTCACATGATGAGAGCGCCACTGTTGGTTGCTTCTGAGTACACCAAGTAATAGGTGACTCTCCAAAATAAAATACTATTCCAGTAGTTCCTTTTCCTTGATCGGTGTTGATTCCATAACTACTATCGCTGTAACCTGTAATCTTGCAGCCGCCTTCTTTCTTGTATATAATGCCATGCTCCTTTGTTCCTTTGATATAACCGATTACTTGCTTTACTGCCTTCAGGTGATGATCCTTTGGGTCTTGCATGAATCTACTGAGTAGTCCGACTGAGTAACTAAGATCTGGTCTTGTATGTAGTAAGTACCTGAGACTTCCAATTAAGCTTCTGTAATAAGTTGCGTCAACTGAGTTTCCATCTTCCGCCTTGACCAACTTAGTACCGGGATCCATTGGTATCTTCGTATCATTACTGGCCATCATACTTGTTTCCTTCAAGATCTTGTTAATATATCCTGCCTGCTTGATTGTAATCTCTCCTCCTGTCTGTGTAACTTCTATCCCAAGGTAATAAGCTAACAATCCTAAGTCGCTCATTTCAAATTTATCTTCCATCTGGGATTTGAACAAGTCTATTTCCTTCCTTGGAGTGCCCGTGATTATCAAATCATCTACATAAACTCCAACTATAAGTGTAGAAGTCTTGCTTCTCTTCATGTAAACTGCTTGATCGAGATTACATTTCTTAAAATCTAATGACTTCAATGTTTGATCAAGTTTCACATTCCAAGCTCGCGGTGTTTGTCTTAAGCCGTACAATGCCTTAATAAGCTTGTAGACTTTCCCTGAATTTCCTTGTTGAATAAATCCTTCAGGTTGTGTAACATAGACTTCTTCCTTCAAATCTCCATGTAAAAATGCTGATTTTACATCTAAGTGATGTACTTGCCATCCATGATATGCTGCTAGTGCTAATATCAACCGAACTGTCTCTATCCGAGCAACTGGTGCAAATACTTCATCGAAGTCTATTCCTTGTTCTTGTACGTATCCTTTTGCTACTAAACGTGCCTTGTATTTGATGATCTTTCCTTTTGCATCTCTCTTGGTTTTGAAAACCCATTTAAGTCCTATTGCCTTCTGGTTTTCAGGCAAAGTAGTAAGAGTCCATGTGTTATTCTTGTTGATTGAATCCAATTCAATCTCCATGGCCTCAATCCATTTCTTATCCGTTGATGCCTCCTTGTAACTACGTGGTTCTTCTTCCGTAAATAGTAAACTTTCAGTTTCAACTTCACGTGCATTTCCATATATTTCCGTTAAGTCTTTGAAACCTCGTACTGGTATATCATCAAATCTATGATCTGAGTTCCTAAGTGAACTAGTAGTAGCTTCTTCTTCCTCTTCTGAGTTTGGGTTGTAAGTGTATGCTGGTGGGGTAATTGGTGAGGTTGGATCTGGAATTAGATCATGTTCCTGATATACGTTATCATTGTTTTCTGTGTTGACTGGTGTAGGTTTTTCATTGTCAACTCCTTCTACCACAAAACTTGTCCAAAATGAGTCTTGTGTACCTGTTTCCTCTTCATTCTTATCCCAATCCCACGGTTTTGTTTCCATAAACTTTACATCCCTACTAACATGTTTCTTCTTTCCTATTGGATCATATAACCTACATGCTTTTGATCCTTCCTCTACTCCTAAGTAGACCATTGGTATGCTTCTATCATCCAGCTTCTTCAATTGAGGTATAGTTATCTTGGCATAAGTTGTGCATCCGAATATTCTTAGGTTTTCCAGATTCGGTTTTCTGTTGTAGAGTGCCTCATATGGAGTTTTATCTATCAGGGCTCGTGTAGGTACCCTATTGAGTATATAAATGGCGTGTCTGAATGCTTCCACCCAAAAAGTTAATGGTAACTTCATTGCTTTCATCATACTCCTCGTAGTTGATAACACTGTCCTATTTCTCCTTTCCACTACTCCATTCTGTTGTGGTGAGTAAGATGCTGTCAACTGTCGTGCTATTCCATTCTCCTTACAGTAATTGGTGAATTCATTTGATGTAAATTCACCTCCCCTATCCGTTCTTAGCATCCTCAACTTATATCTCATTTCCATTTCAATTTGTTGTCTAAATTTCTTGAAAGTGTCAAAGGCTTGATCTTTCGATGTCACAAAGTAAGCCCACATAAATCGTGTACAGTCATCTACTAACAAGAAAATATATTTCTTTCCGGAGTGTTTGGCTGGACTTATAGGACCACATAAATCTCCATATACTAAGTCTAATGGGTTCTTTGATCTGAACTTAGCTTGATTTGGAAATGGTGTTCTACTATGCTTTCCTAATAAACATGCATCACAAATCTGTCCTACATGATTTATTCTTGGTATTCCTTCCACTAGACCTTTCCTTGTCATCTTATTGATATCGTCAAAGTTTAAGTGACCTAGTCTAGCATGCCACAACCATGCTTGGTTATCTATATTTGCTAAGAGGCATATAGGTGTTTCTATTTGCAGTCTAATACTGTAAAGTCTATTCTTCGATCTTTCAATCTTCATCAACAACTTCTTATTCTTATCATACAAGGTCAGTTGGTTTCCATCCATGATGACCTTACAACCTATCTCTGTGAGTTGTCCTAAACTCAGTATGTTGCTCTTTAGGTTTGGTATGTAGTATACATCTGATACTATCTTTTGTTCGTTGTTCTTACAACCTAACAATATAGAGCCTTTTCCCTTTATCTTCACATACGATCCATCTCCAAAACGAACGCGTCCTGTCATACTTTCGTCAATATCTCTAAAATGACTCTTAGTTCCCGTCATATGGTTACTTGCATCATTATCTAAATACCATATGCTTGCATCTGCTGTAGCATATTTTCCGGGTTAAATTTGTCCTTCATTCAACAAAACTTCCTCGTGTTCAGTTTCGTGTGTTGCCATTAATAGTGATGGTTCTTCGTCTTCTAATAAGGTTTGATTTTTCCTGAGTTGTCGATGTTCCCCTACAATTTTTCCTAAAATGTCCAAGTTTTCCACACTTGAAACATTTTACTTTGCTCATATCTCCCTCACGTTTATTCCTATTTGACTTTCGTTTGTGAGTTGAGCTTTCTTCCTTCGAGTCATATTTATTTTTATCACTCTGCCAGTTTCCTCATGAAAAATTTGATCTACCTCCGCGTTTACTAAATCGCCTACCTTTTCCCGAGTGTTCGCCATGTGCAAACAGTAAGTTTTCCTGGCTTTCAACTTGTCCTCCTTTCCGGAGTTTTATCCTTTCTTCAAATGCCTTGAGTTTTCCCGTGATCTCGTCTAAGGTAATATCGTCGAGATCATTTGATTGTTCTATGGATGCTACTATGTGAATGAACCTATCTGGTGTGGAATCTAATAGTTTTCGTACTAAAAGTGATTCATCCAAAGTTTTCCCTAATTCTTTTGCCTTAGTGGCATAGCCGTTTAGTTTAGCCATAAATGCATCCACCGTGTCGTCTTCCTTCATTTGAAGTGTTTGAAACCCAATCATCAATGATTATAACTGTGCTTGCTGCACTCTCTCTTCTCTAACGTGTCTCCTTTTTAACGATTCCCATAGTTCCTTTGCCGTTTTACAACCCGCTACTTGTAAAATCACATCCTCGGTCAACGCTTGATATAGGAAGGCCGTTGTTTCCTTATCCTTCTTATCATCTACTTGCGTATTTTCCTTAGGTTCTATCGCTTCCCATAAACCGTGTGCTTCTAATATGACCTTGATTTGTATAGCCCAAACGGTGTAGTTTGTGGTTTTCAATTTTGGGCATTGATATTGTGCGATTGGTGTTATAGGTTTTGGTGGGGTAGTACCATTTGCATTGTCACCCGACATCCTAAGTGTGTTTATGATCTTCACCTTCTAACGTGCAGGGTTTTCCTTGCTCTTATGGGAATTCCTATTACTACGGGAATAATAATAGTTTATCCGGGAATCCTAATAATACGGGATCAATAAAATAGTTCTCGGGATTTCCTAATAGTACGAAATTAAAATCCTATACTATCTAATAATAGAAATCCAGAAAATGTGACTTGTGACCTCGTTGTTGTTCCCTTGTCGTTGTTGTTGTTTTTTTTAATCCGAATCACCAAACCAAAACAACTTCGAATTCGTTGTTGTTGTTTTTTCTTCAAACCGAACCACCAAAGCAAATAAGTTCGAATTGCTTTCTGCTCTTTTTTGATTTCTTTCTATCCCAACAAACCACACGAACTCCTTTGCTTTCGTTATTCCCACTTGCCTCACGTTGCTATCTCCTTGTGTACGACTTGTAAACTTTTCCAAGACAACGTGCCCTAGAACCTTTCTCTTCCTCGGTATCCTTTCAACCGAACCCAAAACTTTTCGTTGTTTTGTTTTTGTCCTTGTTCAAACCCCTTTTGATCCTTTCGAACCCCAAGTCTACGCAAAACCTATACCTTTCGGTATTTCAAACAAAGCAATCAGTTTGCTCTTTCTTCACAAATACCACTCGGTATTATTTTCCACGACAAAACAATTTGTTAGTTTTGTTTGTCGTTGTTGCTTGTCCTTCCCCAAACGTTGTTCCACAATACTCCTCTTTGTTCTCCTTCTTGTTCCATACCGTGTTCTACAACAAAACTCCAAATACCCATCGATATTTCCTTCAAAACAAGTTATCGGCTTGTTTTTTGTTCAATATTGTTGTTGTTCTTTGTATTGCTAACGCTTTCTTTCTCACAAACAATCCTATATTGTTTTCTTCTCTTGGTGTCTTTCAACCAATCTACAAGCAACTCTTCCTCTTGCGTTTATAACGCGTATTCCTTTGTGTGTTTCCTTTTGTCAACCGGTTTCTTTTACTACACAAAGTTCCCTATCTCTTGACGTCGTATCCTTTCTTCCTTGTTGCTGCGTTTATGCAGTTACCAACAATTCTCTTACAATATTGTATCCTTCCTAGTTTGTTGTCGCGTACCAAAGATCACAACAAACTCCCACCAATCCGTTTGATGTATACGTTTGCAACTCCACACAAGTTTGATCGTGCACTATCTCCCTTGCGTTCCTAATTATCCAGGCGCTGTAATTCTGCTTTGAACACAACACTTTTCGACTGGTTTTCTTCTGTTCCAAGCGTACGTACTATAAGGTTCTTGTTCGAATTTTTGGTATCCAACGAGCGTGTGATGAACGCTTGCTCTGATGCCAATTTTTGTCCCAATATGTGAGTCCAATATGAGTTGCAAATATCACTGAATAACTATTTCGTCCAACCTTTTACATCACACGACTTGTACATATTTATACTACATGAACCGGTACAAACTAACCATTGTGTCCCTTGGCTTTGTAACCGATTTTAACTAACTTAACTAACTAACCGAATAACTAACTTAACCGTCTTTAACTACCATGCGGTTATAAACTATCTATCTAACGTTATCGGTCCTTCATGTTACGGAGCAATGTCGAGATTATTAGTCCACAAGCACCACATTTTAATGTCCATATCATGCTACTAAAACTGGACACGAGACATAACTGATATAACCTAAACTTATATTAAGTTGAACAAGCGAATCAAAAATAAACTACATATAGGAACAAATAGATACACATCCCACATGATGCCAAGTTCATATCATATTAAAAACGACACACTATGTTGCGGCCTTAAGAGACACAAAGGTACACAGATATCAGATGGTGTATATAGAAATAGAACGTGCAAGTGTGCAACACTTGGTCGTCGGCCTGCCGCTACTATTTTTTGGATGGACTTGTAATGTTTGAAGTTGTCATTAGCGATAATGGAAAATACTTCGCCAATAATTCATTCAAAGAATGGTGCGAGGAACTCAAGATTAAACAACATTTTACATCGGTCGCACACCCACAGTCTAACAGACAAACTGAAGTTACAAATCGGACTCTATTACAGGGTTTGAAAACGAGACTTAGAAAAGCTAAAGGAAATTGGATCGAAGAGTTACCAATTGTACTCTGGTCATACCGCACGATGGCTCGTACTGGGAAAGGATGCACATCTTTCAACTTAGTCTATGGATCTGAGGTCGTCTTACCAACATAAATCGGTTTGCCCACATATCGTATCAATAAATTCAATCCATTAACTAATGATGCTAACATTTTCCTCAATCTCGATTTGTTAGTAGAGAGACGAGAAATGGCTGCACTTCGTGTGCTGCAAAGTACAAAGCGACAAAGCGTTAACTAAAAGGTACTACAATCGGTGAGTTAGATACAAAGACCTTAAAATTGGTGATTTCGTCTTCGAAAAAACGAGGCATGTTGTGTTTTCCCTGTTTCGCATCTATTTGACTTGGATTTGGATGAACATGTTATGATTGTTTGAGTATGCACATCATGTGCAGGGACTCGCAAGAACAAAGGGTGGAAGAAACTATTTTATACACACTAATAATAATGTTCCACACAAACAAATGATAATACATGAGGGCTATTTATACATACATAATGGACGGTTACTTAACTAACTTTCTAATCGACATGACCCTTCCTAATAACCGTCATCATATAGACACCTCTTCTAATTTGGCGCCTTTTTCTGTCCTTTGACTTTCTAGTTTGACCTTTTAATAACATAAGTTTGATTATTAATTTCTTGATTAAATGATTCCAACATTCTCGCCCCCAATCAAGAAATTATAATCTCATTTTCTCTGTTCGTATTCATCCTATTCTGCAGTCCTTCTTCTCCTTCTTTTGTTTGATCTTTTGAACCATTCTTCTAAACCTTCTAATCCTTGATGCATACTAAGTCTTCACGACTAATCCCTTTGATCCACATGATCTTCAAATGCTTCTGTGACTCGTCTGGTCCTAAGCATGATAAAGGAAAGATGGAGAGCACCACGTCCATCTTCTTCTTCTAAAAATGCATCCTTTAATTCGACTTCTCCGAGGCCTTCTGCCTGTATTGAATTCGCTTGGGTTTGATCGCCTCTGCATCTTTAAAACCCTTCACTGAACACCTCTCTTGTGTTCTAAATGGTTCTTGACTGATTTCCGGTGTCTTTATCTTTTCCAGAAAATTGGTTTCTTCGTTTTGATTCTGAAATCTGTTTTGGCCTTCTTGACTGCGTTTTTCTTGATCAAATGATGATAATATCCAAGTCTGAATCAAACGTATGCTTCTCTGTTGTTCGATTCTTGTTTTAATTGAACTACCGATTGATTTTGCGAAACATAGACTGCAATTGGATTTTCTCACAGGTTTGTTCTTTATCTTCGTATTCCCAGGATTTCTTAACGTGGCGCTCTGATACCATGTTGTGTTTTCCCTGTTTCGCATCTATTTGACTTGGATTTGGATGAACATGTTATGATTGTTTGAGTATGCACATCATGTGTAGGGACTCGCAAGAACAGAGGGTGGAAGAAACTATTTTATACACACTAATAATAATGTTCCACATAAACAAATGACAATACATGAGGGCTATTTATACATACATAATGAACGGTTACTTAACTAACTTTCTAACCGACATGACTCTTCCTAATAACCGACATAACTATAGACACCTCTTCTATTTTGGCGCCTTTTTCTGTCCTTTGACTTTCTAGTTTGACCTTTTAATAACATAAGTTTGATTATTAATTTCTTGATTAAATGATTCCAACAAGGCAAGCCGCCAAGAAGGACATAGAAAGTTGGACCCTAAATGGGAAGGTCCATATCAAATCACTAACGTAAAGCAAAAAGGAACATATGCGTTAGGTGACATGAAAGGACGTCCTTTCCCTAGAACATGGCACATCAGTAACATTAGAAAGTTTCAGTTCTAAGAATCAACAGGAGAAAACATCCTCGAACAAGAGATGTATCTTGCAAAAATGACCGCTAAAGTCTTTTACGCATGTAATGTAAATAATTTATCACATGACGATTCATGATAAAGTTCATTCTTGTTGAACAATAATTTGCATTGAACATTCCGACATTAGAGGAATGATGCTTAATATCGTTCGAACGATGTATAAATGCTAGCCAAACAAAACAATAACACAAAACATTCCCATTATAAAGTATCTCTTAATGATGCATAATTTTTAAGGTAACCTCCTTGCTTTAAGGGACAACATTAAAGACATTATGTATTGGGGAAAAAAAAAAGAACAAGAAAAATAGAAAAACTGCTTTCTTAAACAAGCAATATCAAATATAAGCACATTCGAAGTATTAATACCTTTGCACCAGTCACTTAAAACTATTTCAACCAATTCCTAAATTTTTTAAAATGAAAGAAAGATTCCCTGAGTTCATAGTTGTGGCTACCATCAAATTATACACTTTGCACACGTTATTAGCCCTTCACTGTTACATACCATGCCCATAATTCAATTAAGCTAGCCTTATACAAACTTGGGCATAGTTATTCTAAGAAGCACTTTAGACAATCTACAGTATCTAAACTTCTTAATTGAACAAAGACCCATGCTTTAGACATCTGGAGTGCAACCACATGCAATTGTCATTCCATCAATTTTATTTTCTACCACCACATTATATACTACTCTCAATCCTAGCTGGCCTATAACAACACAACACCATTACCAAAAACCTTCTATTAGTATCATATTTTCTCATGTCTTCTTTCCCAACCTTCATCACAAACGAATAAAATTCAACAAACCAAGATGAAGAACACAAGCCTCTTTCATCTTTTCACCATCATTTGAACCCACAAGCTCATTAAAAGATCTTGAAGTACTTTTAAAGCTCAAAACATCCTTAGTTACACCACAAGCATCAGGCCCGGCTACAAGGGTGTGCATGAAGTGCGACTACAAGGTATTTTAGTGAATTAAAATTATTTAACAAATCAATTTTACAGTCAACCGAAAGTTGGACTAAATCCAAAACGGATGCTTTACTTTTTGACCAAATCCGAAACTTTTTAGAAATAAATGATATACCCAACAAGTCACAACGACCAAAAAAAGTAGTAAACCCTTCATCATAATTATAATAATAAATAAAAAAATAATATATAAAAATTTATATATTTACATATATACATATACAAACATATGAATTGGGGGCTTAATGATATATCCCATAAAAGAAATAAAATGTTACTATGTATATGATTGTAAAAGATATATAAAACCTATAAAGAAATCTTCTTAACTCTTTACCTATAAATAGCACTTATCAAATCATTTAAATTCCCCTTTTTCCTTATTGGCATTTGATGCCTGATGACAAAAATGGTATACACCTAAATGGAATACCATTTCATTCTCAATACCTTATTTTTTTCCTACTATTAAAACCTCGACTTCGATGATATGTGGCGTAAACCCATATGACGAATATGAGTTACAAGTAGGGGAAAAGCCACCCGATATATATTTAGTCTACCCCTTAGCATGTCTAATCATGCTTTTATTAGATATTATTTACCTAAGTTACCCGTCTTAGTTAGTGATACTAGATCGTAGGTATACATAGATGGTGTATACCGACTCTTCTGACATGTGATCAATACCCGCATATTTACGTATCATCAAATATCTCAGAATCAACACAAAACACATAAAACACATGAACAAGAAAAACTGCACTTTATCAGAAGGTATCACATAAACTAACGGGCACTAACTACCCATTAGATTAACAAAAACAAGATACACTACCCTTACCGTTATTATCTTCCATCCATAATGTTACAAACAACATCTTTACGTTATATCACAAAGTATATATCACATGGTGAGGCTAAAAAAATTTTAAGGGAAAAATTACTACTTTGTTTTATTATATTAACAACAGCGGTGATAATATTCACAAACAAACAAAAGGAATAACTAACTAACCTGCGTTAATATTATGAAAGTAGTTTAACACACTTTTGTAAATATTGGTGATGTGGGTGTCGGATCATCGACATTTTGTATCAAGAAGTTAAGAACCGAGCAAAAAAAATCATTTATGTGGTTCGTGTCTTACAAAAACACGAAAACCAAACCCATCAAACTTTAAACCAAGAAATTCAAGAGAATCGAAAAGGGTTTTTGTTCTTAGGAAGAAATGAAGAAACTAGAAAGATAGGTGACTTTTTTTATGTGTAGTGGTGGTTGCAAGTTGTGTGAGTGTTAGGTTAAATGTGTATATATAACTAGTTATAATACCCGTGCAAGCACGGTGTTTGCACATGTGTATTTTTAAGTATTGATTTGTAATTTGTTTTGCCCATTCGTATCTTCATTGAAGCATTAATGTCTTTCTTATATACCTTGTGTATTTTCTTTTTTATTTCAAAAGTTGATATGTTTACAAACGTTTTATATTAGTATTCCTTATTGTCTAAGAAATCTATAGAATGTTATAATTGCCGAACTTACAACACTAACATGGTAACCCGACCATTAATATTTCAACATAAGATTAACTATTAGGTAATCCAAATTATTGAACCACAAAAGGAACATGAGTCGGTTAAACTTTGTAGATAAAGATGTGCATGTCTATGCAAGTGTATGTATGTGTAGTATGCATGCATGTATCTATGTATGTATACAATTTGTCTATGTACACTAAACCCATGGAACTATAAAAATCCAACTCAATCTCCCTAGCAATTTATAAGAAAAAGGAGTTATAAGAAAGAAACATAGATGCGCACATGAATCGTAAGCCATTTATATGTCAGCCTTTGTGAGTTGTCATAATAAAAAAATTCAGAGAGCTTATAGATTCGACAAATGAGATGGAAGAACTATAAATCACTTCAAAAAGCAGGTTAGGGGGCATGAAATTCAACTCGTAAAAATAACCTTTATTGTATCTTTTTGTTCAGCTTCTGAATTTTTAAGCTAAGAAACTGATATTGTAAGATATACTACCAATTATGTCAATCCCACTTAAAATCTTTGATGTTGTGAGACATACATTTACTTCAACCCCTGCAATATGATATTCTGCTACCCAATGGGAATATGCATTTCTTCTGAAGTTCCTTAAATCTTTCAACATCAAAATTGTGTCTTTTTATATAAGCTTTCTTTGACATGACAAAAACAGCCTCTTCATAAGATCTTGGTAAAAGGGGTCCTTTGAAGTGAAAAAGAGGGAAGCTTGTGCAAGCAAGAGCCCGAGCCCACCCCAGAGGATGTTCCGGACTTGCTTGTGTGCCAGCACGTCAATTTCTTCCTATTTTTCTTGTAGCTTCTTTAGTTCCTCCTTGTGCGGGTCATCTTCAGGCATCAAAGCTAGAGGGTCGACTCTTCTAACCATATCCAATACCTGATTAGCAAAATTAAATACATTAAGTGGATAGAATCTATCATTAATTGGGGTCTACCTTTATCTAAACCAACATTGACCATGAAAAAAAGGACTTAAATGAATGTTATCAGCTTTTTCGTTTATCAATGGAAAATTTGAAACTTATTCATGTACACAATTAGACCAAGAGTAGTGGTTTGGGTGTGGGTGGGGGCAACATGCAACAAGTGTCACACGCGTCATAATGAAAGTTTTTTACAAATTGGGGGTAGTGGGTTGGGCCGTTTTTAACATGGGTGTAATGATTAGTTTTTTTTAATTATTTAACATCTTTTTTTTATTATTTTTTTATTTGACACGAAAAAAACAAATTCCACTGTTAATGAAAAAAATTTCCACCGTTAACGAAAAAAATTAGAAATAAATTATTTAAAAAAAAAATAATAAAAATAATAAATAATTGACTGTTAACGGTCAGACCTATTAATGTTAACATTAAAATTTTCACCAATCCGACGTTAACGTTTGGCGTTAAACTTACCCAATTGAGCTAACGTTAACGTCGAATTAATTGAAATTCCGTTAACGCTCGGTTATAAAAAGTCACCTCACACCACTTTTAACCTCACAAACATCAACCCTAATTTCTCCCTTGCCGTCAATGACCACCACATTCACCAAAAAATGGCCAGCGAATCTCGATATGCCTAGGAAGAAAACGAAGAAATGGCGTTGGTGAATTCTTACCTGAACGTCTCCAACATCCGGGCGGAGACTCATGATACGAAGAAAGACTTTTGGTCTAGGGTGAAGCGCGATTTTCACCTCTCGCTCGGTAGACAAAAGGAGTACCGGAATATGGACATGATCACCTCCAAGTGGCATGCGCTGCGTGCGGACATGTTCGAGTTTGAACGCTGCTATCGTGAGTCTGCCAACCAGCTAGATGACGAGGATGACCAGTTGGAGGAGGCGAAGGCCCTGTGGAAGGAGAGACACAACGGGGTCGCGTTCAAGCACCTCGCGAGCTGGACAATCGCGAAGCACCACATTGGAACCAATATTTTTACTTTTTAGGTTGTTTGTTTATTTGTTTTGTTTTTTTAATTTCAATAAATTGTATTTTTTTTTTTGTTAATGGAATGTTTTTTTTGTTTACTCTTAAAATTAAGTAATACACATAGTTAAATGGAAAAAATAAAGTTAAATAACATTTTAAAGAATAAAAATAAATAAAAAAATTAAACATTCAACACTTCAACGCCCGTTGTGGATTCAACGGGCATTGATTTTCTGCTCTTCAACGGGCTTCAAGGCTACAAGGGAGCGGTTCGACGAGCATTGAATGGGCAACGAACCCCCATTCAACGCCCACTACTCTTGGTCTTAGAAGATACATTAACAGAGGAAAGCAAAGCATTTGTACTTGGTTGACTATTTTATGTAAAATATTAGGAAAATATGGAATCAAACTTTAATGCAATCAATCAAAATACGAAAAAGCTGGTAGTTAAAACTTTTATTGAATGTGTTCTCATCTACCTTTCTAAAAGCTATGGAAAACTTAAAATCAAATCCTAAGGTTATCAGAAAAGAAGATCAATGCATTGTGAGATCTTGATCAACTTTCCGCTACAGATGATTTTGAAAAAAACGGAAATTATTTTTTGTGTGCAATTAGACCATACATTAACAGACCATGGCAATGCATTTGTTCTTGGAGGACTGTTTTTTTATGGAAAAGGTAATGAGAACAACTGGAATCAGATTCTAAAGCACTCAAAAAATTAATACAATAAGGTAATTCAGAGAAAGTTGTTGGGAATAAAATGATCAAAGTCAAAGAGCCTGCCAATGAGAAGAAGAGCCTGCTAGTTGATTTTGAACAAGTACGAAGATGTTCTACCAGTACCTTCTGGGTAGAAGGTACTGCTAGCTAATGAAGAGCCTGCCAAGCTTATGTCAAGTCGATTAGATATTTTGTAATAGATATTTAGTTGAATTATTAGTCTTTGTACATTGTTATACGTTATGTAGAAGTAGATTAGTCTTCTGTGATGTCAGAAGAATATATCAGAGTGTACATGGGTAGTTGTATTTAATTGTAGGCGCCAATATAGTCAAAGTATAGTATTATATTCTTCTACTTGACAACATGTAATAAGATATCCTTATCTTATAAAAGGATATCTTAGTCACTACTTCATGCATGCATCTTTTCAACTAATAACGATAAACCAAACTATCTCTCAAGTAACTTAGTTACTTCGAATCACAAATCCTTTTTACAATCTTAGATTCAAGATTACTTTGTAATCCCGGTGATACTTAGATCATCCGTATTATTTCATCAATAATATTGAATCGTTTTGTGCTAACCAAAGTTGTGTTCTTTGTTCATTGCATTCACACGTTTACTTAAACTCACCACCTTGTGTTCTTTTAAAGTGTGTTGTAGTAGATTCCGCATGCTAAACACATTCAATACATAAATATCTCAATCGAACAAACCAAATCGTTCCACAAGTGGTATCAGAGCTAGGCTTGATATTTACTAATTTAAAAGAAAAATGGATGTTGAACATATTCAGACAAATGTTGCAGCTAAACTTCCATTACTGAAACAAAATGAGTTTGAAATGTGGCGACTCAGGGTTGAACAATACTTTCAAGTGCAGGACTATGCACTTTGGGAGATCATTGAACAAGGCAATTCTTTTAAACCCCAAATCACCACATCAACAGTAAATGATGCTCTTGTAACAAGAATACAAGACCAACCATCAAATGCAGATGAAAGAATTCAGAAGAAAAATGATCTCAAGGCAAGGAGTATGTTACTGATGACTATTCCAAATGATCAACTTCTGATTTTTAACAAATACAAAGATGCCAAAACCCTCTTTGAAGCTATTGTGGCTAGGTTTGGTGGTAATGATGCTACCAAGAAAACACAGAAAACACTTCTCAAACAACAATTTGAGAACTTCACAGCCACAACCAATGAGTCTTTGGACAGTATGTTCAATAGACTTCAGAAGCTTGCAAGTCAGTTAGCCATCCATGAAGTGATGATAACTCAAGAAGACCTAAACTCTAAATTTCTTAGGAGTTTACCTTCAGAATGGTCTATGCATGTCATTGTATGGAAGAACAAGTCAGATATTGACCAGATGAGTCTCAATGATCTCTACAACAATTTCAAAATTGTAGAACATGAAGTAAAGAAGACTACTGGGTCAAGCTCAGGAAATATGGCATTTGTTTCATCCCCAAACATCTCAAAGGTTGATAATGAAGACAAAGGTGGCAGAGAAGAAGGTACTGCCAACACAACCTTTGGTACTGCTAGTACTTCTAGTAGTACCAAATCCATTTTAGATGAAACAATTGGGTGTGCTTTTCTTACATCTCAACACAATGGGTCTGTATTAACATTTGAAGACCTTCAAGAGATTCATCCTGATGATCTTGAAGTGATGGACCTAAAGTGGCAACTTTCACTTTTAAGCATTAGAGCTAAGCAGTTGATGATGAGGACTGGCAAGAAGATACTGATAGATGGAAGTGAGCCTGCTGGCTATGATAAGTCAAAGGTGGAGTGTTACAACTGCCACATGAAAGGTCACTACTCTAGAGAGTGTAGAAGACCTAAGAGGCAGGATGACAGAGGTAGAGGGTTTGACAACAGAAGTAAAGGAAGCTTTGAGAAGAAAGGAAGCTTTGAAAGCAAGAGTAAGGTTGTTGAAGTTGCTGAGCCAAAAGCAATGGTTGCTATAGATGGCATGGGTTTTGATTGGAGTTTCATGGGTGAAGATGAGTCAACTTCTGATGAATTGGCTTTGATGGCATTCTCCACCCCTGAGGTACAAACTATCAAATGTTCTAATGATTGTGAATTTCTTAAAGAATTAGAAATCATAAGAAAAGCTTATGATACAGAAGTCTTAGAACATAGAAAAACCCAACAAAAATTATTTGACCACAAGTGTGGTATGTCCAAGCTAGAAAAACAAATCACTCACTATAGAGAAAATGAACTTACCTTTACTGATGCAAAAAATGCTCTTAATAGACAAATATTTTTGAAAGATTCAGAAATAGAAATGGTAAGGACTGAGTGCACTAAAGTGACATTAGCTAGAGACAATATTCAACTGACTGTTACTAAATTGGAAAATGCTTCTGAATGTACTAGGAGCATAGTAGAGAATCAGATGAATAAGAGGATAAAATCAGGGATAGGATACAATAAATGTCCACCTCCTTATAGAGGAATTCCTTGTCCACAAGGTAGTGATCTTGCTGCATCAGGTTTACATGAATTTATTACCAAACCATTAGCTAAACCTGTAGAGATAAGTGAACCTTCTGAGAGTGCTAAGAATGCCTCACCCTCTAAGGTGCTCACTGAGAAGAGACCTGATGTCCTAATTATTGAGGATTGGGTATCTGATGATGATGAAGATGAGACTATTCCTATCAAAGGAATCAAAGTAGGACCAACCAGTCCTAAGAAAGTAGAAGTTAAAGCTAAGGCCAAAACTGTTTTGAAGACAGTTGAAAGTTGTAAAAATTGTAATAACAAACCTAGGGGAAGCCAAAGAAATTGGAACAACCTTAAGTCACAACAATTAGGTGATGACTTTGTTATGTTTAATAAGGCTTGTTATTATTGTGGTAGCTTTAATCATCTTCATGCTTATTGTAATAAATGGGTTTCTGGGAGTAAATCAAAGTCTAAAACAAATGTTACTCACCCCAGAAAAAGTTTTGTTAAGTCTAACACCACAAATGTTAAACATACTGTTAGACAAGATAAGCCTGTTATTGCAAAACCAACTGATAAGGGTACAAGAAACACTTTTAAATATGTACCAAAAGTTGAGAAGAGTCCTATTCAAAAGATAAATGTGGTCAAAACAAAAGTTTGGAGTCCAAAAACCAAAGGTCCTGCTAGACCAAAAGGTCCTGCTAGACCAAATGATACTGCCAAAATTGGTATTGCCAAAATTGGTACTGATAGACCAAAGACCACACAATGGATTAGAAGGGAAAGTGCTGTTAAGTCCTCAGCATGTTGGATTTGGAAACCAATCCAATCAAAAGGTGCATCAACAATCCTGAAAAGGTTTGACTTTATTGATGCAAGAGGCAAACCCAAGTCTGTCATGGCTTGGGTACCCCAAGGAAAGTAATATGTTTATTCATGTGCAGGAACATTCAACTGATATTGAAGATCAAGGATTTGTTGATAGTGGGTGTTCAAGGCACATGACAGGCAACATGTCATTCCTCTCAGACTTCAAAACTTTTGATGGAGGATATGTTACCTTTGGGGGAGGAATAAAAGGAAAGATCACTGGTAAAGGTACTATCAAAACCAGTAAAATAGATTTTGAAAATGTGTATTTTGTCAAAGAACTTCAGTTTAATCTTCTTAGTGTCTCACAAATGTGTGACAAAAAGAACAATGTTCTATTTACTAACAATGGATGTATGGTTCTTTCTTCTGATTTTAAGATGCCTGATGAGAGTCAGATCCTTCTTAAAATTCCAAAAAGGAACAATATGTATGTTGTCAATTTAAAGAACATTGATCCCAAGGAAGGTTTAACTTGTTTGGTAGCAAAGGCCTCATTGGATGAATCTATGATTTGGCATAGAAGGCTTGGTCATGTAAACTTTAAAACAATCAATACTATTGCAAAATATGATTTAGTAAGAGGTTTACCCAAAAAGATTTTCCAAAACGACCAAACTTGTGTTGACTGTCTAAAAGGCAAACAACATAGAGCTTCTTGTAAGCCCAAGACCCAAAACTCTATTTCTCAGGCTTTACATATGCTTCATATGGATCTCTTTGGTCCTACTAATGTGTGCAGCTTGAATGGAAAGAAATATTGTCTGGTTGTTACTGATGACTATAGCAGATTTTCATGGGTTTTCTTCTTAAGATCTAAACATGAAACTAGTGAGATACTTAAAACCTATATCACTGAGGTAGAAAACCAATCTGATAAGAAAGTAAAAATCATCAGGTGTGATAATGGGACAGAGTTCAAGAATAGAGTTATGGATGACTTTTGCAAGGAAAAAGGCATAAAAAGAGAGTTTAGTGTAGCTAGAACACCTCAGCAAAATGGAGTAGCAGAAAGAAAGAATAGAACACTTATAGAGGCTGCTAGAACTATGTTAGTAGACTCTAAATTGCCTATTTCATTTTGGGCTGAAGCAGTTGGTACTGCTTGTTATGTACAAAACAGGGTTCTTGTGACAAAACCACATATAAAAACACCTTATGAACTTTTCTTTGGTAGAAAACCATCTTTAAGTTTTATGAGACCTTTTGGTTGTCATGTCACTATTCTCAATACCAAAGATCATTTAGGCAAATTTGATGGAAAAGCAGATGTTGGCTTTTTGATAGGGTATTCCTTGCAGAGTAAGGCCTATAGAGTGTTTAACACTTGCACTAGGCTAGTAGAAGAAAATCTTCACATAGAGTTTCAAGAGAAACTAGCAAATGTGAAAGGAGTTGGACCAGATTGGATGTTTGATGTTGATAGGCTTTCAGAATCTATGAATTATGTGCCTGTTTCAGGTACAAATGCTAATGATAATGCAGGTTCTGAAGAAAATGTTAAAGCTCCTAAAGATCAAGATTACATCTGGATGCCAATTTGGAAAAGTATGGATCTATCTTCAAATCAAGAAGGACCTTCAAACTCAAGAAATGAAGGAAATGAAGAAGATCAAGGAACTCAGAATCAAGAGAATCAAGAAAGTGGTGCTAATGACAATGGTACTGCCAGTTCTTCAGATGGTCCTGCTAGTACAAGTATTGGTACTGCTGAGCCATTGAATGTTCACATAGATGATTCTTTTCAAGAAGAGGTTGGGATTAGCAATCTTCCAACTACATATGAAGTTCCTAAAACACCAAACACTAGAATTCTCAAAGATCACTCAACTGATGATGTGATTGGAAGCATAACTTCTGGTGTTAGAACAAGATCTCAAGTTGGTTTATCTCAAGTCTTATCCTCAGATGAAGAAGGGTTTATCTCCTCTATTTATGAAGAAAAGAATAATGATAATTCCAATATATGCTTGTTTTCATGTTTTCTATCTCAGGCTGAACCCAAGAACATAAACAAAGCTTTAGATGATGCAAGTTGGGTGGAAGCTATGCAAGAAGAGCTTCTCCAATTCAAGATTCAGAAGGTTTGGATATTGGTTGATTTGCCCAGAGGTCATAGGGCAATTGGAACCAAATGGGTGTTCAGAAACAAGAAGGATGAAAGGGGTATAGTGATAAGGAACAAGGCTAGATTGGTAGCACAAGGATATACTCAAGAGGAAGGGGTAGATTATGAAGAAGTGTTTGCTCCAGTTGCAAGACTTGAAGCAATTAGGCTTTTCTTAGCCTATGCTTCATTCATAGGCTTCACTGTCTATCAAATGGATGTTAAGAGTGCATTTTTGTATGGTGAAATTGAAGAACCAGTATATGTATCTCAACCTCCAGGCTTCATTGATGCTGAGTATCCAGATAAAGTTTACAAGGTTACCAAGGCTTTGTATGGCCTACACCAAGCTCCAAGGGCATGGTATGAAATATTGGCTTGTTTTCTACTAGAAAGTGGATTCCAAAGAGGCAGGATTGATCCAACTTTGTTCATCAAAAGGACAAAGAAAGACATCTTGTTAGTACAGATTTATGTTGATGATATAATCTTTGGATCAACAAACCAAGACTTGTGTGTAGAATTTGAAAAACTTATGCATAGTAAGTTTGAAATGAGTTCCATGGGGGAACTTACTTTCTTTTTAGGTCTCCAAGTGAAACAATCCAAAGAAGGCATATTTATCAGCCAAGATAAGTATGTAGCAGAGATCTTAAGGAAATTCAATTTTGCTGATTCTAAGGTTGCAAGTACACCAATGGATCCAGACAAAGGGCTACTCAAGGATGCTGAAGGAGAAGATATGGATTTGCACAATTATAGGTCAATGATTGGGTCCTTGATGTATCTTACATCATCAAGACCAGATATCATGTTCTCAGTATGTGTGTGTGCAAGGTTTCAAATACATCCCAAAATCTCTCATCTCACAGCAGTCAAAAGAATCTTTAGATATCTTAAGGGTCAACCTAGGTTGGGTCTTTGGTATCCAAGGGAATCATCTTTTGAATTGATGGCTTATTCGGATAGTGACTATGCTAGTGCAACTCTAGACAGAAAATCCACAACTGGTGGATGTCAATTTCTTGGTTGCAGACTAATTTCTTGGCAATGCAAGAAACAAACAATGGTGGCCAACTCTACAACTGAAGCAGAATATGTTGCTGGTGCAAGTTGTTGTGGGCAAGTTCTTTGGATCCAAAATCAAATGCTTGACTATGGGTACAATTTTCTTAACACCATTATTTATATTGACAATAGCAGTACTATTTGTATCATTAAAAACCCAGTTCAACACTCAAAAACAAAACATATTGAAATCAGACACCATTTCATAAGGGATTGCAATGAGAAAAGGTTAATTCAAGTTGTTAAAATTGATTCTGAAAAGAATTATGCAGACCTTCTCACCAAAGCTTTTGATTTAGGTAGATTCAAATATCTTGTAGGAGGTATTGGAATGATAAATCTTTGAAAATCATATGTTTTTGTTCATAAAATTAACTGGTATTGGATTTTTAACATGGTACTGCTAGTTAGTCAAAAGGTCCTGTTAGTTCAAAATTGATCCTGCTGATACAAAATTGCTATGTTTTGTTCATATAAATGCTTGAATGTTTACAATTATATAGATCAAGTGCTCTACACTTTGTTCTTTTGGTTTGCAACTAACACATTTCAGGTTGATAACAAAACAAGAGTTCTTTCAATCAAAAGGGGCAACAAAAATTATATTCATTTCAGGAGAGATAACAATCTCAGGGGAGGAATTAATAGCCCAGAATGAAAGAAAGACCAATTTATGAAAGGAAAGACAAGAGCATACAAGATGATGCAGAGTTGAAAAAGAGAGAGTTAGATCACATATCTAGAAGGGATGAAGCATTTCTCAAGGAGAAAGTTCTATCTAGATCAAACTAAGAAATGTTTTCAACTCAAAGGCATGCTAGTAGATGATTTCACTTGTTGAGCCAATCATCCAAGATACACAGCATCATTGCCTGATTTAAATTTCCTCCATCCAAGGAAATTGCACCATCTTTTGGGTCATCATGGCTTTTGGTATTCAGCTCACCAAGTTTTCACAAACTTAAGAGTTGGCTAGTCCTAAAGCAAACGGCTTTTGGTAAAGACAAATCAAATCCGTTGATGGTTGATAGTTTACCAAAAACTATATGGTTGTTAACTAACCATACTTAATTGTAAATAGTTAACTAGTCCTTAAGCAAACGGATTTTGGTAAAGACAACTCAAATCCGTTGATAGCTGGTAGTTTGCTAAAAACTATAAGGGATTTTTATAAAACTTTCAAAGGTACTGGTAGTTCAAAATTGGTACTGCTAGTATAAAAAGGTACTGCTATATAGCCGTTGAGCCTGTCAGAAAAAGTTTTAGCCTTTAGGCCTGGTAGTTAAAATTAGCCGTTGGGGTAGTTATGTAAATTACTGATGATTATACTATATTATATTTCACATTTAAAAGATCTTTTTAACCGCCTTTTCAATTTCTTTTTATAATCTTTATTATTGTCGGTTAAAAGTAATTCTCTCATATCTTCTTTCATCAGTCATTATCATAATTCACATACATCTTTCATCTTCTACCAGTACTATCAATCAATCCCACCATCATATTCAAAATTTTCATTATGGCTTCCACAGTTGTTCTAGATTTTGTCCAACGTCACAATCAGTTAGCATTTTTGGAGAAGTCAGAGGATAATGCCTCATTTCATCAAGTAGTGGACTTTTTAAACAACTCCTACATCAGGTTTGCTTTGCTAGTCAATCCCACTATTTATGAAAATCAAATTTTACAATTTTGGCAATCAGCTAAAATTAAAACTTCTGAAAATGGGGAACAAAGAATAAAAGCCAAAGTGGATGGTAAACATTTGACTCTTACTGAGTCATCCTTAAGAAGACATCTTCATTTGGATGATTCTGATGGTATTAGTCAATTACCAGATACTGAAATTTTTGAAAATTTAACAAGAATGGGGTATCATGCTGAGTCCAACAAACTCACTTTTCTGAAAAAGCATCTTACTCCACAATGGTGATTTTTGATTCACACAATCCTTCACTGTTTGAGCCAGAAGAAAACCTCTTGGGAGCAATTTAGTGGAAACATGGCTTCTGCTCTCATTTGCTTAGCCACAAACAGAAAATACAACTTTTCTAAATATATTTTTGAAGGATTGATAAACAATGTGAAAAGTAAAACAAAGTTTTTGATGTATCCAAGATTTATTGGATGCATCATTGGAAAATTACAACATGTGTTGCTTCCCACAGACTCAATTTATGATACACCAAAACTTTCTCACAAAGTATTTTCAAATATGAGAATTGGTTTTAGAGGGGAGGAAATTCCACTTTTTGATGAAATGTTACCACAACACCCAGAAGAACCAACACCATCAGCTGAAACACAATCATCTAGTTCTTCACATGATCACATTTCACCAACACATCAAACAACACCAATACCATCTCCAGTACCATCAGAAACACCACCACAATCATCAAATCATGTATCACAAACCCAATCACCTCAGACAATGCAAGAACTGAAAGACAAGGTGAAGTTCTTAGAGAATGCTCTTAAAAGTCAAAATGAGAAGTTTTCTAAGATCAACATCAAATTGGTCAAGAGGGTTAAGAAATTGGAGGGTGAAGTGAAGAAGTTGAAGGATAAAAGATCTGCAAAGGTTGTTTTATCAAGTTCTTCAAAGTCAGATGATGATAGGATAGGTCACTCTTCCAAAAAGGGGAGGAAGGATAGTTCTGAAGATGAGGAACAGGCTCAATTTGAATTCCATGATGGAACTCAAGTTTATGATGAAGAGCCTGTTGGAGCAGGGCAAGAGCCTGTTGGAGCAGGGCAAGAGCCTGCTAGGGCAGAAGAAGAGTCTGCTAGGAGAGAAAGGCTATTGGCTATGGGGTATAAAGGGTCTGCTGAGAGAGTGTACAAGAGAAAGAGGGTTTTAATTGCTGATGAGCAATCTTCTGCTCCATCACAAGATTCAACTCCAAAGGATAAGGGCAAAGGTATTCTAATTGAAGATGAGCCAAAGTCCAAGAAGTTGAAAAGAACTCAGCAAATTCAGATGGCTTTAGGAGAAGAAGAGGCCAAAAGGGTTCAACAAGAAGAACTTGAAGCTTCAAGAATGCTTGCAGCAATGAAAGAGCAGAAAGATGCTGAAGATGCTGCTCAAGATCTTCTTGATACTCAAATTGCTCAAGAGACCTTTGATGCACAGATGTTATGGATTATCAACAATGATCCAATTGTGAAAGGTCATGCAGCAAATATAGTAAATGACAAGACACTCAATTCTGATGAGAAGACTGAAGCACTTGAATCTTTCATCAACAAGAAATACAAAGAAGCAGCTTTGGCTGACATTTTTGAGAAGATGAAGGAAAGTCAGAAGAGAGGTTTTAAAGTGGGCAAAACTAACAAAGATCAAACAATCTTTATGAAGAAATTTTTGAAGAATCAGGCAAATTGGACTGATTATCAACTTAAGAAGAAATCTGCTGATGAAATCTTCTTTTTATATCTTCAAGCCTACAAGAATCTTTACTATAATGTTCCATCTGATGTACACCCCTCTATGAAGAAGAAAGATGCTCAGAAGAAAGAAGTAGCAAAATTGGACACAGAGCAAGTAAGTAAAATGTTGATTACTTTACCTACTATCATACATGCTGATCCAATTAGGTCTAGACACCCTATAATTGATTGGGAAATACACCATGATAGATTTGGTAAGTCATGGAAAATATCAAGGGTTGGGGGACAGTCTGCTATCTTCAAGAATTTTGAAAATTTAGTTAGAGCATCTGATAGAGCAGATTTGAAAGAATTGTGGAATCTAGTGCAGATTAAGCTAGACACAACTTCTAGTACAGATGCTAAGGAACAAGAGCTTTGGGTGGAATTCAATAGAATGTTTGATCCTGATCCCAAAGATGTTCATTGGAAATTTCCCTATTATGATCCTTCAACAACTTGGGAATTTCTAAGCCATAGCAATATTCATCACCTTTTCACACAGAGTGGGATAGAACTCTTTATGTTAGCTGAGAAAGAGTATCCACTTAGCTATGAAGTGCTTAAAGCTATGATCTCCAAGAGATTAAGGTGTGACAAGGATGAAGAAAACTCAGAAATTGTTCAGAGTTTGCTGAGGAGCATTTCTGAGCAATATGAAAGAAAAAGGAAGGATAGAAAGTAAAGGTTTTTGGAAGAGTTCTCTCAAATCCTCAAGGTATGTATTTTATTCATCAGAAACTTGTGTATTTTAATGGAAATAACAAGTTTAGGGGAGGATTGTTGGGAATAAAATGATCAAAGTCAAAGAGCCTACCAATGAGAAGAAGAGCCTGCTAGTTGATTTTGAACAAGTACGAAGATGTTCTACCAGTACCTTCTGGGTAGAAGGTACTGCTAGCTAATGAAGAGCCTGCCAAGCTTATGTCAAGTCGATTAGATATTTTGTAATAGATATTTAGTTGAATTATTAGTCTTTGTACATTGTTATACGTTATGTAGAAGTAGATTAGTCTTCTGTGATGTCAGAAGAATATATCAGAGTGTACACGAGTAGTTGTATTTAATTGTAGGCGCCAATATAGTCAAAGTATAGTATTATATTCTTCTACTTGACAACATGTAATAAGATATCCTTATCTTATAAAAGGATATCTTAGTCACTACTTCATGCATGCATCTTTTCAACTAATAACGATAAACCAAACTATCTCTCAAGTAACTTAGTTACTTCGAATCACAAATCCTTTTTACAATCTTAGATTCAAGATTACTTTGTAATCCCGGTGATACTTAGATCATCCGTATTATTTCATCAATAATATTGAATCGTTTTGTGCTAACCAAAGTTGTGTTCTTTGTTCATTGCATTCACACGTTTACTTAAACTCACCACCTTGTGTTCTTTTAAAGTGTGTTGTAGTAGATTCCGCATGCTAAACACATTCAATACATAAATATCTCAATCGAACAAACCAAATCGTTCCACAAAAGTGTCCTCATCAACCTTTATAAGGGGGTGTTTCTCTGAGCTTATTTTTGGACTTACGAGCTTTTTCCGGCTTATATTTCATAAGCGTAGTTTTTTCAGATTATTTTGAAACTTGTGGGTTTATATAAGCTTATTATTACATAGTAAACTTATATAAGCCCATATGTCTCAAATTTAGCCAAAACAATTGAGCTTATGAGCATAACTGAAAATAAATAAGCTCATAAGACCAAAAATAAGCTTAAAGAAACACCCCCTAAAAGCCATGTAAACATTCTAGTCAAATTCTAGCACAACCCTATAATAAATCAATTTAGGACACACATCACAAAGGTTATCAGATAATAAATCAACATAGAAGATCAATCCATTTACACGTTACATCTTTATCAATGATCGCCTCAACATAAACATTGTATACCTTATTAGGATGAAGATGAACTTTATCTCTAAATATGAAAATAGCACCAGCATCATCAGACACTTTCGCAACCTCCTTCGTTTCCTCAGCAAATACGAAAGACTAGATGACGCTAGAGATAAGTCAATCATGCGTGTGTGGTATGTATCCGAGGCAACTCCTAACAACATATGCACCCACTAATAATCCAATCATATAGAATTTGGGACCAATTTGCAACTTATCAGCTAATTGTTCAACATCAAAAGCTTCACTTTTCACTTATGCATTTAGGAAATGGTTCACTCTCTCCATAACCAGCCCTTTCAATGACACAACACAAATTTGCAGCTCATCGAGGAATTCCTGTCATTGTAAACCTATGTGTTAAGTAAAACGTTAAAACTGGGTGGCCTAGTTGCAAAGGCCTGTGGAAATCATCACTAAAATTTGGACGCACCATATATTGTCCCGTACTAAGATCCACTCTTAACTGGAATAAAAAATTTCTGGAACTTAGATTAACTTTTATATCAATTCTTACTGTCAAATACTACGATGCATGTTAAATTCAGTGATTAATTTTCAATTCGGCTCTTAAAGTAATGGCAATAACTATAAGGTTCAAGTTGAGCAAAGCTAACTCCTACTTTTATAACAAAGTTTTAAGCTTATAAATGTAATGTTCAGTTCTTGTGAGATGTCTAAGCATTTTAGAACTAGTTTCCTATTTGTCTAATCAAAACATCCTGATACTTATAAAACTAAATCTATAATGGCACTTATTGGACTACACTTTATAATAGGCACTTCTTAGCTTTAAAACTCACATAATAGAATAGTAAAATACTTCCTAAAAGAGCTTACCAAGGTGTGCGAATTGAACTCGTCTTAAACCACTTTTCATGCTTTTTAGCCTTGTGTTTGAGACTGAAATCCTTCCAAACTTCTTAGCACTTTACTTGAACTCCTTGACCTTTGTTGCAACATTTATCATCTTATTTTCAATGTACTTACTTGTATTCTTATTGACCGGTATTATCCCATTATTCGTTCCTCGTATCATTCCAACATTTGGGTTCTGAGAAAACAAAATACTAATTGGATTTCCAGAAGCATGTCGCATTCCCGATGGACCAAAGAGATCACAACCATGATAATAATAAGTAAATATTAAGAGCAATTTTTAATTACACGTTTACAACATAAAGAGCTTACTTGCATTCTTAGTGATCGAATTTATTTATTCATTACTCGATCATTCCAGCATCCCACTTATGATCCAACAACATATTAATGGATGAAGGTTATGTAATATTAAATGTTGGCAACTAAATAACATCGAATTATAACAAAGAGCACATGTAAGACTTTACCTGCATACTTCATGTAATCCACCACTGATGACATTGAACGCGAGTAGAGGAGGGCTTTTGGTAATCCCATTTAAACAATATTGTTGGTAAAATTTGAAGAAGTGGATAAAGGAGGGCTTCTTGTAACCCCATTTAAGAACAATATTCAACATGGTTGCCTTACGTTGTTGATTATATTAAAAGTGTTACTATATATGTCAATACTCCTGAGCTCATATCATTGTTTTTAGCTAATGTTTGTATAGTAATTAAATAAAAAGCAATTATTGGTAATTTCTGTAACACATTACAAAACATAGTAGCAATTATTAAAACATACTATTATTATAAAGTTCAATAAGAACATGTTTCTCACCAACAGTAGTCCTTTATCGTCCTTAACTTTAAGCTCATGATGCTTCTAGTGATCATGAACAATGTCATACTTAAAAATATATGTCTGCACAAACATCCTGATCCAAAGTCAGTTTCAAACAATTATTTTCTTATACTACATGTTTCATACTTTATGATAATATGTATGTATGTTATAATCTATTTATTACTTTTAGCTAATGATTTTAGATTGAAAATTATCTTTTATTATTCAAGCAAAATGCCATGCAATAACATTTTTCTAGTTGTGTAATAACTGGTATATAAAAAAGAGTCTTCATTAATATTCCAAAGATGATACTTAACATGCATGGGATGTTAGCAATAATCATAATCCAAGATTGCTTACATTAGTATGTATTTTTGTGTGTCACATTTAGTTAACAAATTTGAAACGGTACAATTTATTCATCAAATTTGAGACACCAATTTCTCTACAACCTTTTAAACAGAAAGCGCTTAAGGTAAATCCAACTCAACCCATAGAAAACTTTAACCCCTCCGTCCCATTACATAACCTACCCATTTTTGCTACCTATATACCCAACAAAAAAATAAAACAAGATTAGCCATTTACAGTTTTTATGCAGTTGCGTAATGCATTTTGAGCAGTTGCCATTAAGCAGTGATATTTTTGCACTTACCATTGGTTATAATGCTCCTCAACTAACATACAATCTAGTTATCTTGCATACTTAAATATGGTACACTTGTGCTCAACAATAAATTAATTTAGGATTTCTATTCTACATAACCAATGATCATATGATTTCATCAAATACTAAATTTTTAAACATAAATATTAAAAGTTTAGATCATCAATATTTAGTTCCGTTTCATAAACAAACTTTAATTGTGTCTAGGATTGCTTATTACATTATTGATTAAAAAAAGCAATGTGGATGTTTGGATAATCTAAATTGCTTTTATACTTAGTTGATGTTAAATTAGATAAGCAGGTTAACAATCCCACACCCCTTAATCCAAAAACTGTTGCTACATCCTTAATTTCATCGAATAAATAAAGAACAAAAATAGTTTAATACTTGAAGGTTTTGTTTACTTGTGACTGGCAAATTTGAAAGAAATTTTGAAAAAAACATAGTCAAATATCATGTTTTGCTTACCTTTGATTGCAGATCAAGATGGTTACTTGTTGGTTTAAAACTGATTAAAGCTTTTAGCTACGGTCTGAAGTCATCAAGATCAATCCTCTTTGAAGCTACACACTTTCGAGGTACTTCTCCCCCACATTAACAAACCGCCACTAAATTTGCCTGTTGTAAAGTAACCGTAAATAGTGAGCATGTTCTATCTGATGAGCAACTTTCGTATTATTAATTTTAGAGACCAACTACTGATCTAACACACAATCAACAAAATATACAATAAAAATCATACCTCACAAACTAACCACAACTACTATCAATGATCTAGCAAATTCACACGAAATTGTACCACATGAGCACTGAATTTGTATCACACCATTTAAGCCATACCACATCAATTAAAAGCACAAGAACACAAACCCATAACTTAATTACCAAAAAAAAAAATGATACATAAATCAAAAAGTTATAGATTAATATACCTTAAATTTATTTACCGAAAACAATACCTCATCAAATTTAGAGCAACTACAATAACACCTTCTTCAATCGAGTTTTCAATTTGATTTCAGAATGATAGAATTAGGGTTATCTCAAAACGATTTTGATTTAGGGTAATAACACCAATAACTCATAAGAACTGGACGCAATTGATTTTAAATAGTAGATTTCTTGAAAGATTTGAATATTTTTAATTTAGGGTTTTGGGAATGTAGTTTATGTGTGTCGATGATTGTTAATTTAGGGTTGAGTTTGATTGATTGAGGAATTTAGGGACTTTAAGATCTTTAGGTTATTATGATAATGAATTTTAAGTTTCAGCCAAAAACTTTATAAACTTTGCTTCGCCGTTTCTATTTTTTATTTTTTTCAGTTTTTGACACATATATTTTTGCAAGATTTTTTCAGTCATGGTTGTCAGGATCCCGATCCTGATCTTAGGATCTTACGATTTTACGATACTGCAAAGCAAAAACGATCCGGATCTTACAAAGGATCTTTGAAAGTTTAGGATCTTATAGGATCCCGATCTTTACCATAGGATCTTAAGAACTAATACGATCCGATCTTACTTTTCTAGAACTACAAACTAAAAAAGTATGAAATGTATTTTGTAGAATTAAAAAAAAAAAAAAAAAAAAAAAAAAAAAATGTTAATACTCTTAAAAATTTCATAATCATAATTTAAGACAACATTTCTATGAAATATTTACATAATTTGTGTTTATGATATATATTAATTTATAGATTTGTATAATATTACAAAAACTATTAACAAAATGACATTATAGTAGGATCTTAAGATCGTAAGTAGGATCCTGACTTTGAAAACCATGTTTTCAATGATCACTAATCAAATTCGATTTTTTTATAAAATATGGCTAAATTTGGAAGTATTTAAGTTTTTCTTATTCAATATTTTTTGGAAAAAAATTGAAAATAATTAAGTTATTTCCTAATAAGGAATGGTTTTATTTTTCTGAAATGCAAAAGTCCTCACTAGAGGTTTTGTTTTATTATATAAAAGATGTTGTAAAGGGTTATACAAATGCATACTTGTTGTTCAACCCTAGCCCATACACATTAGTTTGATATTGGCCTAACTTAGCCCACTTTCTCACTTTCACTAGATTTTTTTTGTTAATAAGATAAGTGTCCTTTGTTCTCTTGGATATGTGTTATGTAAGAATTGTATATGTTTTTTTGGTAGATAAAAATTGCGTTTCCAGAAAAGGAAAAAAAAAAAAAAAAAGATTAAAGGGTTTTGCACGCACTCTGCCACTTGTAGATACACGAGAGCCACTAGCAGGTTGTGTACGTAATGCTTGTGGACCATGTATTCCTTGTCGAAGGATTATGAAAAGTGATGAGTGCTAGTGACTAAGTCATGGCACATCAGTAACCTTAGAAAGTTTGAGTTCTAAGAATCAACATGACCATACATCCTCGAACAAGAGATGTATCTTGCAAAAAAGACCGATAAAGTCTATTACGTAATTAATGTAAATAATTTATCACATGACGATTCATAATAAAGTTCATTCTTGTTGAACATTAATTTGCATTGAACATTCCGACAATAAAGGAATGATGCTTGATATCGTTCGAACGATGTATAAATGCTAGCCAAACAAAACAATGATGCTTGATAACATTAAGTAAAGCACTATGTACAGTCCATTTGTGTTCTGGAGGAACAAAAACTAACATGAACACAAGTAAACACTAAACATAAGTGCATCATTATATTAAAAGCCACTTTAGATTACATATTACATGAAACATCGTTTCACATTCGTTTTATTTATGGTCCATGCAATAAGCATGAACGTTGAAAAATTGCTTAATGAGGCCAAGATAAGCATAACTTACTTAAAACTTAATCATAAAACTTATTTTTCCTTCACTTCTTCAAACACACCGAACTTATTATTATCCCTCGCACGTAACACGCCTAATGACGTCAACGCACGAACTTCATTCATGTAGATGATCGATTTCGTTCATATATGATGAAATTTCATCATCACGAGATAAGACCATGTTTTGTAGCTCATAGCAATAGCTTTCATTCATAGCCTCCCTTCTCCTGAGTTACAATGAGAACACATAGTTCTTTATTAGCAGCAACAACCCCAAGGTAGCGATCTTCGCACCAAGTGGAAGGACACATTATCAAATGAAAAATAATTCGCGTCAATCACATTTGAGGTAACAACATTGTGAGCTCGAATACGAGCATTTTCATCAATAACGAAAGGGAACGGGCGGGACCATTATTGAGCAAATACATATCAGCAACATTATCGAACCCTACAAAAAAATAATCCAAATTTTAACTTATGTTATAGATACAATCGCATTAGATGCGTTATTGTTATTTTTGACGAGTCTAGTAATAATGATAATACGAAACAAAAAAAATACAAAAAGTTATTTTAGCCACTCCACCGTATCAACTAAAGGTATTTTAGTGAATTTAAATTATATAACTAATCAATTTTACAGTCAACCGAAAGTTGGACTAAATCCAAAACGGATGTTTTTACTCCTTGACCAAATCCGAAACTTTTTAGAAATAAATGATATACCCAACAAGTCACAACGACCAAAAAAAGTAGTAAACCCTTGATAATAATTATAATAAATAAATAAATAAAATATAAAAATTCATATATTTACGTATATACATATACAAACATATGAATTGGGAGCTTGATGATATATCCAATAAAAGAAATAAAATGTTACTACATATATGATTGTAAAAGATATATAAAAATCAATAAAGAAATCTTCTTAACTCTTTGCCTATAAATAGCACTTATCAAAGCATTTAGATTACTCTTTTTCCTTATTGGCTTTTGATGCCTGATGACAAAAATGGTATACACCTAAAAGAAATACAATTTCGTTCTCAATACCTTATTTTTTTTCCTACTCTTAAAATCTCGGCTCCGATGATATGTGGCGTAAACCCATATGACGAATATGAGTTACAAGTAGGGGAAAGCCACCAGATATATATTTATTCTACCCCTTAGCACGACTAATCATGCTTTTATTAGATATTATTTACGTAAGTTACTCGGCTTAGTTAGTGATACTAGATCGTAGGTATACATAGATGGTGAATACCCGACTCTTCTGACATGTGATCAATACCCGCATATTTACGTATCATCAAATATCTTAGAATCAACACAAAACACATAAAACACATGAACAAGAAAAACTGAACTTTATGAGAAGGTATCACATGAACTAACGGGCACTAACTACCCATTAGATTAACAAAAACAAGATACACTACCCTTTCCGTTAATATCTTCCATCCATAATGTTACAAACAACATCCTTACGTTATATCACAAAGTATATATCACATGGTGAGGCTAAAAAAATGTTAAGGAAAAAATTACTACTTTGTTTTATTATATTAACAACAGCGGTGATAATATTCACAAACAAACAAAAGGAATAACTAACTAACCTGTGTTAATATTATGAAAGTAGTCTAACACACTTTTGTAAATGTTGGTGATGTGGGGTTTCGGATCATCGACATTTTGTATCAAGAAGTTAAGAACCGAGCAAAAAAAAATCATTTATGTGGTTCGTGTCTTACAAAAACACGAAAACCAAACCCATCAAACTTTAAACCAAGAAATTCAAGAGAATCGAAAAGGGTTTTTGTTCTTAGGAAGAAATGAAGAAACTAGAAAGATAGGTGATTTTTTTATGTGTAGTGGTGGCTGCAAGTTGTGTGAATGTTAGGTTAAATGTGTATATATAATGTTGTAAAGGGTTATACAAATGCATGCTTGTTGTTCAACCCTAACCCATACACATTAGTTTGATATTGGCCCGACTTAGCCCACTTTCTCACATTCACTATATTTTTTTTGTTAATAAGATAAGTGTCCTTTTTCTCTTGGATATGTGTTCTGCATGAATTGTATATGTGGTTTTGGCAGATAAAAAATTGCGTTTCCAGAAAAGGAAAAAGAAAAGAGTAAAGGGTTTTGCACGCACTCTGCCACTTGTAGATACACGAAAGCCACTAGCAGGTTGTGTACGTAATGCTTGTGGACCATGTTTTCCTTGTCGAAGGATTATGAAAATTCATGAGTGCTAGTGACTAAGTCATGGCACATCAGTAACCTTAGAAAGTTTAAGTTCTAAGAATCAACAAGACCATACATCCTCGAACAAGAGATGCATCTTGCAAAAATGACCGATAAAGTCTATTACGTATTTAATGTAAATAATTTTTCACATGACGATTCATAATAAAGTTCATTCTTGTTGAACATTAATTTGCATTGAACATTCCGACATTAGAGGAATGATCCTTGATATCGTTCGAACGATGTATAAATGCTAGCCAAACAGAACAATTATGCAAAACATTATATATATATATATATTAATTGTCGTTTAAAACGACGTCGGGTCCTGTTGCTACAGTACCACCGCTTGCTACAGTGCTACAGTAACGGGCCATTTGGCCCGGCCCAGTTAACATTAGCCCAAAATCAAGTTTCGCAAATTGGCAAAAAATACCCCTGAAGTTGACGCATCTTTGCGAAAGTAGTACTTTTTCAAAAAAAATTTTTTTTCCACAAAATCAAGTTTTGAAAATTGGCAAAAAATACCCCTGAATCTGTCGCCTCTTTGCAAAAGTAGTACTTTTTCCAAAAAAAATTCCAAAAAATTGGCAAAAAATACCCTCAAAATTCGCATGTCTTTGCAAAAGGGGTATTTTTTTTTTTAAACGTAAATTAAGGCTAAGATCACTGCCCTGACGCAACGCGTCTATCGCAACGCGGTTATCCGTAGCCGGCCTCTTACATCAATATTCTGTCTTAAAATCTTAATTAAATTTTTTTCCAAATACAGCGCCCTGCCGCAACGCGGCGCACCGGCGCCCGACTCGTTCCCATTATAAAGTATCTCTTCTTAATGATACATAATTTTTAAGGTAACCTCCTTGCTTTAAGAGACAACATTAAAGACAAATTATGTATTAGGAAAAAAAGAAGAAGAAAGAAAAACTGCATTCTTAAGCTATACCCACTTTATGAATACAAGATATGCTCGAAAACAAGCAATATCAAATATAAGCACATTCGAAGTATTAATACCTTTGCACCAGTCACTTAAAACTATTTTCAACCAATTCCTAAATTTGTTAAAATGAAAGAAAAATTCCCTGAGTTCATAGTTGTGGCTTCCATCGAATTATACACTTTGCACACGTTATTAGCCCTTCACTGTTACATACCATGCCCATAATTCATCTAAGCTAGGCTTATACAAACTTGGGCATAGTTATTCTAAGAAGCACTTTAGAGTTTAGGCAATATCTAAACTTCTTAATTGAACAAACAACCATGCTTTAGACATTTGGAGTGCAACCACATGCAATTGTCATTCCATCAATTTTATTTTCTACCACCATATTATATACTACTCTCAATCCTAACTGGCCTATAACAACACAACACCATTACCAAAAACCTTCTACTAGTATCATATTTTCTCATGTCTTCTTTCCCAACCTTCATCACAAAAGACTAAAATTCAACAAACCAAGATGAAGAACACAAGCCTCTTTCATCTTTTCACCATCATTTGAACCCACAAGCTCATTAAAAGATCTTGAAGTACTTTTAAAGCTCAAAACATCCTTAGTTACACCACAAGCATCAGGCCGGCTACAAGGGTGTGCATGAAGTGCGGTGGCACAGGGCCAATATACCATAATTTATGCAATGCAACTTTACTTGAAATAAAAAAGTACAACATAATCACACAAATTCTTAGTTGGAATAACTACCTTTTTTATGCTATTGAATACTGATAACCAAAATGTTCTTTCAACAATGTTTAAAATAAAGAAAAACATTATCCACCATGTATATTTTGCGAGATGAAATACTCATGGTTACTTGTTTCACGATATAGATTTTTTTTTTTTTTTTTTGGCAATAACCATGAGGCTTTTTAGATATATCTGAATTCCTCGTATATAAAACATTGTAATTATGGCACAGGGCTACCTAAATCTACGACACGTCCGTGACAAGCACCCTCATTAGCGTTACAAGATTGGATACCAAAAAACTCACATTACTCATTTCAGGTGTCACTTGTGACCAAAACTTTCGTGTAACCGCTTAATCATTTCCAACATACATTTATGTGAAACATGTTCCAAATAAAAAATAATTACAAATTACGTCAAGTTAATGTCCAAGTGGACTAATAAGAATCCATTATGCTTCATATATAAATTACGTTTATAGGTATATATATATATGTGATGCATTTCTTATCTTTTTTTACGTCCCAGTGTCTAACCCATTCAAGATACCATTAAGTAAAGCACTATGTAGAGTCCATTTGTGGTCTGGAGGAACAAAAACTAACATGAACACAAGTAAGCACTAAACATAATTGCACAATTATATTAAAAGCCACTTTAGATTACATATTACATGAAACATCATTTCACATTCGTTTTATTTATGGTCCATGCAATAAGCATGAACGTTGAAAAATTGCTTAACGAGGCCAAGATAAGCATAACTTACTTAAAACTTAATCATAAAACTTATTTTTCCTTCACTTCTTCAAACACACCGAACTTATTATTATCCCTCGCACGTAACACGCCTAATGACGTCAACGCACGAACTTCATTCATGTAGGTGATCGATTTCGTTCATATATGATGAAATTTCATCATCACGAGATAAGACCATGTTTTGTAGCTCATAGCAATAGCTTTCATTCATAGCCTCCCTTCTCCTGAGTTACAATGAGAACACATAGTTCTTTATTAGCAGCAACAACCCCAAGGTAGCGATCTTCGCACCAAGTGGAACGACACATTATCAAATAAATAATAATTCGCGTCAATCACATTTGAGGTAACAACATTGTGAGCTCGAATACGAGCATTTTCATCAATAACGAAAGGGAACGAGCAGGACCATTATTGAGCAAATACATATCAGCACCATTATCGAACCCTACAAAAAAAATCCAAATTTTAACTTATGTTATAGATACAATCGCATTAGATGCCTTATTGTTATTTTGGACGGGTCTAGTAATAATGATAATACGAGACAAAAAATAATACAAAAACTTATTTTAGCCACTCCACCGTATCAACTAAAGGTATTTTAGTGAATTAAAATTATTTAACTAATCAATTTTACAGTCAACCGAAAGTTGGACTAAATCCAAAACTGATGTTTTACTTTTTGACCAAATCCGAAACTTTTTAGAAATAAATGATATAGCCAACAAGTCACAACGACCAAAAAAAGTAGTAAACTCTTCATAATAATTATAATAATAAATAAATAAATAAAATATAAAAATTCATATATTTACATATATACATATACAAACATTTGAATTAGGGGCTTGATGATATATCCCATAAAAGAAATAAAATGTTACTACGTATATGATTGTAAAAGATATATAAAATCAATAAAGAAATCTTCTTAACTCTTTGCCTATAAATAGCACTTCTCAAATCATTTAGATTCCTCTTTTTCCTTATTGGCTTTTGATGCCTGATGACAAAAATGGTATACACCTAAATGAAATACCATTTCGTTCTCAATACCTTATTTTTTCCTACAATTAAAACCTCAGCTCCGATGATATTTGGCTTAAACCCATATGATGAATATGAGTTACAAGTAGGGGAAAAGCCGCCTGATATACATTTATTCTACCCCTTAGCACGACTAACCATGCTTTTATTAGATATTATTTACGTAAGTTACTCGTCTAAGTTAGTGATACTAGATCGTAGGTATACATAGATGGTGTATACCCGACTCTTCTGACAAGTGATCAGTACCCGCATATTTACGTATCGTCAAATATCTCAGAATCAACACAAAACACATAAAACACATGAACAAGAAAAACTGCACTTTATCATAAGGTATCATATGAACCAACGAGCACTAACTACCCATTAGATTAACAAAAACAATATACGCTACCCTTATCGTTAATATCTTCCATCTATAATGTTACCAACAACATCCTTACGTTATATCACAAAGTATATATCACATGGTGAGGCTAAAAAAACGTTAAGAAAAAAATTACTACTTTGTTTTATTATATTAACAACAGTGCGTGATAACCCTGTAAATTAACAACAGTCCATCGTTCTCTTGGAGATGTATTATGCAATTAATTCAGTGACGTGTCTTCACTGTGATTGGTCTACATGTTACAACCCTGTAAAGCATCATATGCAATTAATTCAGTGACGTGTCTTCACTGTGATTGGTCAATTCATTTGGAACGACACATTATCAAATGAATAATATTTCACGTCAATCACATTTGAGGTAACAACATTGTGAGCTCGAACACGAGCATTTTCATCAATAACGAAAGGGAACGAGCAGGACCATTATTGAGCAAATACATATCAGCACCATTATCGAACCCTACAAAAAAAATCCAAATTTTAACTTATGTTATAAATACAATTGCATTAGATGCCTTATTGTTATTTTGGACGAGTAGTAATAATGATAATACGAGAAAAAATAAATACAAAAAGTTATTTTAGCCACTCCACCGTATCAACTAAAGGTATTTTAGTGAATTAAAATTATTTAACTAATCAATTTTACAGTCAACCGAAAGTTGGACTAAATCCAAAACCGATGTTTTACTTTTTGACCAAATCCGAAACTTTTTAGAAATAAATGATATATCCAACAAGTCAGAACGACCAAAAAAAGTAGTAAACCCTTCATAATAATTATAATAATAAATAAATAAATAAATAAAATATAAAAATTCATATATTTACATATATACATATACAAACATATGAATTAGGGGCTTGATGATATATCCCATAAAAGAAATAAAATGTTACTACGTATATGATTGTAAAAGATATATAAAATCAATAAAGAAATCTTCTTAACTCTTTGCTTATAAATAGCACTTCTCAAATCATTTAGATTCCTCTTTTTCCTTATTGGCTTTTGATGCCTGATGACAAAAATGGTATACACCTAAATGAAATACCATTCCGTTCTTAATACCTTATTTTTTCCTACAATTAAAACCTCATCTCCGATGATATTTGGCTTAAACCCATATGATGAATATGAGTTACAAGTAGGGGAAAAGCCACCTAATATACATTTATTCTACCCCTTAGCACGACTAACCATGCTTTTATTAGATATTATTTACGTAAGTTACTCGTCTAAGTTAGTGATACTAGATCGTAGGTATACATAGATGGTGTATACCCGACTCTTCTGACATGTGATCAGTACCCGCATATTTACGTATCATCAAATATCTCAGAATCAACACAAAACACATAAAACACATGAACAAGAAAAGGTGCACTTTATCATAAGGTATCATATGAACCAACGGGCACTAACTACCCATTAGATTAACAAAAACAATATACGCTACCCTTATCGTTAATATCTTCCATCCATAATGTTACCAACAACATCCTTACGTTATATCACAAAGTATATATCACATGGTGAGGCTAAAAAAACGTTAAGAAAAAAATTACAACTTTGTTTTATTATATTAACAACGGCGCGTGATAATATTCACAAACAAACAAAAAGAATAACTAACTAACCTCTGTTAATATTATGAAAGTAGTCTAACACACTTTTGTAAATGTTGTTGATTTGGGGTTTCGGATCATCGACATTTTGTATCAAGAAGTTAAGAACCGAGCAAAAAAAAAAATTCATTTCTCTGGTTCGTGTCTTAAAAAAACCTTAAAACCAAACCCATCAAACTTTAAACCAAGCAATTCAAGAGAATCAAAAAGGGCTTTTGTTCTTAGGACGAAATGAAGAAACTAGAAAGATAGGTGATTTTTTTATATGTAGTGGTGGCTGCAAGTTGCGTGAGTGTTAGGTTAAAGGTGTATATATAATGTTGTAAAGCGTTATACAAATGCATGCTTGTTGTTCAACCCTAGCCCATACACATTAGTTTGATATTGGCCCAACTTAGCCCACTTTCTCACATTCACTAGATTTTTTTGTTAATAAGATAAGTGTCCTTCGTTCTCTTGGAGATGTATTCTGCATGAATTGTATACGTGGTTTTGGTAGATAAAAAATTGCGTTTCCAGAAATGTAAAAAAAGAAGATTAAAGGTTTTTGCGCGCACACTGCCGCTTGTAGATACACGAGAGCCACTAGGAGGTTGTGTACGTAATGCTTGTGGACCATGTTTTCCTTGTCGAAGGATTATGAAAAGTCATGAGTGCTGGTGGCTGAGCCATGGCACATCAGTAACCTTAGAAAGTTTGAGTCGTAAGAATCAACAAGAGCATACATCCTCGAACAAGAGATGTATCTTGCAAAAATCACCGCTAAAGTCTTTTACGTATGTAATGTAAATAATTTATCACATGACGATTCATAATAAAGTTCATTTTTGTTGAACATTAATTTGCAATGAACATTCCGACATTAGAGGAATGATGATTGATATCGTTCGAACAATGTATAAATGCTAGCCAAACAAAACAATAACGCAAAACATTCCCATTATAAAGTATCTCTTAATGATACATAATTTTTAAGGTAACCTCCTTGCTTTAAGGGACAACATTGAAGATAAATTATGTATTGGGAAAAAAAAGAAGAAGAAAGAAAAACTGCTTTCTTAAGCTGTACACACTTTATGAATACAAGATATGCTAGCAAACAAGCAATCTATACTTTATATATATATATATATATATATATATATATATATATATATATATATATATATATATAATATATATATATATATATATAATATATATATATAATAATAATAATAATAATAATAATAATAATAATAATAATAATAATAATAAACACTTACATGTTACAACCCTGTAAAGCATCATATGCAATTAATTCAATGACGTGTCTTCACTGTGATTGGTCAATTCAATTGGAATGTACAACCGCTTTTCACACACTCAATAAAACACATAGCTAAAAGCTTCTTTCATAAGCCATTGTTCATAAGTTACATCTATACAATACAATTAATTCAACATCCAAAAATAAAATACGGTGCAATGATTGTATACGCTCCCACTCTAAATTAATATTCAGTTTCATTTTTTTGGAATCTGAATACGCTCCATTGTTCATCAGTTATTGATTTGACTATTTCAAAAAAAATAATAAAAAAATATGATAATTGAAAAATACAGCTATTGAGGTGAGTGAGGATGATTGATGAATGATCTTTGTTCTTAGGTTTGCGATGTCTGTTACAAAAGAACAAAAAGGTATACGGATTGGGTTATATCAAGAAATTGAGCAACTCCAGGGTGTATTGCCTCAAGAAATATCGAGTAAGACTAACTATAACTTGCTTTGTCATTCTTCATCTTCTCATGTTGTGTTTCGTACTAATGATATTTTCTTTTATTTTGTCGTTACTATGAACTGATGTAATTAGTTTGGAGGATCACATGGCGCTCATAAGTTGTTCGATGAAATTACAAAGATAGATTTTGCTTATGTTTATTGCTTATCCATTCCAATCAACCTGAGTTTTAAACTTTAATTCATAACTAACTTTTTGAGGACCATATCAATGTTCTACTTATTTAAATTATGTTTGAATATGCTATGATAAATTTATAATCAATTTTTAGATTTAGTTTATTAGGAATTTTATATTTTTTATCAAGTAGAATTCTTAGATACACCGAATTGCAAACAATGTATAAGGTATCAAATGTTCCAGTATGATAGTAATGGATGACCCACATCAATATGTTTTCACCAAATGGGCTAAAATTATTACTTTAACAATCTGTTATTCAATGTTAATTTGGGTTTCACGTAATTGTACTTATGGTTTACGAAAATGATAAGATATTGATAACAGATTTTGATAGACATGGGAAATGGGAAATGTTGTTTAATCAGGTGATGTACAAAATGATTCATGTAAAATTGATGTGGCCGATGAGTTATGCTACACCAATCGGTTGGTTCAACAGAATGATTCAGTTTAAAGATAAATTTTCGAAAGGCGATGCGTCCTTATTGTATGCAGATCATTCTCTAATATTTATTATTTGATCATTTCCAGCTTAATCATAGAGAACACTTTATCCTTCGATTAATTTTGTTTTTTACAATTCAAAGTTAATTTTGGCTTCTTTTTTTTTTTTTTTTTTTTTTTTTTTTTTTTTTTTTTTTTTTTTGGTTCAAATGGTAACGAAAATGTTAGGGTTGCACTTATAAGCTATCCGGTGTTGATGGCTTCTGTTATTCTGTTGTACCAGGTACGATTTCTTCTCCATTAAGCTACAACTACACATTATCCGAAGTTCTTTCTTATAGTAATATAGGGGCTGTTTGGGATTGCATATCAGGTTAATTATGTTTCGGCTATCTGGGATTTCTAATGAAACTTCGTATAGGGGCTATATGGGATTTTCTTATATGAATAACTACTTTTAATGGATGTTTGGGGTTGCTTATTAAACTCTTATTGGGACTTTTTGGTTCACAATATAGAAATATAGATGATCATGATATCAACGATAATACTATATCAAATTATTTTTGACAATTAACTTAGATTCATCACAGGTGAGTGCTAAAAGACTCATCCCACCAAATCTGAACCCAAATAAAATGGGACGATTGTGTATACTCTTATAAATATGTGCATACCTGATCTCTAATAGTATATTATTGTGGTATTAACTGTGACATGTAAAGTTGAAATTATGTCGGGGATACGTATTATGATGAATCTAAGTTGATAAACATGGCCTGATAAGAAGAGTAGTATCATATCTAATTTAGACATCTCACTGCCTTAACATCTCCTTCAAGAAATGACCAAGTATCTCTTTAAATCGTCTATTTAAATCGGATTTTATACTCAAGGCAAATTTTGCATAATCCGTCCATGCACTTAGTTGCTTCTGTTTATAGTAATATTTTGTTTCATGTCGTTGTTGAATCACTTATAGGAACAAACTTTTTGTTTCTTTATGTCATGTTTGAGGTTTAGAAGAAGAATCGAGAATGAAAACAAATACGCCGGAGGTCTCATTTGACTGAACTGGTATTTTGTTCGCATGTTGTTATCTTACATTCTATCTAAGCCATCCCAAACAGTCTATGAGTTCAAATTGAGATTGCTTATTGAGTAGATTTGTATTTCTTTTAAAGTAATAGGCAACTGAACAAATCAATATTAAAGAGCCCCTTAGTTATTACAAATGATCTTTTTTGAATGTTTGAATGAAACTGTTCAGTGTAAGTGTTTGGAAAAGATGATTATCCATTATGAATTGTTACTTTTTGCACTATTAGAGTATTAAGGAGTAGTAAAATAGATTATTTTATTTTCTTTTCTTTTCTTTATAATAGCATTTAAAAGTCCATGCTCATATATTTCATTAACTATTTTGTTAAACCAACCGTGTGTGTATAAAATGAGGAACACATTCATAGGCCTTACAAGCGGCATAATGGCCGGTTGGCCACGTTTGAAAAGCGGCCAATACATGTTTGGTTCAAAAAACAAAACGGGTAAATGTTGGTACGGGTTAGAACGTATCTGATTGGGTTTACCCGAAAGTGTGATAAATTATTGGTGGATCAAGATGCTAGAGCACTCTACAAAGCAAAAGAAAAGAGGCGTTGAGCTGACGAGACCACATTCAGACGCATTTTAGCTGCAGTTAGTTCTACATATAAAATTATGTATGGGAACACATTGAGGAAGGTAAGTCTTGCCTTTCTTCAGTATACATTCATAGGCCTTATAGGGTCAAAACTCAAAACGGGTAAATGTTTGTACGGGTTAGAACATATCTGATCACAAAATCTATATGGTTACATAATTAGTATATTTATTTGAATGCATAAATTTGGGAAGTGGTACGATCAAAAAATACAGTCTAGATCCTTTTTGACCCTTTTGACCCATTTTACAGGATTTTAGTTAACCAATTTTCTTAAATTACTCTTTTGACCTGCTAGATAAACCAAATGATATTGTTACACCCATACCCCGATGAGGTACCATTTATGTAAATATGATGCTATGTAAATATAAGTTATGTGTTATGGATTAAATGATAACTGAGTATGTGTTACTAAAATAGGAAGAATAGGACTAGAAGGACTAAAATTGCCAAGAGGCCAAACTTGTAACTAACAATAAATAAATATCCAAGACTTAGAAAAGTCTGGAATTATCTTGGTCCTTATTGAAGTGTCGACGTCTTGAGGAGAAATAGGAGGGAAGAGCAAAGTTGGCAATTGAGCTTAAATCCATCATCAAGAAGTGATCAATAAGCCTTAGAGAAGCCTTAATTGTAATCTCTTCATCTTGTAAGTACTTTCCCCAATTGTGAAAATTAGGGTTCATAAGGTGGGTTTTGAGTAGGAGGGATAAAGGTTGTAAATTAATGATACCCTTAGTTAATTAGTTGCTAATCAAAGTTAATCTTGATATAGGAAGTAATTGTAGAGCCCAATCAAGCACAAGTAGGGAGCTAATTGAGATTGAGGTAAGTATATGAGTATAACCTATTAATGTTATGATGTAATGTTATGATTGTGTTAATGTGATTTATTATGGAGCTTGTGAATGTACGTTAGCTTGGATCCAATGCTAGTTGTGTTAATGCTTTATAATTACTTGCTTGGTCAAGGTGAGTAATAATCCCATTTTATGCTCCTTGTTAATGTTATGATTGGTGTTAATCACCAATCTTATGTAAATGTGATGTGGGTTATGTCTTATATACTTACTAAGCATTTTCGCTTACGTTTGAAGTTAATGACATTTTGTAGGTACAAGTGGAGGAAGTAAAGGTAAGGACCTAGCTTAGCTTGTAGCGTAGAAGGTAGATTAGAAGACCGTATTCTTTTGGACCAAGCGTGTTGAAGTTGGAAGCCCCCGAAGTGTCTTTTTCGTGTTTTGGGTATATTTCAATCCATATGGTCATTTTGTTATTTAACGGTCTTGTCTTCATATAAGGTCATTTTTCAAGTTGGGTCGTAAGTCAAGTTTATGTAAATGTCAAGAAGTCTTTATGTTATGTGGTTATGATGGTATTTAGGAGGGTGTTTGGCATTTAGCCAATTTCACCCATTTTGGGGATGTAACGGGTCAAGTTGTTATGAAATGAGTTCAATATGTTAGCTATAGTCTATATGTCAAGAGAATAATATCGGGAATGTTTATAGCACCGAAATGGTGTTAAATGGTTTGGGTGTGTTAATATTAAAATGTGCAGGTTTTGTTGCGGGGTTGTAGTTACGGCGTAATCATGTTATGGGTTACGGCGTAACTACAACACCGAGGCATCCCATTTTCTTGTAATTAGGTTACGGCGTAACTACTTCTTGTAGTTACGGCGTAACTTTTGTGCTGCTTGAATTTAAGTTATTTCCAATTAATGTGTAAAAGGTTTTTTTTCAAAAAGAAATCAAATACAACGTAATGTGTCTGGAGAGGAGCAACGTTATAGATTTCTGTTTTCAAAGAATGGTGTAACGTATGTATACTTTAGTCAAACGTTTCCGCGTCAAAAAGTTTTAAATTTTGGTCTAATCGGGCACGGGGCGTTACAACTTGGTATCAGAGCTTCGGTCTAAGAGATTTAGGATTTCACTTTACGATTTCCTAGACTTAGGCCTTGTATAGATGCGTTTAGAGCTAGTGTTTGTTAATTGTGTATTGTTTGGATGATTTTGAGGACCCATATGTTCAATATTTTCATGAATACGCCTGGCCATCGTAGTGATGAAAATACGGAACATATGTGAAATTGAAATCATTTAGATCATACATGAGTGACAAGCTAGAGTGCTAGATCAAGATAGAAATGTCATTCATGCATTGGCTAAGTATACATAATTGTGTTTAATGTTGTGAATTGCTAATTTTCAGTAAGAAGAAATGGAAACCCCTCTCACGAAGGAAGTCGCGAAAGCCACGGCTTCCAAGCATGCCGAAACTTCGGCAAGTGATCCGGGTAATGATAGTAAGGATAATGAAAGTTCTTCCTCAAACTCCGGAGGCCCTAACTTTAGAGGCTTCACGGGAGAGGAAATGAAAGCCCTAGACAAAATGATGACAAAGAGAGTGGGTAAGGCTATTGAGCAAGCAATGCCCTACTATGTCCAACAAACAACGCAAAATCTTAGGGAGCTAATGAAGGAAGAGTTTAAGGAGTTTAAGAAAGAATGTGGTCCGACAAAAGAACCTAAGAATGACAAAGCTACTTACCGGGACTTCACGGCTTGTGATGTGCCACGGTTTACCGGTGTTCTTGACCCCATTGTTAGTAATAGGTGGATCACGGCGGTGGAAGGCGCTTTTCGTACTAGTGGTTGCGAAGAAAGGAAGAAGGTTATCTATGCTACTAACTTTCTTCGTGATAGTGCTAAGACTTGGTGGGATACATGGAAAGAATTCAAGGAGTTGTTTAGTGCCGAGTATGCTCCGGTTGAGGAGGTTGACAAAATTCGAGAGAAATTCCAATCTCTCACTCAAACTAATGAGACGGTAAATGAGTTGTGGAGGACGTTTAATGATATGGTTACTTATTGTCCCGAGTATCTTGGGAATGACAAGCTTAAGGTTGACAAGTTCCAAAGGATGCTCAAGGATGATATTCGTGAGGTGATTTCACCATTCAAATGTACTACGTTGGAGGATCTTTTGAGTAGAGCTAGGGTAAGGGAAGCGGACTTACTTAGGAGGAAGGAGAAAGAGGCGAAAGAACCAAAAAGGAAGATAGAGTTTGCGGATAGGGATGGGAAGAAAGCCAAATTTGACCATGGCAAGAAGAGTGTGGGAAACAAAGCTAAGGTAGCATGTTCTAAGTGTGGCAAGTTCCATCTTGGGGAATGTAGGCGAAATACGCCGGGTTGTTACAAGTGTGGAGCTTTAGATCATCAAAGCAAAGATTGTACCAAGCCGATGATAGTATGCTATGGGTGTAACGGGATAGGGCATAGGTTGAGGGATTGCCCGAAAACAAAGGCGATTGAAGCAAAGCCTTTGACAACCGTCAAGGAAGAGAAAGTGGAGATTCCAAAACCAACAGCTCGAGTCTATCAAATGAGTGTCGAAGAAGCCAAATCGGGGACCGATGTCATCACAGGTATTCATCTTGTTAATTTCATACCCGCTCGGGTTTTGTATGATTCGGGTGCTAGTGTTTCTTTCGTGTCTTATGATTTTAGCAAGCAACTAACTTCCCCACTAGCTAAACTTCCGATACCCCTAGAAGTCGAAATAGCCGATAGTAAAATCGTTGTTGTGACTAACGTATATCGAGACATAGAGATAGAGATTGATGAGAACGTCTTAAAAATTGACTTAATTCCCATTATGCTCGGGGAATTTGATATTGTTATCGGTATGGATTGGCTTGATAAATATAACGCGGCTATCCTTTGTAGCCAAAAGATCATTCGAGTTGTGAATCCTAGCGGTCGTGAAATGATTATTTATGGGGATAAAAGAAAAGGTGAACTAAAGTTATGTACCGTGATGAAGGCTAAGAGATATTTATCACGTGGATGTTATGCCTTCATGGCTCACGTGGTAGATACGAGCTTTGAGGAGAGAAGTATCGATGATGTTCCAGTTGTGAATGAATTTTGTGATGTTTTTCCGGAGGACTTGCCGGGTATTCCACCCGAAAGGCAAGTCGAATTTCGTATTGATCTTGTTCCGGGTGCTACTCCTATTGCTAAAACTCCCTATCGCCTTGCTCCATCCGAAATGAAAGAGTTGATGAGTCAACTTCAAGAATTGCTTGACAAGGGTTTCATTCGTCCTAGTAGCTCGCCATGGGGAGCTCCAATCTTGTTTGTTAAAAAGAAAGATGATAGTATGCGGATGTGCATCGACTACCGCGAGTTGAATAAAGTCACGGTGAAAAATGTGTATCCGTTACCAAGAATCGATGACCTCTTTGATCAACTTCAAGGTGCGCGGTGGTTTTCCAAGATCGATCTCCGTTCGGGTTATCATCAATTGAAGGTTCGAGAAGAAGACATTCCTAAGACGGCCTTTAGGACCCGTTATGGACACTACGAGTTTACGGTTATGCCTTTTGGTCTCACGAACGTGCCTGCGGTTTTTATGGATCTTATGAACCGCGTATGTAGACCAATGTTGGATAGCTTCGTCATAGTGTTCATCGATGATATTCTTATCTACTCAAAGAGTAAGGCGGAGCATGCCGTGCATTTGCGGGAGATTTTGGAGACTTTGAGAAGAGAAAGATTGTATGCCAAATTTTTGAAATGTGAATTTTGGTTACAAGAAGTTCAATTCCTCGGTCACGTTATTAATTCCGACGGTATTAAAGTTGATCCTTCAAAAGTGGAAGTTGTAATGAAACGGCATGCGCCAAGGAATGTTGGTGAGATTCGAAGTTTCCTCGGTCTTGCGGGATATTATCGCAGGTTTATTCAAGACTTCTCCAAAATCGCGTCATCTCTAACAAAACTTACCAAGAAGAATGTTACTTTTGAGTGGGGTGAAGAACAAGAAGAAGCTTTTCGTACCTTACGGAGGAAGTTATGTGAAGCACCGGTTCTCGTGTTACCGGAAGGAACTGAAGATATGGTGGTTTATAAGGACGCGTCTTATTCCGGTCTTGGATGTGTTCTTATGCAAAGGGGAAAAGTGATTGCTTACGCCTCGAGACAACTAAAGAAACATGAAGAAAATTATGCCACTCGCGATCTTGAGTTTGGGGCTGTGGTTTTTGCTTTAAAACTTTGGAGGCATTACTTGTATGGTGTCAAGTTTGTAATTTACACCGACCATCGAAGCCTTCAATATTTCCTTGATAAGAAAGATCCCAACATGAGACAACGAAGATGGTTAGACTTGTTGAAGGACTATGATTGCGAAATTCGCTACCATCCCGGTAAAGCGAATGTTGTGGCGGATGCGTTGAGCCGAAAGGATCAAAATGAGGTTACTAAAATTCATTCCTTGAGAATGATTATTACCACCGACCTTTTTGATAAGATCAAGTTAGCTCAAGAGGAGGCATTGAAAGAAGAAAATAGGGAAGGTGAGCGTATCACTTCCTACATTCCGCATCTCGAAGAAGATAGTCGAGGAATTAAGACTCGGTATGGAAGGGTATACATCCCTTTTCGTAGTGACATCAAAGAATTGATTCTAGAGGAAGCACACAAGTCGAAATATTCCATTCATCCGGGAGCTACAAAGATGTACCGTGATTTGAAGAAGAACTATTGGTGGCCGGGTATGAAAAGAGATTGTGTAAAGTACGTTGAGAAGTGTTTAACTTGTTTAAAGGTCAAAGTCGAGCTTCAAAAACCGTATGGAAAGGTTCAACCTTTGGACATTCCAGTTTGGAAGTGGGAAAAGATTACGATGGATTTCATTACGAAATTGCCAAAGACGAAAAAGAAGAACGACACGATTTGGGTCATAGTAGATCGCCTAACCAAGAGTGCTCACTTTATTCCGATTAGGGAGAATATGCCTGTTCATAAGTTAGCAAAGATTTACGTTAACGAGATAGTCGCACGTCATGGAGTGCCTATATCTATAGTCTCCGATAGAGACGGGCGTTTCACCTCAAATTTTTGGCAAGATTTCCAAGAAAAATTGGGTACGAAACTTCATATGAGCACGGCCTTTCATCCTCAAACCGATGGGCAAAGCGAGAGGACGATTCAAACTTTGGAGGATATGTTACGAGCTTGTGTGATCGACTTTGGAGGCAATTGGGACGATCATTTGCCTTTAGTTGAATTCGCCTATAATAATAGTTATCATGCGAGTATAGATATGCCACCCTATGAAATGCTTTATGGTAGGAGGTGTAGGACACCCGTGTGTTGGGAAGAAGTCAGAAGAAGGGAATTGGCGAGCACGGATGTAGTGTTGGCTACAACAGAAAGATTGAAATGATTCGTGCAAGGCTTAAAGCGGCCCAAGATAGGTGGAAAAGCTATGCCGACAACCGAAGAAGACAAATCGAATTCGAGGTAGGTGATTTGGTTATGTTAAAAGTTTCTCCATGGAAAGGCGTCTTTAGATTCAAAAACAAAGGGAAACTTAGTCCTCGGTTTATCGGACCTTTCAAAATCTTGAAACGAGTAGGCGAGGTAGCATATGTGTTGGAATTGCCCGAAGAAATGAGAGGTATTCACAACACCTTTCTTGTGTCATACCTAAGGAAGTGTTTGGCGGAAGAAACAAGTGTGGTTACCTTAGACGACATTGAAATTGATCCGGAGTTGCTTTCGCAAGAAGATGAACCGGAGGCTATATTAGGAAGGAAAGTGAGGCAACTAAGGAACAAGGAGATCCCGTTGGTAAAAGTGCAATGGAGACATCGTAAGGGTAAAAGCACTAGGTGGGAGACGGAAGCGAAAATGAGGAACAAGTATCCTCATTTATTTCAAGAGTAGAGTTCGGGGACGAACTCTCATTTTAAGGAGGGGTGAATTGTTACACCCATACCCCGATGAGGTACCATTTATGTAAATATGATGTTATGTAAATATAAGTTATGTGTTATGGATTAAATGATAACTGAGTATGTGTTACTAAAATAGGAAGAATAGGACTAGAAGGACTAAAATTGCCAAGAGGCCAAACTTGTAACTAACAATAAATAAAGATCCAAGACTTAGAAAAGTCTGGAATTATCTTGGTCCTTATTAAAGTGTCGACATCTTGAGGAGAAATAGGAGGGAAGAGCAAAGTTGGCAATTGAGCTTAAATCCATCATCAAGAAGTGATCAATAAGCCTTAGAGAAGCCTTAATTGTAATCTCTTCATCTTGTAAGTACTTTCCCCAATTGTGAAAATTAGGGTTCATAAGGTGGGTTTTGAGTAGGAGGGATAAAGGTTGTAAATTAATGATACCCTTAGTTAATTAGTTGCTAATCAAAGTTAAACTTGATATAGGAAGTAATTGTAGAGCCCAATCAAGCACAAGTAGGGAGCTAATTGAGATTGAGGTAAGTATATGAGTATAACCTATTAATGTTATGATGTAATGTTATGATTGTGTTAATGTGATTTATTATGGAGCTTGTGAATGTACGTTAGCTTGGATCCTAATGCTAGTTGTGTTAATGCTATATAATTACTTGCTTGGTCAAGGTGAGTAATAATCCCATTTTATGCTCCTTGTTAATGTTATGATTGGTGTTAATCACCAATCTTATGTAAATGTGATGTGGGTTATGTCTTATATACTTACTAAGCATTTTCGCTTACGTTTGAAGTTAATGACATTTTGTAGGTACAAGTGGAGGAAGTAAAGGTAAGGACCTAGCTTAGCTTGTAGCGTAGAAGGTAGATTAGAAGACCGTATTCTTTTGGACCAAGCGTGTTGAAGTTGGAAGCCCCCGAAGTGTCTTTTTCGTGTTTTGGGTATATTTCAATCCATATGGTCATTTTGTTATTTAACGGTCTTGTCGTCATATAAGGTCATTGTTCAAGTTGGGTCGTAAGTCAAGTTTATGTAAATGTCAAGAAGTCTTTATGTTATGTGGTTATGATGGTATTTAGGAGGGTGTTTGGCATTTAGCCAATTTCACCCATTTTGGGGATGTAACGGGTCAAGTTGTTATGAAATGAGTTCAATATGTTAGCTATAGTCTATATGTCAAGAGAATAATGTCGGGAATGTTTATAGCACCGAAATGGTGTTAAATGGTTTGGGTGTGTTAATATTAAAATGTGCAGGTTTTGTTGCGGGGTTGTAGTTACGGCGTAATCATGTTATGGGTTACGGCGTAACTACAACACCGAGGCATCCCATTTTCTTGTAATTAGGTTATGGCGTAACTACTTCTTGTAGTTACGGCGTAACTTTTGTGCTGCTTGAATTTAAGTTATTTCCAATTAATGTGTAAAAGGTTTTTTTTTTTTTCCAAAAAGAAATCAAATACAACGTAATGTGTCTGGAGAGGAGCAACGTTATAGATTTCTGTTTTCAAAGAATGGTGTAACGTATGTATACTTTAGTCAAACGTTTCCGCGTCAAAAAGTTTTAAATTTTGGTCTAATCGGGCACGGGGCGTTACAGATATGTTCATTGGTAAATGTGCCAAAATTGTGACCTTCCATCAGTTTATTAATGATACATTATCGCAGGCTATTAAAAAAGAAATGTCTAGGAACTTTAAGGATGCTCTTGACACTATTTTGCAATGCGCTGAGAATCCCGGGAAGTACTTTGCCAAGGTATTCTTTGTATATGTTTTACATTGTGCAACTTCGTTGCACATTAAAGCTTTAGAATCCACACGTGGCGTTGAAACTTTTGTTATTTGCCATTAGGGCACCATGGTATTTATTGGGATTTCTAAATAAGCAGTTTAGAGTACACTGCTTTTTTACTGTTATCCAAACAAATAGATCAATGAATCCAAAAAAAACTCTTTCGGATTATGCAAATGTAGGATTTCCTGGCTTAGCAGGAGAGCCAAAAAATTTGCACGTGTAAAAATTGAGCTTTTTATGGGCAATTATTTTAAAACAGAATTTTGAACATATATATTATAGAAAAAAAAAAAAAAAAAAAAAAACTAGAGGGGTTCATTGATCTAACTAAGGAGATATGCTGACACATCATTTGAAACTACATACAATGCGAAAAGCAACGAAAGGCTGGGAAGTGATGATAAGATACTTATAAGATTGATTGTGACGAGGGCGGAGATGGATAGGCATTATATAAAAGTCGAGTATCGGAAGAAGTACTGTAAAACATTGATTGATGTTGTTCACTCAGAAACATCCGCCAATTTTATCAATAAGAACCTTACAATCAGTTACTCCCAGTCTTTTGGCTAAAAGTAGAACAACTAAATATTTTACAGGAAGTTTTCCACTTTTAAAAGGCATTATTTGTAACAACTCCTACTTCTCTCTTTCCGTTATACTTCCAAAAAGATTATGCTCTTTCCTAAATTAGGAACCAGACCAGAAATTTGACTAAATTCATCCAATGTCTTTTTAACAACTTTTAGAGATCCCATATTGCCTTTACAAAGCACCAAAAGATCATCGGCAAAACACATGTAAGATAACTTCAGATCCTTGCATCCAAAATGGTATTTATACTCGGTAGATTCCTCAATATTCTTACTCAAAATGGAAGTGCCAACTTTTGGTCAATTGAGCCCACAATTTTCCAAAGTATGAAGGTGTTGTTTTTCGGCAAATCCGAGTTGCAGCCGTGTTTTGATTAAGAGTGCTTTCACTGAAGATTGAGTTTGATATCATCAAAAAAACACCATATGTGTAGCCATGGACTGCATTAATGATTAGCATGCCATTGTTTTTTGAACAAAATGAAGTGTTACCCAAGACAAAATAGAGACCAAATTAGTCATCCTTTTGTGCAGTTTTCTCTTAAGGAAATTTAGATGCAATGAAGCGGGAATAATTGGAATAAGATGCATATGTTCTGAAGGGTACAGAAATATGAATTCTGTTTTCTCATACATTCACACAAAGATAAAAGATAAGATAAAAAAATAAAGCAGATAAGGAGTAAGTACAAAATGTATACAATATTGAATTTGTTAACAAAAACCTTAACAACCCCCCCCCCCCTTTCTTTTTTTTTTTGTATGAATTATTAGTGTGAATGTATACATTCACACTAATAATAGTAGTGTGAATTATTAGTGTGTAATAATGTAGGAAGAACTATTCATCCTACTTTATGTAACTATAAATAGAGGCCTTGCCTCAGTAATGAAGTATGCGTTTTTAGAGAGTAAAACCATCGTGTTTTTAAAGAATAAAATTCTCTCTCGTTCTATTGAAGATTTCAATCTTCTGAATAGTAGGCGCATCAGTTGAAACGTACACAACGTTTCTAAATAGCTGATCATCACTCAAATCAACTATCATCACCAATTCAATTCAAAAGAATCAAAACTATCATACACTATCAACGATTCTCGTTGAAATTCATAAAGCACCTATACTATTCATCCACTATCAATTCAGTTTTCAAAACGAATTCATTCATTACTACCGTTCAAGTCAATTCCCAAATTGAATTTGCAAAACACATGGACCTACGATCATCACTCCACTATCATTCAACTATCATTCAACTATCTTTTATAGTGGGTACTCTTCGCTGCCCGACCATTCCGCGTTTATTCTGTCTCTTCGCTGCCCGACCATTCTGCGATTATTCTGGTATCAGATCGAGAAGAACGATCAAAGAACTATGTTTAAGAAGGATCAAGGAGCAGAGAACGAGAAGAAAAATCAAGAACAAAGAAGGAACGATGTCAAACACAAAAAACCAAAATCAACAGTCATTAATTAATAACACTCAGGTATAAATCATCAACCAATCTATTATTAGAATTCATAATGTTTTCATACATTATTTTATTATGCTACGTATATAGTATTATTTTCTTTGTGACAATAAATCAATTAATAAAATTAGCTTTATATTGTTAAACTCTAGAAAATATATTAGACAATATGTCGAATTCATCAACTATAAATAAAGAAGATATATCTATTATTCATGAACATGAAAATGAATCAGGATTTATGCTAGATACTATTATTAATAGAACAACTATTAGAAGATCAAATTTCACACTATTAGAAAAACATAATTTTGATTATTCAAGATCACTCAGAGAATTATTTTCACGAAAGAATATAATATATTTTGGAAAAATTATTGGAGAAGAACCAATACCTATTGAACAAACAAAAGGAGATATTATTATTTCTATAATCAATAAACAACAAATAAACAATAGAATAAAACAAATGAATGAAAAAGATAGAAGTAAAATAGCATATATTCATATATCGACTATACAAGTAATATTAAAAAGCACATTTATGGGTTGTAACACACCTATTGAATTAGAATTAAGAGATGACAGAATTATTAATAAAGAAGAAAGTATTATTGCTATAGGCAAAGGAAACTTAGCCGAAGGTAAAATAAAATTTGATGTCAATATACAAATGGGATTAAGTTTAAAAGACAAAGATATAAATAAAAGTATCACTATTAGATATGAATTATTAAGAAGAACATTCATGTACAAAGGAAATCATCCTTTTACAGTCACATATCAAATAAACTATGCACTCACGAATTCACACCATAGTATAACTTTTAAAACAAGCGATAGAATTTATATTGTTAAACTTTTTGAACCATTACTAAATCTTGAAGAACCAAATTTATTTTCAAAACATAAATATATTGAAAGAACTAGAAAATCAACATCAGATATACCACGTGATATACCATCAGTATGGATACCACAAATAGAAAAACCAATTTCAGTAACAACTGGAGAATCTTCAAATACAAAAGATGAAAAACTAGAAGAAATAAAAGAAGTAAAAGAAATGATAAAATCATTAAGTTTAGGAATATGAGCGACACAAAATTACAAATGAACAATAATTATAATCAATATCATGGTAATTTTCTAAAATATCTATACACACGAAGAAAGACTATGTTACAAGAAATAAAAATAGTGAAAAGCAAAATAAAAAGAAAAGAAAAATTAATATATATTGGCTTTCAACATATTAATATAGAATGGTATTTTAAAACACTAAGAAATAGTTTAAAAGAAAACATGAAAACAATACAAATAATCAGGTCAAAACTAGTTATTTGTTAAGAAATGAGCCTATATCAACAAAAACTTCGAAAAACAATAAACGAACAAAAAGAAACTATCAAACAATTAAAGATACATATTCAGGAAACTGAAATAGAATTAAAAAACGAAATAAATGTCTTCGAAAAGATACGTCTTATGAGAAGATTACGAGTACTATATAGAACAAAAATAATTTGTGAAGAATGTCTTGAAACTACTTTAAAACAAGTCTTTTAAAATGAATAAAGAATTAAGTCAAGAACTACGAATTATTAACGCTGAAGCATGTGTTCATCGACTAGAACATATTATTTTAGATCATTACAATAAAGAAGAATTAGAACAATTATATGTGGCTATAACAAACAAAATAGAAAGTAATGATAATAAAGGACTTAATTATTTTCGTAATAAAATTAGAAAAAGATTCCAAGAAAAAATACGGAAAAAACAAATTCAAATAAAAGAAAAAGAAAAAGAATTAGATTTTAGAACCAATAATTCATATTTGGCTTTTAAAATATTATCTGAATACTATGAAAAAAGAACTAAATTAGCTACAACTAAATTAACATGGGAGAATATATGGGAAGATAAAGAGATTAGGTCACTTCAAGTCATTTTCATACCACCATTTTCAAAAGAAAAAGTGAATCAGTTAGCATTATTGATACGAAAAATGAGAATTGCGGAATATTTAGATGAATATGGTCTAAACGCAACTAATGAAGAAGAATTGAAAAAATAATTTTTGGACTATAATGAAAGAATGAAAAAGTATTATGAATATGAATCGGAAGAAATAGACGACTATTATGATGAAGATAATAATTTTGATTATTATTTCGGAGAACCCTTTTATGAAACAGATTAATTCATCATGAAATCTAAAGATAACCCAAATGCAACATTCATTGAAGTAACAATTGGAAATAAGAAAATATTTGCATACGTAGATACCGGAGCATCAATATGTTTTGGTAGACGAAAAATATTAAGAAAATGGGAAAAATTAGAAAAACCAATAAAAATTATAATAGCAGACAAATCAGTACATAAAATATGGTATGTTGGATTCCAATATATATTAACCAAGAAAGATTTATTGCGCCAACTATATATATGCATGATTCAGGTATAGATTTAATAATTGGAAACAATTTTTTAAAATTATACCAACCTTTTACTCAAACAGATAAGTCTGTCATTATAAGAAATATAGAAACAGGAAAATTAGTGACAACACCAATAGTTACACAAACATAATATATAAGAATGTTAGCACGAAACATAAAATTTCAAGTAGAAATATTATTAATAATGAAAAAAGAACAAATAGAAAAAGCATTAAAAGAAGTATGCAGTGAAAACCCACTAGATACTATAAATACTAATAACATATTAGTATCTATAAAATTAAAAGATTCACTAGCAGAAATAAATATACCAAATAGAATACCCTACAGCATTAAAGATGTTAAAGAATTCAAAGAAGAATGTCAACAATTACTAGAAAAAGGAATAATAAGAGAAAGTTCAAGTCCCCATTCAGCACCAACATTTTATGTCGAAAACAATAATGAAATCAAAAGAGGGAAAAGATGAATGGTTATAAATTATAAAAAGATGAATGAAGCAACTATAGGAGATTCCTATAAGCTACCAAGAAAGGATTATATTTTAGAAAAAATAAAAGGAAACACACATTTTAGTACATTTGATGCTAAATCAGGATATTGGCAATTAAGACTAGATGAATCAACTAAATCATTAACAGCATTTTCTTGTCCTCCACAAAAACATTATGAGTGGAATGTACTACCATTTGGCTTAAAACAAGCACCATCAATTTATCAACGATTTATGGATAACGTTTTACAAGGATTAGAAAAATTTTGTTTAGCATACATTGATGATATCATTGTTTTTACAAAAAGAGACGAACAAGAACATATAAAAGCAGTATCAACAGTGTTAAAAAGAATAAAAGAAAAAGGATTAATTTTATCACAAAAGAAGTCTAAATTACTTGAAAACGAAGTAGAATATTTAGGAATAAAAATAGCACAAAACGGAGTTATTTCTTTAACAAGTAACACACAGGAAAAATTAAAACTTTTTCCAGATAAACTAGAAGACAGAAAACAAATTCAAAGATTTTTAGGATGTTTGAATTATATAGCAGAACAAGGATTTTTGAAAAATCTAGCAAAAGAAAGAAAAGTTTTACAAAAGAAAATTTCTGAAAAAATTCGTTGGGAATGGACACCATCCGACACCCAACTGGTACAACATATTAAATCAACTGTACAATGTTTACCGGAGTTATATAACCCGGAAACAAAAGATTTTTTGATTATTGAAACAGATGCATCAAACGATACATGGGCAGGATGTATGAAGGCAATTCAGAATGGAAAAGAACTATTAGGATTAGATATTGACGGAATTCCAATCCCTCAATCTAATCTATCAAAAGTAGCACTATGTATTGATGGAAGTCAAATTCCTCAATCTAACTCAGCATTATGTATTGATGGAAAGAAATTTCCTCAATCTGATTCATTACTATTAAATTCAGCACTACAAACATCAGAATTCGTTTTTTTAAGCAATGAGAATACATCTGTTTTAAAAATAGAAAAATATAGTTCAAAACTATGCAGATATATTTCTGGAACATTTTCAGAAACAGAACAAAAATATAGCACTCATGAAAAAGAAACACTCGCATGTTTAAAAACTCTAAAAAAATGGAAGATTGATCTGTTGCAGACAAGATTTGAGTTACGAACAGACTCAAAATATGTAACAGGTTTCTGGAGATACAAATTACAAGAAGATTATTGTAGAGGTCGACTCATCCATTGGCAGCTACAACTACATCAATTTCACCCTTACATCAAGTATATAAAGAGTGAAAGTAATACATTCGCAGACACACTTACTCGAGAATGGAAGGATTGATCAGACAAGCACAACTAGAGCACCAACAAAAAAGAGAACAAATCATTTCACTAGAAAACCAACTAGCCGTTGCTAGAAAAGAAGAAGAACTAGCAAACACCATAAAATACTTGACCCGAAATTCAAATTCAGAATCAACCTCAGAATCCACTAAAATGCCAACACAATGAAAACCATCAACACCTGTAAATCCAACATCATCAACCTCAAAAACCCAAGCATCATCTTCACCTTCACCAGAAAAAACTGAATTCACAAGAATACAAGAAGAACTTGAAGAAGTAGTCCAAAATTCAAGCATTGGAAAGAAAAAATGGTATGTTATTTTTAATGGACCATTTAGAGGCATCTACTCCGATTGGGCACTCGCAGGTCCTCACATAATAGGACAAAGTGTTACTCATAAAAGCTACATATCAAAAGAAGAAGCAAAGCAGGCACTAAACAAAGCATACAAAACAGTCACTACAGGAGAAGTTCAAAAATCCAAGAGATTTATTTCTCTTAATCAGCATCTACAAAACAAGACGGAGAAATTAAAAGGAATAGATTTAATCGGAAGTATTCCAACCACAAGAGAAAAAGAAGAAATGAAGAAACCATCGGTCGAGAAATTCCAAAGTTTTTGGAATAGTATTATACACTATGATGAAGTACAAGCAACCAAGTCTTTCTACCCAAAAGATAGAAGAATTGGTCCCAAAGTAATATTTTTACCAGGAGCAGCACCAATGGATGTCTATAATTACTATATTCATGGAATGGTAGATACAATCTACACCGACGGAGAAAGCACTAGGGAGTTCGAAGAATTTCCAACAAAAATTCAAAGAGTCATTAAAACATACAATGATCTTTTCGCCAAAGGAAGACCATTGTACCTCAGCATGCATTCAAGTTACCCAATATTTGACAAAGATCACAAGTTGCTAGTACCAGTAATAACTCTTGCAGAGTTAGGAGTTAGCACAAGGCACCCAGAAAGAGACGAAATACAACCAATAATGTCATCTACAGAGAATTTCGTTGCAGCATTAGCGGGAGTATTCTTCGCATCATTAAGACTCGGCACTGGACGAGGACGAAAATCAGAAATCAAAATTAATAATTTTAGCAACAATATGTTAATTTATTCAAATTATACAGGAACAAAAATTACTGACAAACAGCAAAAGTTCTTATCAGTTTTTGAAGAACCCTTTGAAAAATTCACAGGGCCATTAGCATCATTACCAGAAGAATTCAAGATGTCACTATGCCAGCACCTTTCACACGTACCAAGACATGCATGTGAATATTGTGCAGACACGCAAATGCAAGAATGAAGATTCGTTGCAGCCGCAAGAAGACACAAGAAAAAATGACAAAAGATCAAGAATTATTGAAGACGCGTGACAACAATTATGCACCAGGACAGCTGTATTCCATTATGGCTACTTTTTTAACTTTTTCTTTTATAGTGGGTAAGTGTGATAAAAAGTAGTTTGTATTTTAGCAATTATGTAAAGGCAATAATGTAAGGCCTGTCGGCCACCTAGTGTGAATTATTAGTGTGTAATAATGTAGGAAGAACTATTCATCCTACTTTATGTAACTATAAATAGAGGCCTTGCCTCAGTAATGAAGTATGCGTTTTTAGAGAGTAAAACCATCGTGTTTTTAGAGAATGAAATTCTCTCTCGTTCTGTTGAAGATTTCTATCTTCTGAATAGCAGGCGCATCAGTTGAAACGTACACAACGTTTCTGAATAGCTGATCATCACTCAAATCAACTATCATCACCAATTCAATTCAAAAGAATCAAAACTATCATACACTATCAACGATTCTCGTTGAAATTCATAAAGCACGTATACTATTCATCCACTATCAATTGAGTTTTCAAAACGAATTCATTCATTACTACCGTTCAATTCAATTCCCAAATTGAATTTGCAAAACACATGGACCTACGATCATCACTCCACTATCAATTCAATTCCCCCCCGCCCCCTTCTTTTTTTTTCCCGCCGTTGATATTCCAGTTCTAGAAAGAAAAAAAAATTTGCATATGGCCGCGGGCGGATACAATATTGCCGTTAGATTAATAAATTCTTAAATTTCAAACCAAAAATCTTACTGTGTCGTTTGATTAATAAATTTTGAAATTTGTTAACAGCATACATGATTCATGAACTAATTCCACAAATCCTGTTTTTCCCATCTACTTCATCTTCCATTCTTGCTTAAAAAAGGTACAATCTTTTACAGCATATTCTTGAGTTTTGGTCTATAATGTTCTATATTATTATTATTATCATTATTATTATTATTATTATTATTATTATTATTATTATTACTATCCCATGGGAAATAAATTATAATGTTCTATAATCTATTATCGATTAGTTAAACAAATTACATAAATTATTTGATTCATGCCCACCATATGATTGTGGAAATGCCTGCCTTGTCGAAATTGCTGAAATGAGAACATGACTATCATATGGTTTGACCACGCCCAAACAGGCAAGCACATTGTTTATTATAGTTGTTTGAATTGTTTGATGCATGAGGAATGGGCGCTAATGACGTATTGTTAGGCCTTAAGTTTGTGATAACATTTAAGCCATTGAAACTGTCTACACATAGTGACACACTCCATCTTGTTGCCATCTGCCACAGTCAATCTTACACTCATGGAGAAAGGCAAGAAAGTCAAATATCCGAAGAACAGCAGGGATCTCAAATCTGGTGAAGAAATAAAATGTATGTTTCATCTCTATCAAAAATCACATTTTCTTTTTGAATTATCTGTTAGTTTCTAAATGTTTTCTGTGTTCCCCTCGAAAATAGGCAATGATGATGTGCTTGTGAAAGGTGTGGGTAACAAATTATGGGTAGGGAAAGTGAAGAAGTTTAACAGAAATAAAGCTCATATCTCGTGGTACTATATGCCAGAGGATACTGCATTTGGCAGGCTACCGTTTCAAGGAAAAAACGAGATACTTTATAGTGATCACTCTAATGACGTGAGCATAAATGCCATTGAGAAAAAGTGTAATGTCTATTCGGAGGATGAATATGAACGTTTCCAAGAAGTTGATCCTGATATGTATTTATGTCGTTCAGGGTATGATCCGGTGAAGAGTGAATTTACAAAGGACACAAAGTTTCTCTTGTAAGCTGCATTGTTTACATAATTTTCATATGTTTTTTTTATAATAATTTAAGACACTGCACTTGTTGATTGATCTGTTTTGTAAATTTTAAGGTACTGCACGTGTGGGCTTCCTTACAATCCCGATATTCCAATGATTCAGTGTGAAACATGCAAATCTTGGTAGGTCAAGCTTGCATTCCTTCTAATTGCATTGCTTATGGCTCTTTTATCTGAGTTTCTTTTGGTTCTAACAAACACATGTGGTTCAGGTTTCATCCTCCTTGTGTGGGAATTAACACAAAGGCCGAGCTTGACAAAATAACGACCTTCAACTGTAAACACGCCAACAGCAATGCCAGTTGAACTAAATGTCAACGGATGTCTTCATTATTTTTTATTTTTTTGTTATATACAGTCCACCTATTATCCACTTATTTGTTTCATTTACATTTGTAAATTTAATATATCAAAGGCACTCAGACCCACCATAGATGAAAATACATGTGGGCTGTGGTCACCCAAAAATATGCCTTGATGCGTTCGCACGAGGTTTTAAATTTATAACAAGAATTACCGATTAACTAGGAACACATTTGGGCAAGTATACCCTAGTCAGATATAGTATAGGGGTTGGTAAGTCAAGGTCATCCCAAGAGACTTGGTTGCACTCAAATGTCGTTTGTTTGTTTAAGCAAGTAACAAGTTGATGGTTATGATTGTCACGGATCAAACCAACAAGAAAAGCAATATGAGAACAAGCACACAAAGAACATACATGTTTGACAATGATAATAAGTTAGTAAGGACTTGGTGTAAGCCTTTACTAGTTTTAGAATGGTTAGTTTGAAAAACATATTATCAAAGGTAATCATTTTGACCTTTAGAACCAATAAAAATTTAGTGTTTTATAAATCAAATATGTATAAGCCTCAATCAACTGGTCATGTCATGAGCCTTATGCCTATAACAAGAAAGAATCCTTTCGAACCATAGACTTTAATGTTATTAATTCGTGATGTTCCATTTACTTGATTAGAACACATATTCAAAAGATGCCTTTCGACCCTTAATCTAAATTAAACTTTCACTTGTTATGTTTATTAAGTTTCTCATACAATCGTCACAAAGTACAAGACCAAAACATTCGTCGACTAATGAATTGAAATCAAACACTATTGAGAATCCTTGTATACCCAACAATGTTTAATCAAAACAATAAACAATAACAAGATCCAATTTAACCAAATATGATGTTATCATCAAAATCCAAACAAACACTACAAATATCCAAACATCCCTTTATCACAAGTTATCATCTAAACCAAACAAGTATTGAGTCATCATAAAAGTAACAAGAGTTTACCCAAGGTATCAATTACAATAGGTAAAGGTGAAGGATTATAGCAACCTTCAAGCCTCCAATCAACTACAACTTCTAACCAAGCCGGAAAATCACACCCGAACACTTTCTTTAGCACTTGAGCACTACTTCTGGAAATGGCAGAGGTTTGCGGTCTTTTGGGGTTGATAATAGTTGGTGAAAATTCGTCCTTAAGGGTGGAGGCTAGAATTTCACACACAAAACCAAGCCTAAGCACTCCTATATGTAGTAGAGATCAACCCTTAGCCTCTAAGTATGAAACTTGGGCACTAAGTGTCATAAAGTAGCAGGTTTAGGAGTTATTAGGGAGACATGATCGGACATGGGGATTAATGGCACTTAAATAAGCATTAAAAATAACTTGGAGAGGTCAGTATGGTCCAACCGATCGGATGCGGGGCCATACCGATCGGTTGGAGCTCTCGTAAAAATCAAGTTTGCTCCATCCGAATCGGATGCGGGATCCTACCGATCGGATGGGGCCTTCTGGCCAGAAATGATAAAGACCAAAGTTGTAGATCTTTCTCTTAGCTTTCTGTGGCCGCTTGAATCAACTAAATCCGAGTTTGTATGCTCAAGTTATGGCCAAAATGGTGGAGGTGTGTCGGGAACAACGAGTCTTCCATTATTTCTTCGTTTAAGCTTCTTTTCTTCATTTCTTTTCTCGTTTTCCCTCTTGTGCTTTATTCTTGAGTCTTTGGAGTGACAACTTCATGACTTTATCTTCTTGAATATACTCCAAGAGACTTTCATTTGTCGGGAATTCTTCGTACATGCATAAATCTTCGTTTATTGATCATTTCTTCATCTTTTTCTTGGTTTTCTTTGTCGTGAGCTTCCATGAACTTAAAATAGAAATTATAGTTCATTAGGTACCATAAGTTCATAAAAGTGATCAATATATATGCATAAAACCACGATAACGCTCCTAAAAACATGTACAATTTGAGCGTTATCATGCCTATGGTAGGAATCCGACCTGAGATTAATGAAAACGTAGCTACATGTTCATATATGAACGCTAATGCTTCATTATTAGTCATGGTTAAACATGCAATAAAATGGATGAATAGAATTCAACATGCCTAACATGTGACTCTTTGATTAAACATGCAATAAAACCCATGATCCTTAAGTTCACCTATTATAACAAGCTTAAAACATATAGTGTAACAACCTGGACAGGCCATGGAGTCTCAAACGGTTTGCTAGTAAGAGTTTGGAATTTCGGTTTCTTGAGAATAGTTTTTCAATTTTTTCTCCGGAAACTTGCGAACCACGTCGGCCATCTGCTCATGAGTTCCACTCATAAACACTTGCTCACGGGACTTGCTTTTAGTTACATATTTTTCGACTATTTCAATGTCATCGAAGTCCATTACACCAGAAAAATTCAATTGAGCAAGAGCCTCGCGTAGGTCCAACTTCTTTACACGACCTGAAACGTATGATAAGTATAGTCAAAAAATTTACCAGCATCCTTGATCTGCTATCAAGTCGCCTGATATTATAAATTGACCCACAACTTTTTTTACTTGCTTATACACACCTGATCTTGTAGAGGAAATGCTCCCTGTTTGTTGATCCCAGTTGAGCTTCACGATCATATTAATTACCTTAGATAAATCTAAAGTAATCGGTATAGAAACTGATCTTGAGTTGTATATCAAATATTATGCGGAAACTAATACTTGATCTTAAGAAGAATAAACACAAACGAATTATCAAACAACACTTCAATATATTAATACGATTGCTCAATAGCAATAGGGTTACAAGAAACCTTGAAGTGTAAACAATAATACGTATGCTAAGATAATCGATATCTAACCCTAATCCTAGAACCTCCTTTTATAGCGTAAGGAGTCCTAGTCGGTTTACAAGACTTTCTATACAAGAAAAATATCTTACGTATCTTTTCTATACTTATCCTTAACATACTATACATATCTAATAAGCAGCAAAGTAAATCTTCTAGCTAGCAGCAGAGTCTTCGTGAGCTAGCAACAGAGTTACACTATGCCTATTATCCCAAACCAGCAGAGTCACAAACAGCAGAGTCATTGCACTAATCAGCAGAGTTACATAACTATCCAGCAGAGTTATGTTTCTCGAATCAGCAGCATCTTTTAGACCCAACAATCCTCCCCTAAACTTGATATTTTTCTTCAAAAATCATCAAGTTTCCTTAAATCCAGTCAAACACCAGGAGGATGCTTCCAAACACTCTACTGTTTTGAGCTCTTTGATTCCAGCACCTTTCTATACCTCTCCACTAACTCAAAAGCTTGATGATCTGATAAGAATGGTCTTTGCAAACTCAGCTTTCCAGGTTGTAACATGTTAGCCAGAAGAGCAGTATTCTTGAAAATAGGATAATCTTTCTCTGTTAACATGTACAAACACAAACCATCACTTCCAGTCAATGCATGTACTCCACATGATTGATATAGATACCATCTGATAAATCTGCTTGAACTAATCACACTCTTCCAATCAAGACTTCTTTCATCAGGTTCAAACATATTCTTCAAATAGTAATAGTTAAGTCTTTCATGCACCACCTCTGGTCTAGTATCACCATAATTCATTTTGTAAAGATTCCAGAGTTGTATAATATCATCCCTATCCATATAGTGCAACATCTGAGAAAAACTGACATATCCCACACTTGAACCATTTGATCTCCTAATAACCCAGCATGGTTGACTACCACCTAGAACATCATGTGAGTATGAGATGATTGGATACTTTATTGACAAAGGTACTGCATTAAGTAACTCAGGTTCTTCTTGAGGTTTATGAACTGTGAGATCCATAATCCCTTTCATATCATCTGCAGTCACTTCTTCAAAATTATGCTCATCAGTCACTTCTTCTTTCTCAGAAACACTATCCTCTTTCTCTGAATCACTTTTTATCAATAACTCAGTCTTTCTCTTCTTTCTAGCCACCTGCTTTATTCTCCTACCATATCTCTTCACACCAATAGTAGGTTCAGACTTTTTCTCTGCAACTACATTCTCTTTCTCAACCTCCATGGTCTCCTTGTCATCTTGCTTCTTTGAAACACTTCCAGATGCTTTCATATAGTCAGATTTCATAACCTCTGGTTTTCTCTTCTTTTCAGAAACTTTTCTTGGATTTAGCTTAGCATAGGTTTCATAAAACTCCTTTTCAATTATAGCATCTGACTTTCCCTTGAAATCCTTCATCTGATAACCTCTTTCATTCTTCAAATAATACTTCATATCATTAACCAATGCTTTCCTTGAAGATGACTTTGGTTTGAAACCATGCTTCTATGCTTCTTTAATCCTCATAATCAACTCTTCCCACTTAGCTACTCCATTCTTTTTTAGTATAAACTCAACAAGCTCTTCTGTCTTTTCACTTCCTTCCAACTGCTCATCATTTGTTATCAAGAAAGCTTCACCTCTTACAATCATATCAGAATCAATGAAATACTGCAATTGTTCATTGAATTCTTCTTGATTAACTTCTTTAAATGTAGAGCTTTCCATAAGTTCAAACTGATTTCTTTCTTCATCAGCTGCAACACTTCTTGCATATACTTCATCCTGAGCAATCTGAGCTTGTTCATCAGCCAACTTTTGCATTCTTTCAAGCTCTTCAGCAGATTCAGCAGCAGGTTGTTTTTGTGACGGTTCAGTTCCTTTGTTCATGTTCAGCAGTACTTGAGCTAAGGTTAACTTTTCATCATCTGATTCAGCAGAGTCCTTTACTGCTGCACTCTTCTCAATATCATCAACAGAAACCTTTAACCCATCAGCAGAGTGTTCTGCACCAGCAGAGTTAACCTTTTCTCCTGATTTCTTGACAACCTCCCCTGAACCTATTACAACTTCCTGATACTGTAGAAACTAATGACGTTGATAAATATAGTTTCTTGGATCGTTTTGAGCCTTAGGGTTTAACAATAACAATGAACAATATGCAGCGGAATAAGAACAATCAATTGTTATTGACACAAAGTTTCTCACACCAATCACTTCAATTATATTAATAACGTGTTACCTAATCTATAACAAGGATCAAACTGATCTTGAAGTGAAATAAACAAAACCCTAGACGTTTTCTATGACAAACGTCTAGAACACACACACACCCCTTTAGACTACATTGTGGAAGACTTGTGTGAAAACCTACACGTCTATGATCTCTTTATAAAGGGAGAGATCAAGACTTACATAAGAAGATAAGTATAAAACAAATAAATCTTTTAAATATTAAACAATATCTTCTGATATCTTCCATCTTTGTAGATTTCCTCTTTGTCATAAATAGTCCCTCTTGTTTCATTCTTGGTCGTTTTGTCTCATCAAATTAATAAACACAACAATCTTCCCCTATTTGATGATGACAAAACAAACACTGTCTTGTACGAACTTCCCTAGATGAAGTAGCAGAAGTTGAGATAATTAAATCTCGCCATGAAAGAAAACAATCTTGTCCCCTTAATCCATGCTATACCACTCCAACATCTTTTTCCCTTTTTGTTATCAACAAATAGGGAACGTATGCAAATAATGAACTTGACCACCACGAACCAATATCATACTTCCAATCATCAACATATCATCAGATTCATCTTCGGACGATTCACAAGGATGGTCAAACTATTTTCCACCAACTTCATCCTCAGCACACAAAGGTAAGGCGATTGTAGAAGACGATTATTCTGATCCACTTCCCTCAACACCATCCTCATTTGAAGAGTCTGATGATGATGAAACAGCAAAATGGCCGAGATCAATGACATACTACCAAGGTGCCTGGGAAATCATTCCTCCGCAACATCCTTTGACCGCTGAGCTTCAAAAGCAAATGGAGAATGCTGCAGCCGCATTTGCAAAGAGTTTTAATCCGCCGCAACCACAACCACAAACAGAGGAGAAGAAAAGCCCTGCTCCTAAGAAAAAGCCTATGAAGAAACAAGCTCCTTCTACTAGTCACCAGCAGAGTTTACCACCACGACCGGTGGTACTTGCTCTTCCTTGTCCGAGAGTATCGGCAGCAATGGGTACTAGAGGCCCAAGCAGCAAAATGATGTCGGACTTTGTAGGAAAGGGGAAAGATAAAGCTTGATGTGGAATAGGTGTTTTAGGTTGTGAATCCATGGTTCTTGTTGTCTTTTGAACTCTTTTGATCAATGGTTGTAAGAAAACTTCATCTTGTACTTTGCTTTAGTTATCAATGAAAGTTTAAATTTCCTTGCTTTATTTGATTGTGTGCTCATGTAAATCTGCAAAAGGTTAGTAGAAAACCACAAACACAAGCAAGAATATCCAAAAATAACAGCAGAGTAGCATAGCAGCAGACAACTTAAACAGCAAACAGCAAATTTTGACGTAACAAACAGCACAAATCCTTACAAGAATTTACAAAAACATACAGAGATAAGATGGTTAAAGATTAAAGATTTATCATGCCAATACTAGCAACTAAAAATTGAAATCTACTTATATCAAAACTTTTTGTAAGTAAATCAGCAACATTGTTGTCAGTATGTATTTTAACCACTTGAATTAGCTTTTTCTCATAACAATCTCTAATAAAATGATGTCTTATCTCTATGTGTTTTGTTTTAGAATGAAAAACAGGATTTTTGATAATACACATTGTGCTGTTGTTGTCAATGAAAATTTTGGTGTTCATGAAATTGTACCCATAATCCAGCAATTGGTTCTGAATCTAGAGCACTTGTCCACAGCAGCTAGAAGCAGCAACATACTCTGCTTCAGTTGTCGAATTAGCCACCACTGTTTGTTTCTTACATTGCCAAGAGATCAGTCTATGTCCAAGGTACTGACAGCCTCCAGTGGTTGACTTTCTATCCATCGTAGCCCCAGCATAGTCACTATCTGAGTATGCTATCAAGTCAAATGGTGAATTATGAGGATACCAAAGACCCAATTTTGGTTGACCCTTTAGGTACCTAAAAATTCTTTTGACTACTTCCAAGTGTGAAACTTTTGGGGACACTTGAAATCTAGCACAAGCACACACAGAAAACATGATATCTGGCCTTGAAGCAGTCAGATACATCAATGAACCAATCATTGATCTATAAAGATGTACATCAACCTCTACCCCATCTTCATCCTTGAGCAAAGGTTTATTTTTATCCATTGGTGTCTTAGCTGCCTTCACATCTTTGAAACCAAATTTCTTTAACATATCAGCCACATACTTGTCTTGGCTAATAAAAATCCCATCTGACTTCTGCTTAACTTGAAGCCCTAAAAAGAAAGTCAGTTCTCCCATAGAACTCATCTCAAACCTGCTGTGCATAAGCTTCTCAAAACCTTCACATAACACCTTATTTGTAGACCCAAAAATGATATCATCTACATAAACCTGAACAAGTAGGATATCCTTTTTGTCTTTCTTAATGAACAATGTTTTATCAATGGTTCCTCTGCAAAAACCATTGTTCAACAAGTACTGGGATAAGGTGTCATACCAAGCTCTAGGAGCTTGATGTAGTCCATACAGTGCTTTCTTCACCTTGTAGACCCTATCAGGATACTTAGGATCTTCAAACCCAGGTGGTTGCATCACATAAACCTCTTCAGGTATCTTTCCATACAAGAAAGCACTTTTCACATCCATTTGATACACAGGAAAATTCTTGTATGAGGCATATGCCAAGAAAAGTCTGATAGCCTCCAGTCTTGCAACTGGGGCAAATACCTCATCATAATCTATTCCTTCTTCCTGAGTGTATCCCTGAGCCACCAATCTAGCCTTGTTTCTAATAACAATACCTCTTTCATCTCTTTTACATCTGAACACCCATTTTGTACCAATTGCCCTTTTTTCATTAGGCAAATCAACTAATGTCCAGACCTCTTGTAGCTTGAACTGCAGCAACTCCTCTTGCATAGCTTCAACCCAACTTTCATCTTTCAAAGCCTTATGAATAGTCTTGGGTTCTTCTTGAGATAGGAAACAGGCAAACATGCAATTTTGCAAATCCTTGTGGCTATTTCTCTTCTTAAGTGTTTGAGCAAACAATCCCTGATCAAGCAAATCACTCAGTCCTTTTGATTTACTTCTGGTCTGAACAGCAGAGTTAACATCACCAATTATCTGCTCCTTTGGGTGAATCTTGTGGATTCTTATTGTTGGTGTGGGACTAACAGGTATATCAGTCTCCAAATTGGATAAATCAGCTTCAGCACCAAGAACATCAACAACTTCATCATCAGTATCCACATACACCTCTTCTATTTCGGGCATCTCATCAGAAGAATCATCATCAGAATCACCATCTTTATCAGTAGAGTCCTTTGGCATAGCAGCAAAGTTACCAAACCTAACAACAGAGTGTTTGGGCCTAACAGCAGAGTGTTTTAGCTTATCAGCAGAGTGTTTTGGCCTGGCAGCAGAGTTGAGAGAACTGCTGCTATGTATATTCCCTTGTTGTCCATCAACTTCTGAATCTTTATTCCTTTCCTTATCATCATTCTTGTCATCATGAGAAGGTTCATCAACACCTTCTACATTAACCTTTGGAACTTCCTTATGAACAGCATCACCATCTGAACTCTTTCTCTTTATCTGTTGGAGAGAAGTACTGATCAAACGTGCTCCTTTCAATCAAAACAAACTCCTCTGCAGATCCATCCTTCTTTGCTTGTGTACCTGTATTGGGGTTAGTTTGTGTACCTGCAGACATGTTAGTAATACCTGCAATGACTGGTTGATAATTCATACTCTTGGTTAAAGAATCAATATCAAACATCCACTCAGGACCTTTTCCATCAACATTAGGTGTGGTTTCTCTAATTTTGACATGCAAATTTTCCACCACATGCCCAGTCCTTTGATTGAAAACCCTAAAAGCCTTACTTTCAGTAGAGTATCCAACAAAGTAACCTATGTCTGCTTTTTCACTAAACTTGCCTAAGTGGTCAATGGTGTTTAAGATAGTGACAGGACACCCAAATGGTCTAAAGAAATCTATCAGAGGTTTCCTACCATGCAATAACTCATAAGGGGTCTTATTGTGAGGTTTAACTATCTTAGTTCTATTTTGCACATAACAAGCAGTGTTGACTGCTTCAGCCCAAAAGATAGTGGGTAACTTAGACTCTGACAACATAGTTCTAGCAGCCTCAATTAATGTTCTATTTCTCCTCTCAGCCACACCATTTTGCTGAGGAGTTCTAGCCACACTAAATTGTCTAGTTATCCCTTTTTCCTCACAGAACTGATTCATCACTTGATTCTTAAATTCAGTTCCATTGTCACATCTGATGATCTTAACCTTGTGATTAAATAGGTTTTCTATCCTTGTAATAAAAGCCTTAAGAATGCCTGGTGTTTCATTCTTAGTTGCTAAAAAGAATACCTAAGTAAATCTACTAAAATCATCAGTGACCACTAAGCCATACATCTTTTTGTTCAAACTATTCACATAAGTGGGTCCAAATAGGTCCATGTGTAACATAAACAAGGGTTCAGTTATAGAATTCACCAATTTGGACTTACAAGATGCTCTATGTTGCTTTCCCATTTGGCAAGCAACACATACTTCAGGATTCTCAAAAACCTTTGAAGGTAATCCTCTGACCAAGTTCCCTTTCACCAACTTGTTGATAGCCTTGTAGTTCAGATGTCCAAGCCTTCTGTGCCATAGTTTGGATTCATCAATAGTGGCTTTGGCAAACAGACAAGTTAAATCTCTTTTGGGAATAATGTTCTTTATGTCCACACTGTATATGTTGTCATTTCTAGGGACTTTAAGAAGTACTAATTTATCATCAGGTATCTTATAGTCGGGAGATAAGACAAGACATTCAGTGTCTGTAAAAAGAACAAAATTCTTTCTGTCACACATTTGTGAGAAACTAAAAAGATTGAACTTTAAGCCATTCACCAAATACACTTTTTCAAAATCCAATTTTCCAGTTCTGATTATGCCTTTTCCAACAATTTTACCTCCTTTAGGATCATTCCCAAAGGCAACATATCCACCATCCAAAGCTTCAAAGTTCTCCAAATTGCTTTGGTCTCCAGTCATGTGTGAAGAGCATCCACTATCAAAAATACATTTATCCTTTAGCTCCTTTTGTAGATTGCCCTGCACAAAAAGTAAGAGAATTAGTTTCTCTTTGGGACCCAAGCCATTACTGACTTGGATCTACCTTGTGCATCAAAGTAGTCAAATTTCTTCAACTGCATTGGTGCACTGCTGTGTCTGAGAACATGATCCAAAACTTTAACTTTAGGTTTCCAGACCCAGCAAGCTGAGGCTTTAACAGCATAAAAATGATTGCCCACAACAGTATCAGTAACAACTTTAGGCAAAACAGCAGAGTCTGCCTTAACAGCAGAGTTTGCCTTAACAGCAGAATCAACTATATCCTTCTTTATGGGCACTGTTGGTGCAATAGGAGAGATAACTCTAGAAGTACCATCTCTCATCAAAACTTCCCTAGGAACCATGTTTCTTTTGGGGTGAGGGTGAGTCTTTCTAGCAAAGTTTCTATGGTTCACTCTTGTGTACTGGTTCCAAGCTGGTTTCTTATAGCACTCATCTTGCAGATGTTCAAAACTACCACAACAATAACATGCCTTCTTAAGTAATTGAAAATCAGTACCTAATTTTTGTGAAACTAGGTTGTTCCAATTTCTCTGGTTTCCCCTAGGCAAGTTATTTATTCTTTTAGGATATACTCTAGGTGTGTTTTCATACTCAGCCATCTTCCTAGAGATACCTTTACCAAACCTAGGCTTAACAAACTCAACCTTTTTAGCCCTAGGTACTTTTGATTCAACAACAGTAGGAATTTCTTCCTTTTTGTTCTTAGTGGTTGAATCAGATTCCACTACATCATCATCACTGTCAGACTCCCAATCTTCAATCAGGGGTGGTTGTTCATACTTCTTTACCTCAACCTTAGGTGACTCTAATTCTTTTTCACTAGTTTCAACTACAGGTTTACTAGTTTCACCTACAGTTTTAGCCTCAGACTCAGATATGAAAGTCAATGTCCTAGTAGGAGGGGCATTAGCACTAAGTTTCTTAGGGTGAGCAACAGCATTATATCCTAGACCACTTCCTGAGTCTGCAAAGTGTCTACCTATTGGTTTACTGAGAATGTCAGTAGCAAATTGTTGTTTTTCCACCCTAACAACATGTTTTTCAGTCTCACATTTAGCTAAATCTCTAGCCTGTTCAGCCTCTTCTACTTTTTCCATAAGAACCTTAATCTCATCATCTTTCTTGATAATTTCATTTTTCAGGATAGTGATCTGATCAAGGTATTCAATTTCAGCCTTTTTATAAAATTCTAGCTTCTCTTCTAAGTTCTTTAAACCATATGCATAACTAAGATTATCTAGCTTAAGTGTTTCATTTTCCATTTTAAGGTTTCCATTGCTAGAATTAAGTATCTCAATTGTATCAGAACATGATTTAAAAGAACAAGATGATTCATTTGATACCTCAGAGTCTGATCCAGAAGAAGAATAGGCCATGAGAGCAAAATGCTGTACTTCAGGTTCCTCTTCAGCTATCAATGCACAATTTGGACCATCCTCAGCAAGATCACTCCAATCATAATCACCTAACCCATCACATGATACCATAGCAGTAGTAGAATTTGGATCTTCATCAGCAGACTTCTTGAAATTCTCATTGCTTCTTTTTGGTGCTTTGCATTCTCTTGCAAAGTGTCCCTTCTTTCTGCAGTTAAAACATTCAGCCTTTGACTTGTCAAATCCCACACTCTTGTTCCTTCTGAACTTCATCTCTTTTCCAGTTCGCTTAAGAAACCTTCTTGCCCTCATAGTAAGCATTGCAAACTGCCATTGCATATCAATCTCCTCAACATCATCAGGATCAAGTTCATCCAGATCTTGAGGCATGACTGAAGTACTTGTAGTAAGTTCAGCCAAATAAGCACAAATTGCAGCATCACTGATGGTGTTGGTGTTAGCAGAGTCAGCAGCAGAGACATGTGAACCAACAGCAGGAGCAAAAGCACCAGCAACAGAGTGCTGTTCTTGATGTCTACCAGTATTCTTGCTGTTTGAGGAAACAAAAGCAAGATTATTTGTGGTAGAAGATGAGCTTGACAATCCTTTAACTTCATATTCATACACCTTCAAGTTGTTATACAGATCATCCAATGTCATAGTATCAAAATCTTCCTTATGTCTCCAAACCACTGTATGAGTGTTCCATTCAGAAGATAGACTTCTCAGAAACTTTAGATTGACATCTTCTAGAGATGGCTCAATCTTCAAAAGAGCCATCTGACTAGATAGCTTATGAAGTCGATCATAAGTTCCCTCAATGTCCTCAGAACTTAAAGCAGTGAAAGTTTCAAACTGATGCTTCAGTAGATTCTTTCTTGATTTCTTGGTAGCTTCATTCCCACCAAATCGAAGTTCGATTGCTTCCCATAACTCCTTAGCAGACTCAATATGATTAAAGCTCAATTGATAATCATTAGGTATTCCCATCATGAGAATACTGTGAGCCTTAACCTCCAATCTTCTCTGTGCTTTCTCCTCACTTGTCTTGAGAGTCAAGACTGATCCAGTAGCAGTCTTGGTTTGCACACTGTCGCCATGAAGAACAACTTCCCAAAGTGAGTAATCAACCATTCTTATGTATTGTTGAATCCTCATCTTCCAGATCTCATACTCTCCAGTCTTGAGCATGGGGACCCTTGATGCAGTAATCATGTGTGTAGAGTCGGAATCCATTGCTTACTTTGATGATTAGCAAATCTTGTATTTAGTAATTCTTCTTGGTACCAGTTTCTAGATCACAAGCTCTGATACCACTTGTTGATCCCAGTTGAGCTTCACGATCTTATTAATTACCTTAGATAAATCTAAAGTAATCGGTATAGAAACTGATCTTGAGTTGTATATCAAATATTATGCGGAAACTAATACTTGATCTTAAGAAGAATAAACACAAACGAATTATCAAACAACACTTCAATATATTAATACGATTGCTCAATAGCAATAGCGTTACAAGAAACCTTGAAGTGTAAACAATAATACGTATGCTAAGATAATCGATATCTAACCCTAATCCTAGAACCTCCTTTTATAGCGTAAGGAGTCCTAGTCGGTTTACAAGACTTTCTATACAAGAAAAATATCTTACGTATCTTTTCTATACTTATCCTTAACATACTATACATATCTAATAAGCAGCAGAGTAAATCTTCTAGCAGCAGAGTCTTCGTGAGCTAGCAATAGAGTTACACTATGCCTATTATCCCAAACCAGCAGAGTCACAAACAGCAGAGTCATTGCACTAATCAGCAAAGTTACATAACTATCCAGCAGAGTTATGTTTCTCGAATCAGCAGCATCTTTTAGACCCAACACTGTTGACCGCGAACTCCTCCCTATTGAAGTGGATGGAGTACGGCTACCAAAAATACGAGTCAGTTGACCCCAATATGCTGGCGAAGGACCATCAATAGGATGAGGGCCGCCTTCCTTCTGCATGCATAACCAATGTTAACTCAAAAAAAAAAAAAAAAAAAAAAGAGAGAGAGAGAGAGAAAAAAAGAAAAAGAAAAAGGGTTACTATCATTTTTAATATTACCCTAATTCGTTTGTACGCCAATCTGAGATTGTCGCAATAATGCTGACACGCAAGGGTCATGCCTCCCTTCTTTTCTAGGCCAGGGCTTTTCTGAAGCAATTTATCAGCAAATTTTTCCCAGAACAAATCATTCATAACAGTTCCCATGGTCCGGTCTTGACCATTGCAGACTTGTGTGAGACCCCAACCACCCCTGACTTCCCAACTTCCCGTTTTTTTATTTTTTTACAAAAAACTTTTTAAGGAACTTATTATCCACTTAAAAATAAGCACTTTTAATAAAAGAAACTTTTTTAAAAACCTTTAAATAATCCAGAAATAAGCTCATAAGCAAACAGTTCACTTATAAACTTAAACAAACAAAGGGATCCTAACTTTTAATGCAAACAGGCTGCTATAAGCTAGACTAAGACCTAATAAGCTATAAGTAACCTAAAAGCTAACTAAATAAGCAATATAACCTAAAATGAGGTAGCAAATAAGCCAGAAAAGCTAAAAGCTAAGAAATAACTAATCTGAGCAATAAGACACATCACGCGCATAGGCTGCTGATGAACCAAACAGCCTAATGGGCCATATTTAAGCTACCTAATAAGCTACTTAATCAATAAGAAATTCCATGAAACCTAAAAACATATTGAAATAAGCAACCAAAGATTTCACAAAACCAATTTCAGACCTTTTAGAGCTTATTAGGAGCTTAAGAATAAGCTGAGAAAACTAGGCAGTGAGACAAATGAAGACTGATATACTTAAGATCAGACCTGATCTACTACTTTCTAAGCTACAAATAAGCTATTAAAAATTGTTGAAATAAGCTAGAACTTGAAAAAAGCAATGAACTCCAACTAAAGAACACATAAAACAAGTTTCAGATCATTTGGACTAAAAATAAGCTATAAAAATAAGCTGAATAGGAAGACAATTAGGACTATTTTTGGGTTTTTGGGTTTGGAAAAACATAAACTTATCAAAGGTGCCATAGCTGCTAGGCTACTTCATGAGGAGGAATTGAAGAAGAAGAAAGAAGAGCTTGACAGAATTGCTGGAATTGCTGAAGCTGATGAAGAAATGATAAAGAAGATGAAGTTCTCTGATTCTGAAGAAGATGAACCCTCCAAGTCAAAGAAGAAAGGAAGGAAAGGCCCATCCAAACCTTCAAATAAAAAGACAGCTTCTTCCATGAGGGTCATTCAAGCTGAAAAACAAAAACTGGAAGAGTTTGTTAAAAGAAGGGCCTTTCCAGACAAGATTCTTAGGGTACAACTCAAGAAGCGAAGCAAAAGCAAGTATCCTAATCTTCATTTGATAAGGCAGGGGGGTTCAACATCCAGTGGAATAGGAGAGATGCTAGAGATGGCAAACCTCTTCAAGCTTGGCTATAGTGAATGTGTAGAAATCTACAACATTCCCACTCAATTCAAACCAAACAACTATAGAATAGTGACTGGGGATTTGCTCAAAAGATTTGGGAAAATGAAGGAGCTTGGTGTTGACACAACTGGGCTACCCCAGCTTATCACTCCTTAAGATGAAGTTGATGAAGAAGAAGATGTAGAAGTTGGGCCAGTTTTGAAGAAGACGAAGAAGTTTACCATGCTTGACCTGGATAGAATCGTGGACGCCGCACATGTTCTCACCAAGATGAAGAAGGTTGGATATGATGAAATGATGGACAGCCTGAATCTTGAAATGCCTCAAGGAGTGGTCAATCCACAAATTGGAATGCGTGTTGAAGAACCTGAGCATGGTCTAATCATTCAAACTCATAAAGGTGTTATAGGTCTCCAAAGGTCTGCTGAGCTGCACAGGGTTCCAGATATTCATCTCTATGCATTTAGGCAGGTAGGTCTTCAATCCAAGGGTGTGAGCAAGAATTTCTTGAGTTATCTGCTTCAGGAAGGATCAATAAGGGGGCTGAATTTCAACAAGGAAGCTCCGCCAATTTAATTGATACATTGTGAAAACACTCTTGTTAATCCTTGGGGACCAACAAGAACTTATACAGGTCAAACACCATCGAACTTTGTTTAAGTCAGTAAGTATTTTGCATCAAGTTTGAAAATTTATGCTTTTTAAAAAAAAAATGTAAATTTTGGAAATATTAGTGTGAATTGTTGCCTTAGATGTATTGGATTCAAATGTATTTGCTTTCTGGACTAAAAGTTCCGTTGATACCAACGAAAGCTGTGTTAGACTAAAGTCCAACAGTTACACTACAACCATTATTCTTGATCTAGTGGCTGCTGCAAGTATTCAAGTTGTGAATTACTATCAGATTTTTTTCTTTTTACTTCAGACTATACTATTGTTTCGTTAGTGTTTATTCAGGTTTCATAGTCTTGCAGGCTTTTCAAGCTTTAGTCTAAAATGATGATGGCAATGACAATGCTCTGAGTGGTGATGATGACGATGGTGATCATAGCAATGATGTCATGACAATGCTATGAATGAGCATGACAATGCTGATAATTAGGGGTTCGATTTGGGCTATGGGTGTTTTCTACCTTGTGTGCTTCTATGGTGGATTGATTCTGCATGATGTTTTTGGTTGGATTTCCATGTTGACAGACTTTAGTATGGCAGACTTTAGTATGGGCTTGCTTATCTCAGTCTTGTTATTCTTGCATGATCAAATGGTTAAAATTAGAATAATGAAATCAAAGATGAAGAGGCAATTACCTTTTTTCTTTTTCTTTTTTTTTTTTTTTTTTTTTTTTTTTATTTTTATGTTGGTTAATGATAAAATGGCAAAAATATTGGAGGATGACAGAAGGGTTGACTTCTATTAGTCAACTTAGTTGTTTTAGATTTGAGAGTTTTTTAGTGTTATTTGGAGGGAAAATTCTGTTAGAAGATTGGTATTGGAATGTAGAATGTAACTTGTTTGGTCCTAGTTATGAACTGGTAAGTTTGACTTGTGTAAGTCAATGGGTTGGTTTGGAATTTTGGATAGTATTGGGTAGAAATGTATTACAGTGTTCATGGATTTGGGATTGTGAAGATTTTGAGGTTATAGTAATGATACATAAAGATTTTTTCCCTTGGGGCAGAGTTTTAATTGTGATGGTATGTATTTGTGCAAGTTTGACTATTTGGGTCAAAGTCAAAATATATTGGGTTAGAAATTGGATTCCGGTTTGGCAATCATTCGATCTTATTTTTGCTTTGTTTGGATTTATAATGGTTTGGGTTATAACTTGGAGGCAGTATTGTTTTTTGGGCCGGTGTGATGAAATGAAGAAAATGGAAATTTGTTGGTTTGGGCTTCTATTTTGGGAAGATTGTTTTGGGCCATATAGCTTACTTCAAAGAAGATTGCATGGATTAGATTTTGAAGAAAAGAGTTTTAGTTATGGTGTCCTTTTTATTATTTTATAAGTTTGGTCAAAAAAAAAAAAAAAAAAAAAAATTATGTTTTGTTACATTTTGACTTTAGTTCTAGTAGTTTATAGTTTTTTTAAATGGGCTCGCTTAATGTACACTAATTTCCTTGTAAAGTGTATATCCCTATGGGTATGCCTGTAGTATTTTTAGTACTTCTTTATTTTTTTTGTAATAATACTGTCAAAAGGGCAAATGCCCTTTTACCAAAAAAAAATGCTGATAATTAGGGGTGTTCATATTGCGGTCCAAACCAAGAAAATCGAGGAACCGACCCGACATTGGAACGTAACCGAACAGAACCGAGGACATCGGTCCGGTCCATAGTCCTATAGATTTATGCAATTTGGGTCTCGGTCCGGTCCGTGTATAGCCCCAAAAAACCCATGTTTAGGACTGACCCGAGATTTATATACGTAATTTATATAACTTTTTTCTTATTGTTTATGTTTTGAGACTTCATAGGAATTTTTATTTTCTTATTGTTTCTGTTGCTTATGAAATATTTAATAGCAGATGAGATTATTATCAAAGAGATATAACTTACACCTGCATATGAGATTATTATCAATTAAAAAGATATGTTTAATGATCATTATGAGATTGTATATATGCTGGCAAGTGGTGTATGTATATGGTACTGGTGGTGTATCATGTATGTACGTATAGCTGCATTTCGATTGGATACATTCATTCATTCATGGGATCTTATATTTGTATCAATTAAATGACTGTATAGCTGCAGACTCTTAGCAACACAAAATGTATATAAACCACTTAATTAGTTATGGTCTAGCTTATCCTACATATATATCACATATCAATTCACATACTTTAAGCACCAAAATCTCGGTCTCGATCCAAACTTGTGAACCCGGAAACCGAATACAACCCGAACATGAACTGAACCATGCTACTTCTTGAGTCATTGAAGAAACTTCTATTTGTTAGGAAATAGAACACACACACACACACACGAACACAAGATATAACGTGGTTCGGTTTAAGCTGACCTACGTCCACGGGGGCAACTGGGGTATTCTTTTATTGAGTGATGATAATTACAAGGTACAAGAGATATATTTATAGGCACTAATTAGGGTTTAAACCCTCTACTAATCTTGTTGAACAAGTTAATAAATATGGGCTTAAAACGATTGGGCCTATAGTGGGCTGAAGACAACATCTCCAACAATCTCCCACTTGGTGTCTTCGGACCACGAACTGCACCATCTCTTCTGTACTTCTGTAAATAAGATCTCCCCTTGATCTTCATTGCACCTCCAGTTACCCCGATCTCCTCAACATTATTCCTGGAGACCAGCTGAAGCCCCGCATAGCTTCAGCTTATCCAACGTTACACATTTGGTGAACATGTCCGCTGGATTCTTAGCACCTGAGATATTCTTCAAGTTGATAGTGCCGTCAGCAACTAAATCTCTCACAAAGTGATATCTTATCCCTATGTGCTTCGTCTTATGGTGATACACAGGATTCTTAGCAAGTTTCACTGCACTTTCATTGTCACAGTGCAGTAAGTACTCCGTCTGTTTCTTCCCTAATTCTTCCAGAAAAGCTTTCAACCAAACTAGCTCCTTACTGGCTTCAGCCATAGCCATGTATTCTGCTTCCGTTGTGGATAAAGCCATACTTTTCTGGAGCCTGGACATCCAACTGACTGCAGTTCCTCCCACTGTGAAAACAAACCCTGTGGTGCTTTTAAATGTCTTTTTGCAGCCACCCAGGTCAGCATCTGTGTAACCTCTGAGAATTGAATCCTTCACTTTGAAACATAACCCCATCTTTGATGTTCCCTTCAAATAACGAAGCACCCATTTAACTGCTTCCCAATGTTTTCTTCTCGGATTCGACATAAACCGACTGACAACTCCGACTGCGTGTGCTATATCAAGTCTTGTGCACACCATAGCGTACATCAGACTACCTACTGCAGATGCATACGGAACTCTGGCCATATCAGCTTTTTCTTCTTCTATTCTGGGACACTGATCTTTGGTAAGCTTGAGGTGACTCCCCAAGGGCGTGTTTCTCGGCTTGGTCTTCTCGCTGTTAATACGGAATTTCTCTAACACTTTCCTGATGTACTTTTCCTAGGACAGTGTCAGAGATCCATCCTTTTTGCTCCTGGTGATACTCATCCCGAGTATCTGTCTAGCTGCACCCAAATCCTTCATCTCAAATTCTTTGGACATATGTTTCTTCAACTTGCTAATTTCATTCATATCTGATCCTGCAATCAGCATATCATCTACATACAGAAGTAGAATGATATAAGAATTCTTGAACTTCTTCAGATAGCAGCAGTGATCGGCTTCACATCGCTTGTAACCGGTTCTCACCATGAAATCATCAAACTTCAAGTACCACTGCCTTGGCGCTTGTTTCAGACCATATAAACTCTTCTTCAGTTTGCACACCCAATTCTCTTTTCCAGTAACTTGAAATCCCTCAGGCTGTGCCATGTAAATATCTTCATCAAGGTCACCATGTAGAAATGCTGTCTTCACATCTAGCTGCTCTAGATGCAAGTTTTCTGCTGCTACAATACTAAGAACTAACCTGATGGTGGTCATCTTCACCACTGGAGAGAAGATCTCATCATAATCAACCCCCTTCTTTTGTTGAAACCCCTTGACCACTAAACGAGCTTTATACCGTTTAGTCCCATAATGTTCATCTTTGACCCTGAAAACCCATTTATTCTAAAGAGCTTTCTTGTCTTGCGGAAGCTTAACAAGAACCCAAGTCTTGTTCTTTTTAAGTGAACTCATTTCTTCCTTCATAGCTAGCTCCCACTGGGACGAGTCCTTCATCTTGACTGCTTCAGAATAGTTTTCTGGTTCACCATTTTCTGTCAAGAGAATATAATTAACTGAAGGGCCGGTTTGACTGGGATTGTACCTGTCCGGCGGTTTAGAAACTCTGGTGGATCTCCTGACCCAAGTATCAGACTGGTCAGGCTGCTGTGGAGACTGTTCATCTTCAGACTCTGAACTCCCACTGTCAGAAACTCCCACTGACTCTTCATTCTCACCATCTTCAGTCTCTGGTTCTGTGTCATCTTCAGAAACTATTACTGGCTCTGTAACAGGCTTGTTCTTCTGATTTTCAACACTAAACTCAACCATTTCTTTCTGAACCTTTGACTTTTCCAAGTTTCTATCTTTGTACAACTCTTCTTCATTGAACTCAGCGTGCTTGCTTCTGACTACCTTTCTGCTTTCAAAATCCCAAAGCCTGTAGCCCATTTTATCACCCCCATATCCAATGAAAATATGCTTCTTTGCTTTAGCATCCAACTTGTCACCTTCAGGATTGATATTGTAAGCACTGCACCCGAATATTTTCAGGTGATCATACTCAACTGCTTTTCCCTTCCATTCTTCTTGAGGAATCTTGAAACCCAACGGTACTGAAGGCCCACGATTGATAAGATAGGCTGCTGTGTTAATTGCATCAGCCCAGAACATCTTTGGGAGCCCTGCATTCAACCTCATACTTCTGGCTCTTTCACATAATGTTCTATTCATCCTCTCTGCAATTCCATTCTGTTGCGGAGTTCCTGGAACTGTCTTTATCATCTTGATCCCTCTATCAGCACAATAATTAGTAAATTCCTTGCTGATGTATTCACCACCGTTGTCAGACTTCAAGCATTTCACCTTCAAATCAGTTTCAAGTTCAACAGCAGATTTCCATTTCTTAAAAGTATCGAAAACTTCAGATTTATGTTTAAGAAAATAAACCCATACCTAGCGTGTTGAATCATCTATGAAGGTCAAAAAGTAGCGAGAACCTCCAATTGAAGCTACTGATGTCGGTCCATAAACATCTGAGTGAATAAGCTCTAACTTCTGAGCTTTCGGTGCTCTCCTAGTCTTCACAAAAGTCACCTTCTTTTTCTTGCCTAGGATGCACGGTTCACAAAATTCTGACTCGACCTTCTTCAATTCTGGAAGTTTTCCCTTGCTAACAAGCATCTTCATCCCCTTTTCACTCATGTGCCCGAGTCTTTGATGCCATAACTTTGATTGACTCTGGTCACTAGACATTGCATTCACCCCATCAGCTGGTACTTCAACCATGTACAAAGTACCTCTCTTCTTACCTTTAGCAACTACCATACTGCCCTTGACAACTCTCCATTGTCCTTTGCCAAAATGAACATCATATCCTTGATCATCAAGTTGACTAATGGATATTAGCATCCTCTTCAAACCAGGAATGACCTGAACATCCTTCAAGGTCTAAACAGTCCCCAATGATGTCTTCAAGTCTATATCTCCCATTCCTGTAACATCAAGATTGTGATTATTAGCCAAACGAACTTTACCAAAGTTACCTGTTCGTAGATTCTTCATCTTCTTCGTGCTAGAAGTGGCATGAAACGATGCCCCTGAATCCATAATCCAGTCTTCAACAGAATTTTCGACACAACATATAAGGGCATCCTCTGAATTTGAGGCTGTGGTTGCATTCACCTCCTGTTTCTCTCTAGCAGGTTCAGTACACTGATTTCTGAAATGCCCGAACTCTTTACAGTTCCAACACTGTATATCTTTCCTTGGCTTTCCAGGTCTCGACTTGCTGCTACGCTTTGACTTTGATCTACCCTTGTTTCCTCCTCTGTTATTACTCCTCCCTCTTTCTTCAGTACTGAGCAACGAGCTTGATTCTCCATTGTTCCTTCTCCTGGAGTCCTCATTCATTAACGAATCACAAACTTTACTAAAACTGAGAGTCTCAACTGACCCTGTGAGTGCTGTGATTGTGCCTGACCAGCTGTCAGGTAATGAGGATAACAATAGACAAGCCTGCAATTCATCATCTATCTTAAAGTTCACAGAAGACAAACGTGTCAAATGTGATTTAAACAAATTAATATGCTCAGTTATAGAACTTCCCTCTTTCATTCTAATGCTGACTAACTCCCGTATCAGAAACACCTTGTTTGCAGGAGACAGCTTCTCGTACATGTTGGACAAGGCTTCCATAATCCCACGCGCTGTGGTTTGTTCCAGAATGTTGTAAGCTACATTCATGGAGAGAGAAAGCCGAATCATTGACTGTGTTTTCTTGTCAATATTTGTCCATGCAGCAGTTATGGTTTCCGGGGGAGGTTCCAGTGCAGAATCCAACTCCTTCTGTATAAGCAAATCCTTGATTTGCATCTTCCACCAACCAAAAATTTTCCCATCAAATTTTTCTATCCTGACTTTTCTTTCTTCAGACATCATGGCTATATGGCGGAACCCTAGACTGGGTTGTTGAAGGCGGCTGAGATGGAGGAAGTAGGTGGAGGGTGGTGACGGCTGGTTAGGGTTCTACAGGTACGTGTGTTCTTCTCTTCTTAGATCAAGAGCCTGGGCTTTGATACCAAGTTGTTAGTAAATAGAACACACACACACACGCGAACACAAGATATAACGTGGTTCGGTCTAAGCTGACCTACGTCCACGGGGGCAACTGGGGTATTCTTTTATTGAGTGATGATAATTACAAGGTACAAGAGATATATTTATAGGCACTAATTAGGGTTTAAACCCTCTACTAATCTTGTTGAACAAGTTAATAAATCTGGGCTTAAAACGATTGGGCCTATAGTGGGCTGAAGACAACATCTCCAACACTATTTGGTATAGTTCATCTTGGTTCGGAATATTCATCTTGGTTCTGAACGTTCATATTGGTTCTGAATTGTGCATCTTGGTTCTGAATGTTCATCTTGGTTTTGAGAACATAAAAAACGGGCAAAAACATAAAAAACAAACAAAAACGTAAAAAAATGACAAAAACGTATAAAAACGTACGAAAACATAAAAAAAAAACAGACGAAAACGTATAAAAACAGACGAAAACGGATAAAAACGAGTTTGAGCCAAAAAAAGGTTAAAGATAATTTATTTTGATATAATTACACCACTGAACGCTTAGTCCAGTGGTTAGGGCGTTGGTTTTTGGGCAACAAGACTCGATTTCGAGCCATGCTGCCCTTTTTAATTCATTTTAGAAAATGAGGACTAACGGTGCAAAAAATATTAACGGAGGGACTAACGGGCAAATATTATTTAAACACTTAATGGTCAAACTAACTGCCCATCCAAAATAGGGACTAAATGAGTGCAAGGTTTCAAAAATAGGTATCTCTGGTGTAATTAAAACGACTTAGGGACTAAACATGAAATCTGAGCAAACCATAGGAACCAAACGTGTAATTTTTCATGTTATTTATTAACTACTCCCTCCGTCTCAATTTATTTGTTAGGAGAGAGAAAACACAAAGTTTAATAAAAGTGGGGTCACTTTAATTTTCAACCACTAAAATGGAATATTCCTCCACTAGATTCTCTAGTTTTTACTAAATAAGGAAAGTGGACAATTAATTTGAGACATCCATAAAAGAAAATATGGACAATTAAATTGAGACGGAGGGAGTAATAGTTTTGAAAAAAAATCATAAACAACTTTAATCAACCATTTGAGAAAAAATCAAAATAAAAAACGATTAATAAACAAAAAGAAGATAATAAAAACTGAAAAAATACACAAAATTAAAAAACTTTTGAATGTCGGCAGAAGGTAATAAAAACTGAACAAACACCTTTCTTTGTTAGTTTTCAAAACTTCATGACTGTAATCACATGAATCTATAACGTAGATTTATTATTGTTGAATCACCTAATTCAACACACCATCAATAGAAACCAAAACAATCCACTTTTTAGAATGGTTTGGGTGTCGCCTTTTTTAATGAGAGATTTATTGAAGATTGAGAACCAAATCCCGTTTTTTGTTCTACAAAAGTTGTTCGATTAGTCTAAAACCGATGAACGTACACTTCCCTCTTAAAAAACATAGACTTTTCTTATCAAATTTCTTCATATCCTCTCACCTCTCTTCTTTCAAACCATTCATTTCCAAACACCAAATCAACATTCAAGAATTACAAAAACAAAACAAAAATGGATCGAAATCATGTTATCACAATAGATCAAGAAGTTGAGCTAATGAGTACCCAAATGAAACAACCACCAAAGTTATCCTAATACTCCGTAATATATTTTCTAACGTTAATTTACGGAGCAAGTCACCAAAATCCAAAGACACAAACGGTAAGTCTAAAACCGATAAACGTACACTTAACAATAAAAAAATGGATCGTCATCTTCTTTTGAATCGTCATCATCGTCATCACTCGTTGTTGCACATGTTGCCCTTGCCCTCAGATCAAGGGCGGATCTATGTTGGGGCCCGAGGGGCCCGCCCCCCCTTTTTTCGCTTCGTAGTGTTAATTTATCCGTATTTCGTCCGAAAAATTTTATATTTATTAAGCCGGCCCACTCCACAATTTCCTTCAAAATCCGCCACTTCGACTCTTTCCGTAATTAAACCCTGAAACTCTTTTAGTGAAACACTCTGGTTACGGTTACTCGGCATCACATTGTTGAAGTTTTCCAGTAACCCTAAGTTTTCAGAACACACAAAACCCTAAGTTTTCAGAACACACAAGATCATCCACATAGTGCTCGGATTCTTTCCCGTCGCTCTAGAATGCGCTTACTCCGACTTGTTGAATTTCCAGGTATGACCATCTTATGACCTTATAAGCCTCATCGTCGTCATCTTCATCATCTTCAAACCTGCTTTTCAAACTACTGATCAGTTGTCGGGACCCTTCACAATCGTTTTCTAATGTCAATCCCCTCTTCAAAACTTCCTTTAATAAGTTTTCATCAAGGTTCATGACGAACTCCAATCCTTTCACTTCCAACTTTTGGCCGTCAATCAACCTGAAAGTATAGCCGTCTTTCGAGTTATCATAGTCCCATGATGCGAGGGTTTCCATCTTGTGCTTTAGTGTTGATTTGATTTTTTCTCTATTTTTGTGAGACTTTGATTTGGGGGTTTTGATGATGTGAGTTGAAAAGATGTTTACAGATTTGTTGCCTCTTCAGTTGCCACGCATTTACCTTTCAAAAAAAAAAAAAAAAAATTGCCACGCATTTAAGAGATACGCGTTGTAACCAAGGTTGTCAGGATTGGGATCCTACCTAGGATCGTTTTCGGCTTTGCAAGATTGTGATCGTAGGATCGGATCGGGATCGTAAGATCCTATGAAAATGTATATATTTTTGTATAGGGGTTGTAGTTTTATATTTCTATATAATATTTTATATGATAAACGAATCTAAATAGATGATAAAAGAAAAAGTTACAGAGTATATGTTTAAGTACCGTAGTAGTATAATATTAGATATATTGCAATGCACACTTGCACAAAGTTACTACATACGTGCACCTACTTCTTGTTCAATGTTTTTTTTAGAGGTGAGCATGGGGCGGTTTGGGGCCGTTTTTGGCTAAAACCAAACCCCGATCCAAAAGTTCGGTTTTATGTTTTTTAAAACCAAAATCCGCACCAAAAGTTTGGTTTGGTTTTTTTCGGTTTTTGGTTTTTGCTGTTTGGTTTTCGGTTTTTCTATTTTTCGGTTTTCGGATATCCAAAATTTTCTATTACGATTTATGTTATAGCCATTATTTTAGCTAAGTTTTTTTCAATTCGGATATCCTAAATTTCGGATAACGGTTTTATATATCCAAATATCTATAATTTTTGAAAAACCTTTATATGAGCTCTAAAACTGACATTTCTTAAAACCCAATATTTTTAGTAAATTCTAATCAAATTTTCGGATATCCGAATACGGATATTTTTTGAACACTCCCAACCTAAATCAAGAAATCCTATAAAGTAAGTTGAATATTTTGCCGAAAAATAATAAGATTTCATAACATGTATATAAAGATAAGATGTGTGAACATATATGAAATAAAGAAAACTAACTTTACGAATTTATTGTTGTGTCTAAATAAACACATGTTAGGAATATCTAATACACATGTCTTTTAGTTTTTGGACTTTGGTGATAACTTGTATCAAAACCAAAATGTATATTATTAGTTTTATTAATATTAGTATAGGGCGGTTCGGTTTTTTCGGTTTGGGTTTTCATATTAAACCAAAAACCGAACCAAAACTTTTAGTTTTCTTAAAAACCAAAACCGCACCATCGGTTTTATAATTGGTTCGGTTATTTTCGAGCGGTTTTTTCGGTTTTTCGGCTTTTGGTTCGGTTTTTCGGTTTTGTTGCTCTCCCCTAGTTTTTTTTATCATAGGTTTTTTTGAGATAACATTTAGATTAATGCAAAAATATAGTGTTAATTTATTGATACATGATTCTGTGACTTTTTTTTACTATAGTATAAAGATTAATGCAAAAGGATAAATGGATTGTATCAGAAAATGAAACGACATAATTTATAATAGAGGGCAACACAATATTTTTTTTCTTGATAATCAAATAAATTAAATTAGAATATTATGATAATATTACTGAAATTTTTTAACATATAATTCATGCTTTTATATAAACATAAAATAAATTATGAACAAAATTGGGTCAAGTATCTAGATGGATTACTTAAAAAACATGCTTCTGACATGTTACAAAACACGAAATCGTTTTTCATAATAAACCCAAAAAGACACATCTAAATTATTTCTAAATAGTCCATAAAACCATAATGATTTAACACTATTTAATCTTGCAAAAGACAATCAATTAACAACATCAAAATAATAGCTTTCATGAATAATTCTTAGTCATTGGGCTTTAAGACATGGACATATGCATAATAAGTTGATATAGCAAAAAATTAAAAAAAATAAATAAATAGGCGATCCTACGATCTTACGATCCGATCCTACGATCATACGTGCGATCCTACGATCCTGATACGATCCTACTTGAATTACGATCTTGTTAAGATCCTGATCGTTTTTTGTGTGTAGGATCGTACGATCTTACGATCAGGATCACGATTTTGACAACTATGGTTGTAACTATTTATGTAGTGACGTTTGATATAACTATTTTTGCAATAAACGCGAATATTATTTTGTTTTTAAAATCTTTAAAAAAGAAAACTGCTTTAGCTAAAAATCAAATTGATAAACTCACGAGATTTTTTATGGATAGAAAACTACAACTACATGTCACAGTAACTATTTTTATTTTATTTTTTCGTTTTGCAACATTTTAAGGATTAAAATGTTTCTCGTCTTATTTAGCACCATTTTGGATTCAAATGCTCATTATTTATTTATTACTATAACTACATAAACAATAAAACATAAATTCGTCTACATGAATGGAGATCATTATTGATTTAAAAAGTAATCAAAAACTAAAAACTTCTTGTTAAACCAAACTCGAATGTTCTAACAAAACTTCTGTACATAAACCAAAAATGATGATATATTGATATTAAGTTTTTGAGCTAATAACAAAAGTAGTAAGTGGTAGTACCTAATACAAAAAGAACATCCTAGAAAGTTGGCTGTAAAGATGACTGTATATCGAGAGAAAGGAGGATAGGCAAACAATAGCATAAGGTTACCTATCCATGAGTAAGTATTCTTAGAATATTTGAATCATAGCCATAAACAAATAAACATATAACATCAAGTACGCAGCGGAATAACAAGATCTACACACATGTAATTAATTAACTAAATTAAAATAATGCGTACCTTTTGGTTTCTAGCAAGAACAAGAAACCGGATCTCCAAGAACAAGATAAACCCTAGATTAGGGTTTAAGTGGATCGACTAAAAGGCTAGTCGAATGGGGAATAACTCACAAGCTAAAGGAAGCTTGTTCTTCGTTCTTGTACACACGTATTACTAGCGTCTCAATATGAAAAGCTAGGTTCTAATTCACAAACACAACCAACACTTAATGTATAAGCAAGATTGATTATACCCTAGGTGTTAGGGCTTGAAAACCGATCGGCCGCACAAAGAGGAGAAGAAGAAATAAGTTGGTTTGCTAGAGAATTAGGATTCGGGAATTACAAACACAAGGGGTTTGTATTTATAGGCTCCCAAATCTTGTTCTCCAAGCTACCAACCGAAAAGCCTAACCCATGAGGAGGGTCGGCCGAATCTAGAGCCCATGGGAGGGGTTCTAGATCCTTCTTGCTTCTATTTCACATTTAGTCCTTTAACTTAATATTTAACGTCCGTTATCCAAACTCCATTAAATACTAACGACCGTTAAGTGTTTGTTTGTGAAATGAATAATTAAATGATAAATCATTATATTAATTATTCAAACATTGAAACTCATACGTAATGTGTGCAATCCCGAAGTCTCGTGTTCGAAACTGGACATACAAATATTAATTTATATCCACAAACTCTAACAAGTAGCAACAGAAACTTCCCCACAACAAAGTAAGCAGCAACAAAAGCTTACCAACAAAACATGAGCAACAACAGAAGCTTATCACAAGTATGAGCAACAATAAGTAATCGATAACCCAACATATATTGTACCAATAAAAGCTACCGACACTCGTTTAGCAAAACCGAGTACGCTTTCCACCCCAAATCATATCAATGCAGGGGCTACGAAACTCACCTTAGGCAAGCAAACAATCTCCAAAAGGTGAATAAGCAAATGACCGAAGAGCACGATGATCACAACCTACTACAACATCATTAAGTCAATAAACATACCCGACACGATAAGGTTAAGTCACCTAGGCCATACCACAACCCCAAGGATAGATTATTTAACGAGACTTGAATATAAGAGTTGAAAAAGAGGAAAGTTGTGGCGCAACATATGGATTTTCGGACACAAAACTCAATTTCTATTACAATTGACCAAGCTACACGTAAAATCAAAGCTTTTCACTTTACCACAACTCACTACAAGTATAAACAAGCATAAAAATCAACTCATTTCACAAACCCACTTTCAAAATCAAAAAAAACCCCTTTTAAAACCCTAGATTAAATTAAATCTAACAAAAACTCAAGATTTGACCAAGTTTTGCAGAAATCTTGCAATCCATGACAATAATAACATGATATAAGTATAAAAGAAGTAGTTTTTCTTACAAAAAAATGTTACCTTGAAGCAAAATTCGAATTTGAGATAAAGAGGAGGAAGAAGACTTGTTCTTGGGCTTGAAATGGAAGAAACTCTTAACTTTTATAGAAGATTATTATTATTATTATTCAATTCTAGTTGATTTTCTTGCCAAATCTTGTAACTCCACCAACAAGCATCTCTCTAACCACATTTAACAGACGTAAACAAATTGGTGTGTTGGGCAACAAAAATATGATTGGTTTGTCAGATACGATCACAGATTTTTTAACTACTTTAAAGATAATCTAATGACCAATTTACAATACTTCAGCAACATAACATTCCAATTTATAAGTTTCAAAACATTAGCCAAATTCAGAAAAACTGATGATGCGCGTGATGTGTCGTTGCGGTTTAGCAGTTTTAATGCCTACTCAAGTTTTAAATTTATATTTAGCCGACTTATCAATAACACACACACTTAACGAGCAGTGTACCCGGTCAGTATGAAGATAATGGTAAGTAGAGTGTCGATCACTAAGAGTGGAACGTATTATCTCGTTATTCTAATCAGTATTTTAATATCCTAACGCAAGGGGGTTTCAGCCTGAGAGACTGGCACGATTTGTTGCAATTAAAATAATAAAATAAACCAATAGGCACGAATCAGCAAGTAGCACACACGTACACAGATAGATACTCGAGACAATAAGAGGGCTGTCCTTATAATTAAGTAGATTGTCACTTGTTTTATTGATAGCTTTATATGAAGTGTATGTAGTTAATCCTTTCTCGTTGGTCCTATTCTTATCGGCGAGTAAACCCTTAATGATTACTTATGTCTAAAAGTTATTCCTAAGTGATCAATTTAGAAACAACCGTGGGAGCCACATTATGTCCCGCAGTCAAATGCCCGCAAGCCACTAATAAACACAGAGGTTATCAATGCACTAATAAGTAGTAACCAAAGACATCAACATATAAACTTTAATTGATGGGAAAGCAAGTATTAAAGGGAGTGCAATCTTTCCGTTGTCACATTACACAAGCCACCAATCCTGATGAATTAAAGTTTGCTAACACAATAAAACAAAACTACTTAATGAATTAAATACATGCAGCGCCTTCTTACAGCTCTTGTATCTTTGATTTGGGTGTGTCTTGTGCTGCCTCCTTGACTGAATTCGTCCTTTGTTCCTACTGTTCGGTCTTCGGTGTTAGGGTTTTGGAACTTTTTAATTCGTCTGGTCTACGGGGTATTTATAGTTTCTGTCTGAGGGAAGATGCGGCGCATCTACTAAGTAGATACGGCGCATGTACTTAACTTCGCGTGGGGTCCAAGATTATAATATTCAGGAATATTCGTACACCGCCAGAAGATGCGGCGTAACTCTTTATTAGATGCGGCGCATGTCCTCTTGTATCTTGGATCGTATCTGGTGATATCTTGATAGAGATGCGGCGCATGTTGAGAGTGAGATGCGGCGCATCTGGAGCAGAATTGACTTGATCTTGTCCATGTCAGTAGACTTTCACTTTATGCACGTTTTGCTCCTTAATTAGTCCAAAATAGCTAAGTTTCACCAAATGCTTGTTTTTACCTGAGAATTACAAAAGTAAACAATTAAGTATCAATCCTCATACATAATATAGTAAAACAAGTCAAATTAATAGGATAAATGATAGTAATAAAATGTACTTATTTGAGTTCATCAAATATCCCCCCACTTGAACTTTACTTGTCCCCAAGTAAACCTTAGAATTTCATTTATGAAAATGTATCCTAAAAGATGTTAGGATTTATTTTTATATTTAAGTATGTATTCGTTTAATTCATAATCACACAACTAAACACTTAACGAATTAGAAGTAAAATAAAATAAGTCGATAAAAGCAAATCTAATCGTTTAACTGTCCAGTCGCGACGAATATTCTATCATAAGCTTGGCAAGTATACACATCTCCACCACTAAAGCTAAGGAATAACAAGTCTAAAGCGGTAAAAAGGGTTTTTAGGCTTAGGGGTTAATTATTCTTAATCACTATCGATCTCAAATTCCAGAAAAGGCGACAAAATCACAAATACATGATCGAATCCACGAACACGATACTTGCAATTGCTCAAATCCTTAACTCGAATAGGCTAAAGATAGGTCCAAACTTCACCAATAATAATATATCAAAAAGGGCGACAAAATCATAAATACATAGCCGAATCCACGACTACGATACTTAAGATTGCTCAAATCCCTAATCTCAATAAATCAAAGGTTTGGTTGGATAAAGAATAATAAAGGGCATGGATAACATTTGGGATATAAATTGGTGTAAAATGAAAAATAAACAAAACAAATAAATTAAAATCCTAAGTGTGGTTAATCACTATCCCAACCATCCCATGAATAAGACTCATATCATTGAATAACTCACGCTTTAACACTTGAAACACACGCTTTAGGTAGACACGAATTATACTCAACAAAATCTTAATCAAAGAATAAACCTTAACTGGCGTTCCCATAACTGCCAATTCCCATTCAATCCATAGATATAATACAACAAATAGTGGTGATATCGACCACTTACATAACTTTACATAAGTTGGTTAAAATAAGCATCCAACTTTTCTTTCTTTTTCTTTTTCTTTTCTTATTTTTTCGATTTTTTTTTTTTTTTTTTTTTTTTTTTTTTTTTTTTTTTTTTTTTTTTTTTTTAAACTTTAAACATAAACATAGATGTGTAAAATTTCACCACATCACTACAACTTTCTTTCCGGATAATTTTTATTCATACTTTTCATACTTCAGAAATAATGGTAATAGTGAAAGTAGTAAACACACGAAAAATAAACTCAAAGATATACAATATTTACTTTCACTCCAATTTGCATTGTGCAATTTCCCGACCTAACCATAGATAATGAATTACGCACACGAACACAGGTAATGTAAGGAAACACACTCTGCCTATAGCAATTAACCAACCACGGATTCTAATCTACAGGGTAGGCTAAGGTGTAAGGGTGTAACGAAATATTTTAAACATAGGTGTAAGAAACGAAAGGAATGGCTCTGAGTGTTTTTCTAGGGGTATCTTACTCTAAAAATGAGAGTAACAAAAGGGTTTATACGGGGGTTAACTAACCAGTGTAGTTAGCTAATAACACATAACATATAAAGGCTATTTGGTGTAATCCTAGAATTTTACCAATTTAGACAAGTCATTCCAATTATATAAATAATACTCATTATGGTGGTCTCGAATAGTATACAAGCCAAGTTCTAAAGTTTACAAGTCACCGGCACACTCATAGATTTGTGAATTTTGAAAAATCACAATTTTTGAAAATAACGTCATGTGTGCAGTTATGTAACTTAGATCTTAAACAAAAACATGCTAAAAAATTTTTAAGTTTGATATATTAAGCACATTTTAAGCATAATTTTTGAAAAAGTTTAGGACAAGTAAGTGTTAAGTGTTCTAATTCTCCAATCCCCCCACTTAAGTTAAACAACGTCCTTGTTGTTTGTATAAAAGGTTAAAAACTGGAAAATAAAAGAATTAGAACGGAAAAACTCCCCTGAGATTTGCTCGGTATGATCCTCCATTAGTATAAAAGCAAAAATCATCTTCTTGTGGATTAGAACGTTAAAGCTTCATACTTGATGTATCCACAGGAAATCCAGGAAACTATAATACCACCAACACTTTAAAACACATCTAAGATAAGAAAGGTTCAAACTTGCATAATACATTAGTAGTTAGGAAAAATAAAACTTAAAAATTAAAACTGAAAATCATCAGGTCAGTCGATGCGCCGTATCTTATTGAAGAAGATACGCCGTATCGAGCCTGGAATAATACGGATCAGAATAAAGATGCGCCGCATCCTTAACCAGGGATGCGCCGCATTAAAATAAACTGATAAATAGTTTTAAAGTCGAAAATAAAAATGCAGAAAAATAAAATAAGATATGACCATTTGCAGAGGATGCGTCGCATCTCAGAGTTGAGATGCGCCGTATCTTCGTGCGGCCTGTACTGAAAATAAAACAAAGTAAAGGATAGGATGCGTCGCATCTGTTTAGGCAGATACGGCGCATGTAGTAACCAAACAGACTGTTAACAGTCTGTTGTAAAATGACTCGTTCCACGGTCTAATCTCATACGTCCTCACGTACTCTCATGCTGAACTTAATGCCAGTCTTCATCAAACATAACAAGAAATATAAACTGAAACATTAAACATAAGAATAGTGATTAGTACAATCCAAAATGAATATAAGTAATGTGCGAAGAAACGTGTCCATAATGAAAATGCAAAGAGTAGTCAAGCTGTGGGCTGGTCGGGAGTCACGTCATCTGATTGGGCCCCAGAAGTACTAGCTTCGTCAGTCCTGCGGCGAACCCTGCGCTCGTATCTAATAATCCCTCTGACATAAGCACCGTCTGGGAGGTTGTGGCTGACCCCATTAAGAGCCATCAACCTACTGACACCGTCGACCAACCAACTCGTATCTCTCCTCACTCCAGCGAGCTCAACTCTCTGTGCCTCGAGAGCCTCTCTCAATGACCTAACCTCTAGCTCCACTCTCTCGACTCTCTGTCCAATAGTGCGGGGAGCTGGTGCTGGAGCGTGTATCTCCTCCTGAGCTGGAGCAGCAGCCGGGGCTGCCTGAGCATCCCCCTGCTCTGGCTCAGCAGGCCTAGGTGGTCCTAGTGGTGCCCAGAAGTACCCATCTATCATCTCTGCACATATCCCAAGCCTAGTCGCAAGGTAGTCCGCATCCATAGCAGGTAATCTAGCAACATCAACCGGAAGATCATCGGGAATCTCATCACCTAATACCCCAAAGTGCCTAGCAAGACGAGAGACAAAGTGACCCCCAGTCATTTGGCTCTTACCATCTCTCCCTGGAGCAACTCTGTGTAAATAATGTGCTAAGAAGTGAGGGATGTTCACCACAGCTCCCCGTCCATGCTCCGTAAGAGAAAAAGGTCTAAAGTAGTCACCTTCTCAGGGGATTGTCCCCTTCCGGCAATAGTCAGGGCAATCAGACGATGACAGAGCCTCCTCATCGGCTCTCTAATCAGTGTGTATGAGGGAGTGGTGGTGGTAGAGTCACCTCCAGATGAGATCTCAGCCCAATAATCTCCCAACTCCCCACGATCTGAAACAGCTCTCAAACTGTTAGCCCAATAATCTGTAAAACCTGGAGATGCCTTCTCTGCTGTAGTATGCAACCCAAAAGCTAGTATAAACTGCCCCATAGACATCCTTCTCTCAAAACCACCCAGTCTAAATACCAGAGTGTCGAATGTGTCGAGACCGAGATCAGTCTCCCTATAGTGTATAGTGCAGAAAAACTCCAGCATCAAAACCTTAATCAACGGTTCTTCAATCCTAAACAGCCTTTCCCAGGTGTAAGACCTGAATAAAACCTGCCCCTCCTGATCTTTGTGTATCATCTCAAACCTAGTTCTTAACCCCTCAGCAGCGTTACCCTCGTCAATATTCTCGATGCTGTCAAAATCCAAAACTGGAACACTGAATACCTTCCTCTGATAAAACTTTCGAAGCCTAGTCATGTAATCATCAACAGCACCCTGTGCTAGTCCCATTGTTTCAAAACGAAGCCACGGGTGTCTACGTGCAGGCTCAGGTAACGCCATCTGAAATAAATATTCACAGTAAGTAAGCAGTCTGCAACATAGGTAGATACGGCGCATTGGATTAAATCAATGCGGCGTATCTGTATAAAGTATAAGAGATGCGGTGCAAGACAATAGATACGGCGTATTGAGATGCGTCGTATCTAGATCAATCAATACGGCGTATCTATAATTTTATCAATTTTAAAATGGGTCGTTACTCCGCATTAATCAACCTAGATGCGCCGCATCTAAAAGCATATCAGTACAAAATAAAGGGTTAGGCACGTTTTTCAAGAATCCGTATCCGTGACGTAAACTCCCGCATTATATCACAGACCAAATTTACTGAATTATTCCTATCAAAAACTTCTATCACACTTTCCCTCTAAAATTTAAAAACAATCACCCAAAACCCTATATTTCGTTCGATTAAATTAGTGCCAAATTCGATGTCCAAATCTAAAATTAACTTAGGGGAAATTATCAATGCTAAGTTCTAATCATATCCCTATATCGTTTAAGCCCTAATCGAAGTGGACATATAAACCCTAATTTTTATAATTAAACGAAATTAAATTAAAATAGAACAATTACCTTAATTGGATGATTAGGAGAAAGGTTATAGTTCGGATTAACGGAGGATTTAAGAAAGATGATCGGATTTCGAGTATAATTTTAGTGCGTGTTCTTAACTGTGTGTATTCATGCGGCGTATTCCCGTCGTATTTATAGGGCGACACGATGCGCCGTATTAGAAAATTGGAATGCGCCGTATCTATTTAATTTCGTTGACTAGTCAATAAGTCCTAGTTGGTCGAGGATACGGCGCTTTGGATATTTAGATCCGCCGTATCTCTATGTTAGTTAACGAAATTTAAATGAAGAACGTACCTTGGCCTCCGCAACACAGTTCCTTATACATCAAATTTGGGTAAAAACGGCACACCATATAGATGAATTCAAAATAAGAGTAATAGGCATAAACGTTTCATTAATAATTGTAATCTTATTGTTTAGTGGATAAGGATTTATTCCGAGGTTATGAACAAATATCGTTTTTGAGCATACAAAATTAAGATTACGAATTGAATCAGACGTATAATAAGGATAATAAAACTGAGATCATAGTGTAGAGAACTTTCCTTTGGGCAGTTGAATTATCGTAGAGTTTACCTGGGATTCTACTTCAAGAATTAAAGAAGTTCAATGTTACCAGTACTGAGTTTTCCTCCACTCATGTCCTCTTATGTTTGGTCACTTCAGCTAGCGTCTCTTGGTTTGGTTCAGAATGTAATCCTTCTTGGTGATGCTTGAGTCATCATTTATCCTGAAAATAAACAACTTGCACACGAGAGTAGCGGACCGATCAAAGTAAATATCAAAAATCAACTATATTTATCAAATTATATTCGTCGTATTAACAAAAGTTAATGCGCCGTACTTTCGTTACGTTTTAAAAATAAAAGATTTTTGATTCAGTAAGATGCGCCGTATCGATAGAGATCGATACGCCGTATCTGTTTAATAATTCGCAAACTGTTTTTAATTAAAATAATAGATACGCCGTATCTGCTAAAGCAGATGCGTCGTATGGCGTTAACGTTTAGAAAAAATTTTTATTAAAAACAGATACGCCGTATCTTGGGGAAAAGATGCGTCGTATCGAATTAATTAAACGCGTTGTATTAAAAAAAATTAAACGCAATACGCCGTATCTGAGAGATCAGATGCGCCGTATCGTTTGATTTAGCACAGTACAACGATAGCAGAACAGAAAAATACGAAAAATAAAAACAAAAATTAAACACACAAACAAAAATAAAACACACAAAAATAAAAGAAAACAATTAACACACAATACAACAAATATGCAAAATAGTACAATGATGCAATTAATCTAATAAAAAGAAAAACCTAATTAAAATACTAATCAAATTAACAGATAATAACAATTCACTCCCCGGCAGCGGCGCCAAAAACTTGATGCGCGTGATGTGTCGTTGCGGTTTAGCAGTTTTAATGCCTACTCAAGTTTTAAATTTATATTTAGCCGACTTATCAATAACACACACACTTAACGAGCAGTGTACCCGGTCAGTATGAAGATAATGGTAAGTAGAGTGTCGATCACTAAGAGTGGAACGTATTATCTCGTTATTCTAATCAGTATTTTAATATCCTAACGCAAGGGGGTTTCAGCCTGAGAGACTGGCACGATTTGTTGCAATTAAAATAATAAAATAAACCAATAGGCACGAATCAGCAAGTAGCACACACGTACACAGATAGATACTCGAGACAATAAGAGGGCTGTCCTTATAATTAAGTAGATTGTCACTTGTTTTATTGATAGCTTTATATGAAGTGTATGTAGTTAATCCTTTCTCGTTGGTCCTATTCTTATCGGCGAGTAAACCCTTAATGATTACTTATGTCTAAAAGTTATTCCTAAGTGATCAATTTAGAAACAACCGTGGGAGCCACATTATGTCCCGCAGTCAAATGCCCGCAAGCCACTAATAAACACAGAGGTTATCAATGCACTAATAAGTAGTAACCAAAGACATCAACATATAAACTTTAATTGATGGGAAAGCAAGTATTAAAGGGAGTGCAATCTTTCCGTTGTCACATTACACAAGCCACCAATCCTGATGAATTAAAGTTTGCTAACACAATAAAACAAAACTACTTAATGAATTAAATACATGCAGCGCCTTCTTACAGCTCTTGTATCTTTGATTTGGGTGTGTCTTGTGCTGCCTCCTTGACTGAATTCGTCCTTTGTTCCTACTGTTCGGTCTTCGGTGTTAGGGTTTTGGAACTTTTTAATTCGTCTGGTCTACGGGGTATTTATAGTTTCTGTCTGAGGGAAGATGCGGCGCATCTACTAAGTAGATGCGGCGCATGTACTTAACTTCGCGTGGGGTCCAAGATTATAATATTCAGGAATATTCGTACACCGCCAGAAGATGCGGCGTAACTCTTTATTAGATGCGGCGCATGTCCTCTTGTATCTTGGATCGTATATGGTGATATCTTGATAGAGATGCGGCGCATGTTGAGAGTGAGATGCGGCGCATCTGGAGCAGAATTGACTTGATCTTGTCCATGTCAGTAGACTTTCACTTTATGCACGTTTTGCTCCTTAATTAGTCCAAAATAGCTAAGTTTCACCAAATGCTTGTTTTTACCTGAGAATTACAAAAGTAAACAATTAAGTATCAATCCTCATACATAATATAGTAAAACAAGTCAAATTAATAGGATAAATGATAGTAATAAAATGTACTTATTTGAGTTCATCAACTGACCACAAGAACAGAATACAAAAAAGAAAAGGGCCTTATACGGGTTACTCGGGTCAACCCGAAATAAAATTTTATAAACCATAACCTGGACCGAATAAAATTATATGTGTTTGGTTAACCGAAAACAAACCCGAAACCCATATACCCAGAGCCATTCGGGTCAGGTCGGGTTATATGGGTATGGTTTTTCAGCAATAGGGGTCAAATGAAACACATTTGCATAAGTTAAAGCATGTGTTATTTTACCTAACACATGAAAGCAAATCATTAACTAATCTTCAAGTTCTTAATAATGCCCATAAATTTATCTAAAGCATAAAAGCTAAGGTAATAAAAATTCCATCCACATCAGATTATATGTGTTTGGTTAACCGAAAACAAACCCGAAACCCATATACCCAAAGCCATTCGGGTCGGGTTATTTGGGTATGGTTTTTTTCTGTTAAGTTTATGGACAAATATTAAACGTGTACGACTAGAATCAAACTCGGGACCACGGGATTGCACACATTACGTATGAGGAATCAATGTATAATAATTAATATATATATAAACCGTTATACATTTAATTATTTAAACACAAAATAACGACTAACGGACGTTAAGTAATTAACGGGAATTGACTAACGACCGTTAGGGAATAAAATAAGGACTATAGATGGAATTAGTGGGACAAGAAGATTCCGGAATCCCTTTGGGATGAAGGATCCGATCGGCATAGGGTTTACAAAGCCCAATCCAATGCCAACTTGTGCTCTAAGTTTTCCAACTCTATAAATACAAAGGCTAGGTTATTCATTCAATGCTCTTGCATTTGCTATAACCCTAGATCTTTGTTTTCTTCTTCTTTCTTTGTCCATAACCGATCGACCAAACAACCCTTTGGGTTGATCGATCAAGGTTTTTATAAAACAAAAGTGTTTGGTTTTAATTGTGTTTAAAGATCTAGCAATCGCATTGATTCGGTTATAGTACGTGTGTACAAGATCGTGGTATAAACTCACTATAGTTTATACATCTTGGATTGAGATACAAAACGGTAAGGGGTATCTCGCTAATCCACTTTGATAATTAAAGAAAAAGATTTGAAGTATTGATTCTTGTTCTTGCTAGAATCAAAGGTACGCGTCTTTAATTTTCAGTTAATCTTTTATATGTTAAATATGATCCTAAGCTTCCGCAACGTGTTTGATTGTTATTAGAATAAATATGAACTTATCATGTTTATTAAATTCTAACAGTGGCATCACGAGCCGTTTTAATATGTAATTGAATTACCAAAACACATAAAAATCGAATCTTGGATTAGGATTACATGTTAGTCGATTTTTTAGGGTTTAGAACATGAAAAAAATCAAAACCATAATTGTGGGGGGGGGGGGCGATGCCCTCTTAATTAAAATTAGTTTGGAACCCTAAAATTAGTAACATGTTTATTTGTGTAAAGGTTGCGTATCTTGTGACTTGTAATTGATCAATGATGAAACATGCATGTTTATCATGGATTAGGGTTTATAATTAATTGTTAAGTTGTTTGTCACATGTAATAAGATAGATCTAAAATTGGGGAAGACCAAAATTAATTAAATTAATGAACTATTTATGTGCTACTTGGTATATATTTGCAAGGACTTACGCAACCAAATTGTTTGGTATATATGGTCCATTGGTACCATTTGCTCGAAAACCAATGGGAGTCTTAGTTAAATATATGCATATTTGATGAACTCAAATAAGTACATTTTATTACTATCATTTATCCTATTAATTTGACTTGTTTTACTATATTATGTATGAGGATTGATACTTAATTGTTTACTTTTGTAATTCTCAGGTAAAAACAAGCATTTGGTGAAACTTAGCGATTATGGACTAATAATGGAGCAAAACGTGCATAAAGTGGAAGTCTACTGACATGAACAAGATCAAGTCAATTCTGCTCCAGATGCGCCGCATCTTACTCTCGACATGCGCCGCATCTCTATCAAGATATCACCAGATACGATCCAAGATACAAGAGGACATGCGCCGCATCTAATCAAGAGTTACGCCGCATCTTCTGGCGGTGTACGAATATTCCTGAATATTATAATCTTGGACCCCACGCGAAGTTAAGTACATACGCCGCATCTACTTAAGTAGATGCGCCGCATCTTCCCTCAGACAGAAACTATAAATACCCCGTAGACCAGACGAATTAAAGAGTTCGAAACCCTAAAACCGAAGTTCGGACAGCAGAGCAAAAGGACGAATTCAGTCAAGGAGGCAGCACAAGACACACCCAAATCGAAGATACAAGAGCTGTAAGAAGGTGCTGCATGTATTTAATTCATTAAGTAGTTTTGTTTTATTGTGTTAGCAAACTTTAATTCATCAGGATTGGTGGCTTGTGTAATGTGACAACGAAAGATTGCACTCCCTTTAATACTTGCTTTCCCATCAATTAAAGTTTATATGTTGATGTCTTTGGTTACTAATTATTAGTGCATTGATAACCTCTGTGTTTATTAGTGGCTTGCGGGCATCCGACTGCGGGACAAGATGTGGCTCCCACGGTTGTTTCTAAATTGATCACTTAGGAATAACTTTTAGACATAAGTAATCATTAAGGGTTTACTCGCCGATGAGAATAGGACCAACGAGAAAGGGTTAATTACATACACTTCATATAAAGCTATCAATAAAACAAGTGACAATCTACTTAATCATAAGGACAGCCCTCTTATTGTCTCGAGTATCTATCTGTGTACGTGTGTGCTACTTGCTGATTCGTGCCTATTTGTTTATTTTATTATTTAATTGCAAACAAAACTGTGCCAGTCTCTCAGGCTGAAACCCCCTTGCGTTAGGATATTAAAATACTGATTAGAATAACTAGATAATACGTTCCACTCTTAGTGATCGACACTCTACTTACCATTATCTTCATACTGACCGGGTACACTGCTCGTTAAGTGTGTGTGTTATTGATAAGTCGGCTAAATATAAATTTAAAACTTGAGTAGGCATTAAAACTGCTAAACCGCAACGACACATCACGCGCATCAAGTTTTTGGCGCCGCTGCCGGGGAGTGAATTGTTATTATCTGTTAATTTGATTAGTATTTTAATTAGGTTATTTTTTTTATTAGATTAATTGCATCATTGTACTATTTTGCATAATTGTTGTATTGTGTGCTATTTGTTTTCTTTTATTTTTGCTTTTATTTGTTTTTGTTCGTGTGTTTTATTTTTGTTTTATTTTTCGTTTTTTGTGTGTTCTGCTATCGTTGTACTGTGCTAAATCAAACGATACGGCGCATCTGATCTCTCAGATACGGCGTATTGCGTTCAATTTTTTTTATATACAACGCGTTTAATTAATTCGATACGACGCATCTTTTCCCCAAGATACGGCGTATCTGTTTTTAATAAGAAAATTTTTCTAAGCGATAAAGTAATACGACGCATCTGCTTTTGCAGATACGGCGTATCTGTTTTTAATAAAATTTTTTTCTAAAACATTAACGCCATACGACGCATCTTCTTTTGAAGATACGGCGTATCTATTATTTTAATTAAAAACAGTTTGCGAATTATTAAACAGATACGGCGTATCGATCTCTGTCGATACGGCGCATCTTACTGAATCAAAAATCTTTTATTTTTAAACGTAACGAAAATACGGCGCATTAACTTTCGTTAATACGACGCATTTAATTTTAATTGGATAAGTTGATTTTTGATTAATTAATTCGATACGGCGCATTCTTAAATTCTAAAGCGGCGTATCTATTTTCTGAATAAAGTCTGATTAAATTTTAACGATTATAAGATACGGCGTATCCAACTTTTTGGATACGGCGCATCGTCTGCAGATATCAGTAACTTTAATTTTTCGTATTCCGTTTTCGTTATTAATTATCTGATATATTACTTTCTCGAGCATACCCTACTGATGCTTTTGTGATTGATTTCAGGAAGTGCATGACCAGGAGTTCTACGAGGAACTTGATTCAACCTTTTGAAGATCCTGAACGAGCCCTGCATTCGCTTAAGAGGCTTTTCAACACAAGAAGCTTTGATCTTTCAAGTTCACTCGAGCTTGATTACTTTTCTGAAGAAAAAGAGGAAGTTGAAACAGGAACAATGGGCGAAAACACTACTATGGAGGAATACATGAACAATACCCGTGCTGATTACACTTCAGGAGTTGCTAGACCAAAGTTTGATGACAAGTCAAAATTTGAGTTGAAGGGACAATTTCTCAAAGAGCTCAGAGAGAATGCTTTCAGTGGGACGGAACAAGAGGATGCTAATGAGCATGTCGAAAAGGTCCTGGAGATTGCAGATTTGTTTACTACAGAAAGTGTCAATACCGATCAACTCATGCTAAGAATCTTCCCAATCTCACTAAAAGGAGCTGCTAACAAGTGGCTAAGGAATGAACCTACTAGTTCAATCACTACGTGGGAAGGTTTGAAGAGCAAATTCCTGAAGAGATATTGTCCACCTGCTAAGACTGCTAAGAAGATGGAGGCTATCAATAGTTTCAAGCAAGAGCCTGATGAAACCCTTTATCAAGCTTGGGAACGATTTAAAGATTTATTGATAAAATGTCCTCAACACTATCTAACCCCTATGCAGGAAATAATATTGTTTTATCAGGGATTGGACGTGCCTACAAGACAGATTTTGGATGCTAAGGGAGCTGTACCTCAGATGAGTGCAACTAATGCTAGGAAGGCGATCCAAGAAGCTGCTGATCATTCTCAGAAATGGCACGATGGGACCTCTACTAGATCTAAGAGCAGCACTAATTTTGACGGGATTGCTGCTATTCAAGCTCAATTGGATAAAATTAGTAGAGAGATGAAGAAGCGAGATGAAAGAGCGTATGCTGCCCAAGTTGGATGTGAAAAGTGCGAAGGACCTCACTACACTAAAGATTGCCCGAACAAGAATGAAAGTGAGACATTTGAAGAAGCTTATTACACCCAATTTGGACAACCGTTCCGACCTTCAGCAAGATTTAGGGAAGCTAGTCCGGGATTCTATCAAAAGAACAACTTCAATCCCGCTTATCAAGAGAGGAGGCAGACTTTAGACGATACTTTAAAGCAAATTATGGCCGATGCTGCTAAAAGACATGAAGAGAATACTGCTATGATCAAGGAAATTCGAGCTTCAACGGACACTACTACAAGAAATCAAGGAGCTTCGATCAAAGCATTGGAACAACAAATTGGTCAAATGAGCAAAGTTCTTCAAGAAAGGGGATATGGAAGTTTACCGAGCTCAACTGAAACCAACCCAAGGGATCATGTCAAGGCCATAAGCACCACCGAAGAAGTCACTCCTAATATACCTAGAAGGTCGATGAATGGTAATGATGGTGCAAGACCCGAATTTTTCTTTAACTCTTCAATCAGCTTAAGGAGACTACTAAAAGAGAAGATAAAAATTGAAGAGGAGATCAAGGCAACAATGAAAGAAGAGAGCCCTGCAACCGATTCAAATGCCTTGCCTCATAAAGAAAAAGACCCAGGAAGTTTTACTCTACCTTGTTCTATTAATAATATATCCTTCAATAATGTGTTGGCTGACTTAGGAGCTAGTGTTAGTGTTATGCCTCTTAAGACATTCGCTACCCTAGGACTAGGAAAATTAGCACCAACTAAATTACTTATTGAATTGGCTGATAAAACGGTATTTAAAACGACCTGAAGGGATTGCTAATAATGTGCTAGTTAAGATTGAGCAGTTTATTTTTCCCGTAGACTTTATTATACTAGACATGCCCGAGGATGTTAAGATTCCTTTAATCCTCGGAAGACCTTTCTTGTCTACTGCCCATGCTAAGATTGATGTGTTTAAGAGAAAAATTTCATTAAGGGTAGGGAATAATAAACTAGTCTATAAGTGCCAAGATCCGGTTAAAAGCATAATTAGAGGTGTTTATGTGCTAGGATTAAGAGAGCGTATGGACCTCGATCTTGAAGCTAGACTTATGGGAGAAACATTGATTCAAAACAACTCAACTAATCCTAATCATGAAGACTTTGAGGAATTCATTGACCTTAATGTACCTACGGAACTTAGACGAAATATTGTTAGTGATTCTGATGATGAGTGGTATGATTGTGTAGTAATTAATAAACGTAGGAGAGTAGTTGAGAAAACGAATTTGAACAATGATGTGTTTATTGAACTACCACCCCACCTTGCTTATCTGTGCCTATATGATAATAAGAATTTCCCGTCTATCATTTTGTCATCTCTGCCCGTAAGGGACAGGACTTTGTTTATACAGATATTGAAGAAGAACGGCTTGGAAATTAAGGACGAGCAAGGAGTGTTCAATATTACTAAATTGGCGATGAAGGAGCGTGATGTTTCCGACTCCTTCAATGATCGATACTAATGAGCTGAACGTGAGTCTAACTTGAAGACTCTGGAATAAAGACAAGTGCTTACCGGGAGACAACCCGGATTTATCTTTTATTATTCTGTTTTCTGTGTCGAGTCAGTCCAGGCCGCACGAAGATACGGCGCATCTCAGTCCTGAGATGCGACGCATCCTCTGCAATGGTCATATCTTATTTTATTTTTCTGCATTTTTATTTTTCGACTTTAAAACTTTTTATCAGTTTATTTTAATGCGGCGCATCCCTGGTTAAGGATGCAGCGCATCTTTATTCTGATCCGTATTAATTCCAGGCTCGATACGGCGTATCTTCTTCAATAAGATACGGCGCATCGACTGACCTGATGATTTTCAGTTTTAATTTTTAAGTTTATTTTTCCTAACTACTAATGTGTTATGCAAGTTGAACCTTTCTTATCTTAGGTGTGTTTCAAAGTGTTGGTGGTATAATAGTTTCCTGGATTTCCTGTGGATACATCAAGTATGAAGTTTTAACGTTCTAATCCACAAGAAGTTGATTTTTGCCCTAATCAAATGGAGGATCATACCGAGCAAATCTCAGGGGAGTTTTTCTGTTCTAATTCTTTCCTTTTCCAGTTTTTAACCTTTTATACAAACAACGAGGACGTTGTTTAACTTAAGTGGGGGGATAGGAGAATTAGAACACTTAACACTTACTTGTCCTACTTTTTCAAAAATTATGCTTAAAATGTGCTTAATATATCAAACTTAAAAATTTTTTTAGCATGTTTTTGTTTAAGATCTAAGTTGCATAACTGCACACAAGACGTTATTTTCAAAAATTGTGATTTTTCAAAATTCACAAATCTATGAGTGTGCCGGTGACTTGTAAACTTTAGAACTTGGCTTGTATACTATTCGAGACCACCATAATAAGTATTATTTTATATAATTGGAATGACTTGTTTAAATTGGTAAATTTCTAGGATTACACCCAAATAGCCTTTATATGTTATGTGATATTAGCTAACTACACTGGTTAGTTAACCCCCGTATAAAACCCTTTTGTTACTCTCATTTTTAGAGTAAGATACCCCTAGAAAAACCCTCAGAGCCATTCCTTTCGTTTCTTACACCTATGTTTAAAATGTTTCGTTACACCCTTACACCTTAGCCTACCCTGTAGATTAGGATCCGTGGTTGGTTAATTGCTATAGGCAGAGTGTGTTTCCTTACATTACCTGTGTTCGCGTGCGTAATTCATTATCTATGGTTAGGTCGGGAAATTGCACAATGCAAATTGGAGTGAAAGTAAATATTGTATATTTTTGAGTTTATTTTTCGTGTGTTTACTACTTTCACTATTACCGTTATTTCTGAAAGTATGAAAAGTATGAAAAAATTATCCGGAAAGAAAGTTGTAGTGATGTGGTGAAATTTTACACATCTATGTTTATGTTTCAAAAAAAAAAAAAAAAAAAAAAAAAAAAAGAGAAAAAATGAGAAAAGAAAAAGAAAGAAAAAAGAGTTGGATGTTTATTTTAAGCCAACGATGTAGAGTTATGTAAGTGGTCGATATCAACACTATTTGTTATACTATATTTATGGATTGAATGGGAATTGGCAGTTATGGGAATGCCGATTAAGGTTTATTCTTTGATTAAGATTTTGTTGAGTATAATTCGTGTCTACCAAAAGCGTGTGTTTCAAGTGTTAAAGCGTGAGTTATTCAATGATATGAGTCTTATTCATGGGATGGTTGGGATAGTGATTAACCACACTTAGGATTTTAATCTATTTGTTTTGTTTTGTTTATTTTTATTTTTACACCAATTTATATCCCAAATATTATCCATACCCTGTATTGTTCTTTATCCAACCGAACCTTTGATTTATTGAGATTAGGGATTTGAGCAATCTTAAGTATCATAGTCGTGGATTCGGCTATGTATTTATGATTTTGTCGCCCTTTTTGATATATTATTATTGGTGAAGTTTGGACCTATCTTTAGCCTATTCGAGTTAAGGATTTGAGCAATTGCAAGTATCGTGTTCGTGGATTCGATCATGTATTTGTGATTTTGTCACCTTTTCTGGAATTTGAGATCGATAGTGTAAAAAAGAATAATTAACCCTTAAGCCTAAAAACCCTTTTTACCGCTTTAGACTTGTTATTCCTTAGCTTTAGTGGTGGAGATGTGTATACTTGCCAAGCTTATGATAGAATATTCGTCGCGACTGGACAGTTAAACGATTAGATTTGCTTTTATCGACTTACTTTATTTTACTTCTAATTCGTTAAGTGTTTAGTTGTGTGATTATGAAACAAACGAATACATGCTTAAATATAAAAATAAATCCTAATACATCTTTTAGGATAAATTTTCATAAATGAAATTCTAAGGTTTACTTGGGGACAAGTAAAGTTCAAGTGGGGGGATATTTGATGAACTCAAATAAGTACATTTTATTACTATCATTTATCCTATTAATTTGACTTGTTTTACTATATTATGTATGAGGATTGATACTTAATTGTTTACTTTTGTAATTCTCAGGTAAAAACAAGCATTTGGTGAAACTTAGCGATTATGGACTAATAATGGAGCAAAACGTGCATAAAGTGGAAGTCTACTGACATGGACAAGATCAAGTCAATTCTGCTCCAGATGCGCCGCATCTTACTCTCGACATGCGCCGCATCTCTATCAAGATATCACCAGATACGATCCAAGATACAAGAGGACATGCGCCGCATCTAATCAAGAGTTACGCCGCATCTTCTGGCGGTGTACGAATATTCCTGAATATTATAATCTTGGACCCCACGCGAAGTTAAGTACATACGCCGCATCTACTTAAGTAGATGCGCCGCATCTTCCCTCAGACAGAAACTATAAATACCCCGTAGACCAGACGAATTAAAGAGTTCGAAACCCTAAAACCGAAGTTCGGACAGCAGAGCAAAAGGACGAATTCAGTCAAGGAGGCAGCACAAGACACACCCAAATCGAAGATACAAGAGCTGTAAGAAGGTGCTGCATGTATTTAATTCATTAAGTAGTTTTGTTTTATTGTGTTAGCAAACTTTAATTCATCAGGATTGGTGGCTTGTGTAATGTGACAACGAAAGATTGCACTCCCTTTAATACTTGCTTTCCCATCAATTAAAGTTTATATGTTGATGTCTTTGGTTACTAATTATTAGTGCATTGATAACCTCTGTGTTTATTAGTGGCTTGCGGGCATCCGACTGCGGGACAAGATGTGGCTCCCACGGTTGTTTCTAAATTGATCACTTAGGAATAACTTTTAGACATAAGTAATCATTAAGGGTTTACTCGCCGATGAGAATAGGACCAACGAGAAAGGGTTAATTACATACACTTCATATAAAGCTATCAATAAAACAAGTGACAATCTACTTAATCATAAGGACAGCCCTCTTATTGTCTCGAGTATCTATCTGTGTACGTGTGTGCTACTTGCTGATTCGTGCCTATTTGTTTATTTTATTATTTAATTGCAAACAAAACTGTGCCAGTCTCTCAGGCTGAAACCCCCTTGCGTTAGGATATTAAAATACTGATTAGAATAACTAGATAATACGTTCCACTCTTAGTGATCGACACTCTACTTACCATTATCTTCATACTGACCGGGTACACTGCTCGTTAAGTGTGTGTGTTATTGATAAGTCGGCTAAATATAAATTTAAAACTTGAGTAGGCATTAAAACTGCTAAACCGCAACGACACATCACGCGCATCAGTTAAATATATGCATATTAAAACCATAGATAGATTATTTATAGGATTTTATCAAAAGGTTTGCATGTGGCTACATGATTTAATTGTTAAGATTATGTGTACTTATTTGGTTATTTATTTTTATTAATTACTTTAAAAAAAAAAAATTATATGACGAATTGTAAGCAAGAAAATGGTAATTTTTTGAATAGAAAATAAATTGGCCTAATAACTATGAAACTATGATGTGATAAATTATATATATTGTAAAGTCTTATGTGCCGACAGTGGTTCGCTTCGCACGGTAATTTGCTCCTAGGCGAGACTAACAATAATATAGTTTATAACATATTTTTTAAGACTTATAATCATAAACTTTTAATTGAGTGATGAGTTTTGTACCAATAGTGTGAACGGCTCACCTAGTTTAGACAAACTATAAGAGGGGTATAAGGAGGCTTGACATTAAATTGTCATCCGAAAGAGACGCGTTTTTAATTAGCCTTTAGGCGGACGTTTGTCTCTCCGCTCCTTTGTGCGTCTAATTGAAGCTACCAAGTAAGCTATTTTTTTGCACAAAATCGTCTTAAGGGTGAATTGACATCATTCCACGCGCCACTTTTGTGATAATTATCCGAATAACTTTGGTCTTTTGACTCATGCAACAGTAGGATATAGTGGTGATAATTGTAGGTAATTCTTTGATTGGTGAACCCAATACCTCAATTAAAACTTTGTTTATTTAAATCTTAGCCTAATTGGTAAAATAAAAACGTTTTGAAAACTTATGATACGAAGATGTGTGCATATGCTTCTTCGTACATATTTTGATTGTAACATCAAAATTAATACCCTAAAATTTAAGTCCATGCTATCTAATTATAAGAAACACTTGGAGTTAATATTTAGCGTAAGTGAGACCTTGCCTAGATATTAATGACAAGGTAAATTTCCATTATGCGTGAGACCAGTAATGGAGAATTTGCAGTTTCTAAATTAGACGACTTAATTAAGTTGTTAGTGAGACCTAGAAACTTAAGGCAAGAGATGGGATGAAACATGCTTACTTTGCAAATTTTAATTTGGCAAATGTAAATCCCATAATGATCTAGGAGTCAAAAATTGTTTGCCGATTATTGTTCGACAGATTACCATATTTTGTACTTTCACTACTAGCAGATCAACTGATGTAGTAAAATTATGAAAATTTAGATCCTAGTTTTCAAGAAAATTCAATGGTTATATGAATATTTCCTTGGGTATTTTATTTTCTTGAAAAGATTGTGTTATCGAAAATACTAATTTTGAATTTTGTAAATTCTTTTAATGTATTAATGCAACGTTAAACCGTAAACGTGGGACATCCTTTTAGTGGTAAATTGATCTACACCCGTAGGGGTTTTTGGCTAGAGTCAGCTTTACTAAAAGAATAAACCTAGTCTCCTTTCTTTGAGAAAAGAGTGAGACTTAATCCTATTCTTTTTCATGAATGAGAAATGTAAGATAGGAAAATTAGAATGGTCTAAATTATAGGAAATAACTCATAACAAACTTTAATAGTTAAGAAAATTGCACATTTTCTGAGTTATTAAATTAGAAGCTAGACTGATTACCGCAAAATTGATAAAATACAACTAGCATAATTTATCTGGTTGTTGTGCTTTGACCATTTAAAGATGCTACATACCATTGTGGGGATGGTAGACATATTAAGGAAAATTGCATGCCTAATTTTCAAGTTAATTGCATTGATGGATAGCCTGTCATCTATATAGTAGAATACACTCTCTTTTTTAGTACTTAAGTAATTGTTACGAATGGGTCTTCTCAAAGGTGTAGGAAAGTTAATAGCACACTATTCGCTTTGACTGGTTATGATACACTTACAATATTGTCAAATCCAGTAGGAGCATTGTGCTGTAATTACTGAATAGTGAATTATTGTAATGATTTGTAATTCATTATACATTATTAGTTATAACTTGAATTATTACTGAATAGTGAATTCTTGATAGGTGGACTTGAATTATTTGATAATCTTAAATCTTAAATAATATAAATTTTAGTTAGAGGGCTATGCATTATTGATAGGTGGGCTTGATTTTTTTTTTTTTTTTTTTTTTTTTTTTTTTTTTAATTTAATTTAAGCCGGATAAAGTAAAAAGAAAGAAAAAAGCATTTGGATGTGGGAATATGGGATGAATCATTCCCCTGTTGAAAAAGCATTTGTTTTTAGTTGAGAAATAAAACAAATTAAAAAATTAAACGACCTAAAAAAAGGTTATTACATTATTAGTTAGAGGGTTGTGCATTATTGATAGGTGGACTTGAATTATTTGATAATCTTAAATCTTAAATAATATAAATTTCTTTGTTTTTATAACTTATTTATACATTATTAGTTAGAGGGATATGCATTATTAATAGGTGGGCTTGATTATTATTATTATATATATATATTTTTTTATTTTTTATTTTTTAAATTTAAGCCGGATAAAAAAAAGAAAGAAAAAAGCATTTAGACTGAAGGGAGTGGGGCGGTTTTTCAGGCGAACCACCCCTGAAACGCCTCTGGGTCGCCGGCCACACTGCCCCCCCTAGGCGATCCAGTGGCTAGGCGGCTGTGCTATTTCTTCGAGAAAATTATAGCCGTTGGCAAACGGCTTTCTCCCATTTTTTTTAAATACCTCTATTTTCCCAAAAAATAAAAACACACAACACTTATTGTTAAAAAAAAAACACACAACACTCTTATTCTATAAAAAAAAACCCACTAGGAAAAAAAAAACAGAAAAATCGAATGGAAGATTTCGAATATTCGTCATCCTCATCATCAAGTTCCGATTCTTCGGAAGTAGATGACGCGATCGAATGTGCCATTTATAACACCGTTAATACAATGATTAAAGTCGTGAAAGAGCGGGTAGCAGATGATGGCCCCGTTTTTAGAAGAAGGGCGTATGTGAATCGTCGTCGAGAGGAGGCAAACGAGAGGTTGATGCGTTTTTACTTTGTTGATCAACCGGTATTCGATGCGCGGGTATTTCGACGACGCTTTCGTATGAGTAGGCGGCTTTTTTTGAAGATAACAAATGAGTTGGAAGAAGAGTACCCATATTTTCAACAAAATTATGATTGTCGTGGGAAGCTAGGTTTCACCGCGATACAAAAATGTACTTCCATGATTCGTCAACTAGCATACGGATCGAGCGTCGATTCATTCGACGAGAACCTGGAAATGTCGGCGAGGACTTCACGGGAGTCGTTGACCAAATTTTGTCAAGGTATTATTTTTAGAATTATTAGTTAGTATTTTTTTGAATTATTAGTAGTATTATTATTAGTTAGAATTATTAGTTGTATCATTATTAGTTAGAATTGCTACACATTTTTAGTATAGTTAGTTAGTATTTTTTGAATTGTTACTTTTTAACTATTAATAGGTATTATTGAGATGTATGGGCCGACATATCTACGTAGACCGACTTGGACGGATCTACAACGTATTTACGAGGTGCATGAGCAGGTTCATGGTTTCCCGGGCATGATTGGTAGTATTGATTGCATGCACTGGCCTTGGGAGATTTGTCCGACCGCATGGCGGGGCACACACACACGAGGGGATATTGGGAAACCGTCGTTGATACTTCAGGCGGTTGCGTCTAACGATTTATGGATTTGGAACGCTTATTTTGGTCAGCAAGGATCAAACAACGACATCAACGTGTTTGAGTCTTCACCTATACTTGAAGAAATTATATCTGGGTTGGCGCCAACAGGTTATTATATTTTTCTTAGATTTTTTAATAAATGAATTATGTATTTTATAACTTTTTATGTTTTACTAACACGTTTTCATTTTCAATTTGTAGCTACTTTTTATGCAAACGGTAATTATTACAGAGACGGGTATTATTTGGGTGATGGCATATACCCGGAATACACTACCTTTGTGAAGACTTTCACCGACCCAATTGATGAAAAAAGAAAATACTTTAAGAAGAAAAAAGAGTCGGCACGGAAGGATATTGAGCGAGCGTTCGGGGTTTTGAAAAAGAGGTGGAAAGTTGTTAGTTTTCCATCAAGATATTGGGACAAGGAGAAAATGTATGCCGTCATGTATACTTGTATTATTCTCCATAACATGATTTTGGAGGATGAGGACAAGGCATATTGTCAAGATTTCAACGAGCACGACCAGACATTGAACCCCGAGTATTGGACTCAAGAAACTCCAATGGAGCAACGGATTGAGAATTCAAATGTCGTTAGAAGCCGCGAAACACACAATATGCTTAAGGCGGATTTGGTGGATCATGTATGGGATAATTGTGGCACGAATGAAGACGAAAACGCGCCTCCAGAAGTCGACGAATTTGTTAGTGATGAAGAATAATTTTTAGTATTATTAGGTATAACAATTATGTAATATTTATGTTTTATTAGTATTTAATATGTATTTTTAGTTATAAGAATAATTTTTAATATGTATTTTTAGTTATTATTTATATAAAATGTATTTTTAGTTATAAGAATAATTTTTAATATGTATTTTTAGTTATTATTTTTTTAAAATGTATTTTTAGTTATTATTAATAAGTTAATAGTGAAAAAAAAAAAAAACAATCATTACAAGTGACACTTGTCGCGAGTCGCCCTAACCTCCTAGGTAGCCCAACTTTTTTTTTTTTTTTTTAAAGCTACCCAACATGCTAACTCAGCGCCACGTGTCGCGAGTGCCCCTTAAGTAGCCCCACTCCCTTCTGTCTTATTCACCCTCAACTATACTCGGCTACTTCCCAGTACACCTTTATTCTTCCAGAGTCTTTATTACCCCTACTCACCTGCACCATCACATCAACTATACTCTGCTTCCCTTTCACCATCACAATACAGCTTTATTCTTCCACAGTCTTTATTACCCCTACTCACCTACACCATCACATTGCCCTTTTAATAATGGGAAAATGTGTATTTGTGTACCAAAATTTGACTGATGCATTCACAACCCAGATGAACCTTCACCGTCGTGGTATCTCTCCATCTCTACAATACACTAAATTATCAACAAAAGACGATCGTCGGAACGCTAAAAGTACCATCATCTCCTAAAGGTCAAGTTCAATCTAAAGCTATTTTTTATGTATGATTAGATAACTAGATTTGCTAAGTATTGCTTGAGCTTAAATTTATCGTCAATCTGGCCCGTGCACAAAGAAATTACTAGTAGTAAAGAGAGTACGTTATTAAAAATATTGTGAAGTATTGTGGTTGATGCGTGGGTTTTGCAACCTTACAACAGGTTTTACCTCTCGAGGGATCTCAAGAGGCTTACAACCCCACCAGGCAGTGTACCTGACCGATGTAGTATAGTGTAGTGGTAAGTACGGGGGATTGATCGTTCTCCACAGGGAATAGTGTTCGTTAGGTGTGAAAGGCTACTCTAATTAAGTCTAAGGGTTGAGGAAGATTCTTTTTATGTTTTTTATAATTTTATGAAAGCAAGTAAAATCTCGGGTTTTGAAGGAGTGGGCGGAATTAGTTGCTAGTCAACTAACCCAAATTACTACAAATGCAAATAAAATAAAATAACAAAAATGAAAAGTGGTGAGAAACTTATGTGTAGAGAAATGTGTTTACTTAGATTTCCTTACTCCCTAACTATCTTTTACCGGTTAATTAGTGTGTATTAGTCGCGTGGATGACGGGTGTATTCCTTAATACCATTCGTGGGGTGGCGTACTTACTTCCCCAAACTCTACAAGCTCCTACTTCACTCCTATGTCGAGCCGGCTAGGAAGCTCCTAACATGGGATCACTAGAATTCGCTTGTGCATTAAATACAACCATAAAAACCTTTAGTACGCGTTTGGTTCATGTTTCTTAAGACGTTCAAGCAAGTTACCGAATAGGAAGTTAGCCAGTTTTCTTAAGCCTAACATAGATAAACAATCATCCAATACAACTAACAACACACTAACAACCAATAATCAATAGCTAGGTTTCATTAGATCTAAGCAAACACAAGATAAAATTAGCCTAACATGTTAAACAAAAGACAAGCATAAGATAGAATCAAACAACACATAGACATATTGAATGATTAATTGATAACTTATCTTTCAATGAAACATGGAAGATCTCAGGGCAAAAAGCCCTGAAAAAGTAGCTAAAATCGTCTTAGGGTTTTTATCCCAAAATTCCACACACTAAGCTCTCCCTCAATGACAAAAAATTAGAAAACTATATATAGACTTTGACATCTGACGGCGTCACCTTATGGATTGTGACGCCGTCACCTCGCCGCTTTTAGGGTTCCCGGATGACCATCTTGACGCCGTCCCTCTTTAGCTCTTCAAAAATCCATTCTGGCTTATCAAGGCTTGACGCCGTCGGATCCTGAACGTGACGCCGTCCCCTTATGATTTAAGCCGTGACGCCCTTGATTTAGTTAAAGCGTGACGCCGTCAGAATTCTCATGCAAACTCACTGGCCCGTCATGAGTAAATTTCACATCCAACTTTTCTTGCCAAAGCATGACGCCGTCCCATGTTAATTGTGACGCCGTCAAGAGTAACTTTTAGCCGATTCTTGAGACTTTGCCGTTTTCTTCACTTTAATGCTCCAAAAACGTCCAAAATGCCTCCTTTTCCAGATTTCTCCTCAAAAGTACCTAAAATGACAAAAGGAACGATTTAGGGCAATATTTGATCAAATAAATACGATTTCGGGCTTAAATGACCCCTTAAAAGCGGTACACTTTTCGCCTCATCAAATACCCTTACACTTGAGATTTGCTTGTCCTCAAGCAAATGCGCTTTTATTCTAATCAAAATACAAGTTAGGGGTCATTTAATGCAAACATAAAAGTAATTACAACAAATAATCGTTCCACTTCAATCATAATAAGCACGGAGATTACATACTAGCACCTCACAAGTAGTGTTTAGATACTCACATCTCTCAAGTGTCATCAAAATAAATCTCATAAATGAAAACGGAAAATATCTCTCACTACCTGTCATAGCAAATAGATTACCATAGGCTTGGGAAAGGATCGAAAACCTCCTCCACTAGGCGTAAGCACCTAAGATAAACTATCAAAGAGGGCTTTTAAATGGGTTATAACGTTAGGTGTAGGGAAAAGGAAAACACGGTTTTGTTGGATAAAGGATATTTTACTGGTGGCGAGTTAAAGATCTTGATCAATTACATGTACTATACAACGTTGCTAAGCCAAGACTAGACTCGATCTTAAGCTAGAAACAAAATAACAAAATAACAAAAATATAAAACAAACATAAAATAAAACGGGATGGTAGTCCGTATGTTTTTTTTTTACTTTTCTTTTTCTCATTTTTTTTTTGTATTTTTCTTGATTTTTTTTTTTTTTTTTTTTTTTTTTTTTTTTTTTTTTTTTTTTTTTTGCATACACTTTTACCCTACCATCCAAAATAATACATCATAGGGGCGTTGCATCCCCTTACACTTGAACTTTTACATAACTTTACAAATAACTATTCTAATGACTCGAATTAAGATAATTGAAAAACTTGGAGTACTTTTAAAACATTTAGCACATATGGGGGTAATAAATGATGTTCTTCCCCATTACTCCATAACACTAGTACTTTGCCCATGAGTCCCAATCGTCCCAAAACAATATGTACAAGGATATGACTCGACTTAGCAACCATGTAATCAACTAGATAATTAACTTGGGTTTAAACAAATGTTGTAACAATAATGCACTAAAAATGAGTGCATACAAGGTAGGCTAAGGCGATTTGGGTGTACATTTTAGTGGGGTGTAAACAAATTCTTCCTTCAAGTAAAATGCTTAAAGGTCGAAACGAAAAGATAGGCTCTGAGGGGTGTACTAGGGGTATCGTGTACTAAAAAATGAGTACAACGCAAAGGGTGTGGGAGAATTACTTGACCAATGTAGCCAAAGTAATTATAACAAAAACACAGGTGTAAAACAATGGGTTAATCCTAATGCCTCTTATCATGTAGTAAATCTAACTACACGAATGTAGTCTCACTTGTGGCCTTGGAATGGTCCTAACGCAAGTTCTAGAGTCTAAGTGCTACCGGTACACACATCATAGCATAAATGCTTTTCCTACCAATTCTAGGGGCGAACCTCACATATTTGGGGGTGGAAAATTTTTTAGTGGTACGGTTTTTGTGCTAGTCATATAACTCCTATCCGTGAGACGCTCATTAAGATCAAAGTTTCACTCCTATATGTTGTAAAAAATTTTAAATTTGGCACTAAAATTACCTTAACAAGTATTTCTCTCAGTTTTATTACACATCTACTATTAAACAAACAAAAATCAAGCGCAATTGTATTCTCAAAAATCGTACTTTTACCCTCCCCTTACACTTAAGATGAACATTGTCCCCAATGTTCAAATGACAAATGTAAAAGCATAAAGTAAAAGAATGAAATCAAATACTCCCCTGATTCGCTCGTTGGATAATGAAATTACACGGTTAAATCTTCCTCCAAAGAGAATGTTGAAGCTCCATGACTAATGCATCGCCATAAGCTTGATTCAAAACATTTCCTTGTCCAAAATAACCTGTTGAACCTGAGAAAACAAACACGAAAACCTGCATAACATCGGCGGGATAAAATCTATATATAAGGATATAATGCTTGTGGAATGATAACTTTGCAGATTCCTGGAGATTATAAGTTGGAGATTTTAATAAAAACTTTTTATGAAAACAAAATTTTCAAAAATTTCTGGAAATTAAATCTGACGCCGTCAGGTTATAACCCCTGACGCCGTCAGAAATGACCTGACAAAAATTTTCATTTTAAGTTTCCGGAAAATTTCTTGAAAAACCTTTACCTTACTTCCTGGAAATCCTGCAAAACATCATTATGACTCGATACAAGCATTTGACTCAAACAAATACGAATATGTATGCTAACTTATTATTATTATGATTCATGTTCATTTGTGTTCTAGTAAACCGATTTAGATTTCCCTTACACTTATCTTTTGCAAAATACCTTTATATGTAGTTAAGACGAAGTTAAAAACAACATAAAGCATTTTCACAAAGTACTTTTGAACATGAATCAATACTAATAAAAATTAAACACACATACGGAAACGAATAAAATCAAACAAACAAATAAATAAACACGCAAAGCAAATAAAACAAATAAAGCTTGGGTTGCCTCCCAAGAAGCGCCTTTCTTTATTAACGAGTCTTGTAGCTAGACTCAAAGTCACGTACATTACGTAATTCCATCATTCATAATGACGTATCCCTGATAGATATGATCCTTGTTATCAGGGTGGTGGTGTCTCAGTCGCTCGACATTCGCGGTCACTTCACCTCCTCCTTTGCTGGTCAAGCTTACTATCCCATCTTGGTGTAAACTTTTAATTATGAACGGTCCGTACCACCAGGGACTTGGTTCATTAGTAGGTGCTTCAGTTTCTGAATGCCTTAGGAGCACTAAGTCCCCTTTTGTAAATTCAACGGGGTTATTGGTTTGCTCCTCAGCCTCAATGTAATCGTAATTTCCACCTTTACATTCTCTAATCTCATTTTCCATATAACTCTTAATCCTCGCCTCCCATGCAAGAATTTTCTCTCGAACATTACCACGGATTATATTGGGGTTAGCCTCCATCTTCTTCTGCAGAGCAACATCTCGTATATGTCGTGGGATCGTTGGGAAGTTTATTGTTTTCTTCCCCTTCTTCATTTGGATGGTGCTATTTTCGTAATTGATTTGTGCTCTAGTGGTAGCGAGAAAGGGTGCCCCAAGGATTATTGGCATATTCATATCATTTCTCTCAATGATCATGAAGTCGACCGGATACAGAAATCCGGCAACGTTGACCAATACATCTTCTGCAATTCCTAACGGGTACTCATAAGAATGTTTCGCAAAGGAGAGTTTAGTATGGGTGATGGATGGCAACTCATCGGTTAACTGGACATAAATGGATAAAGGCATCAAATTTACGTCGGAACCTTGGTCAGCTATCGCATCCAGATACTTATGTTTTCCAATGCTGCATGGTATTTCAAAGACCCCGTAGAATTTCTGCTTTTCCACTAACTTTTGTCCTATGAGGCATTCATACAATTGCCCACCGGGTAATGTGTCAGATTTATCATCCGGTTCCACCTTCTTGGACTCCTTGTTGGGTAGATGAGTACGTCGATAGTTTCTCACCCAATCGTTTATGGTCTCCTTGTTTATTTCGTGCTTCAAATAATGCTTCACTTGTTGTGACACTGGCGGTTCAACCAATTGGCGCTCCTCAGAGGGCGCCTCCTCTCCCTTGTCGGAATCGCATTTGTAAGCATTGGTGTTTCCCTTATTAAGTGGGATGAGGTCAATTTTGTTAACTTCCATAGTTATGGATTTCCCTCTTCCATCATTTCCGCCCTCTTGGACGACGGAGGTGGCCTTGACAAATTCAGTGTTAGGAACATCAGCGTCATTCCTCACCAACACTTTTTCAGGGGCTTTAGTATTTGTGTATTCCTTCAAAAGATTCATCATCTCCGCCATTTTCTCTTCCATTTCCTCCTTTTGTTTGTAGACGGCTTCCTCAAATTTAGCCAACCGTTCGGAGTGTTTCGACATGTACTCTCTCATTCGAGCTTCGAATGTTGGACTGAGTTCCTGAGGTGGTGAGTTGGGTGGAGCGTGCTTATGGAAGGGTTTAGTATTTTCCCTACGGGGTGATTCGGACAATGGTATTTGCTTAACGCTTAAGACTGAGTTAATTGTTGCTTTTTGTGGACTTAAGGGTCTCTTTTGCTTTTCCATAAGATATGCAACCCTTTTCTCAAGTTCACTAACGCTTTCCTCAGTGATTTGATTGGCTGTATCGGGCGAAGAATATGTCATGACTGCCGAGCGCACGTCGTGGGAGACTTGCCACAGTTCATCATCGTCGGATGCAAGCTCATCAATGATCTCCCATGATTCCTCGGCGCTTTTGTCGCGCAATCTGCCCCCGGCGGCTCGATCGATGGCACGCTTGGTGTGGTAATCAACATGGTCATAGAAGATTTGGATTTGAAGCCATAGATTTATGCCATGATGAGGGACTTTTTGAAGTAAGTCCTTGAATCGAATCCATGCCCCGTAGAGGGTTTCGCCTCGACGTTGTTCAAACATCAAGATATCCTTCCTTAGCTTGGTAGTTCTCCCCGGTGGGAAAAACTGAGCAAGGAAACGAGTGGTGAGATCGTCCCAAGAGGTGATGGATCCTGCGGGTTGACGTTCTAGCCACTGACTAGCTTGGTCCCGCAAAGAGAATTGGAAGAGACGCAATCGGGTCGTCTCTCGAGTGGCAACATCAAGGTCTATAGAATCAACGATTTTAAGAAAGTCCTTGAGATGTTGATTAGGATCTTCAGAACGAAGTCCATGGAATGCGCATCCGCTTTGCACCAACCGGATGGTGTCGGATCGCAAGGGTGTGATATTGGCTCCTTGAGTGAGCTCAATGGTATTTCGATAGCCATGGTGGCTAGGACGGGAATACTCTCCTAAAGTACGGGCTCTAGGAGGTGGTGGTGGTTGTTGTGGTGGTGGGTTGTGTGGGTTAAGGATATTACCATCTTCCATGATGTCGGACGGTAATGGTTACGAACAAAGACACGAAGAAAATAGATAGACTAAAGAAAACCTAGAAAAATAAAATAAAAATCTCACTAGAAAGGAATCTAGTGAGTAGACCTAATAGAAATAAAAATTCAACCTAAACAATAACTATTCCCCGGCAGCGGCGCCAAAAACTTGATGCGTGGGTTTTGCAACCTTACAACAGGTTTTACCTCTCGAGGGATCTCAAGAGGCTTACAACCCCACCAGGCAGTGTACCTGACCGATGTAGTATAGTGTAGTGGTAAGTACGGGGGATTGATCGTTCTCCACAGGGAATAGTGTTCGTTAGGTGTGAAAGGCTACTCTAATTAGGTCTAAGGGTTGAGGAAGATTCTTTTTATGTTTTTTATAATTTTATGAAAGCAAGTAAAATCTCGGGTTTTGAAGGAGTGGGCGGAATTAGTTGCTAGTCAACTAACCCAAATTACTACAAATGCAAATAAAATAAAATAACAAAAATGAAAAGTGGTGAGAAACTTATGTGTAGAGAAATGTGTTTACTTAGATTTCCTTACTCCCTAACTATCTTTTACCGGTTAATTAGTGTGTATTAGTCGCGTGGATGACGGGTGTATTCCTTAATACCATTCGTGGGGTGGCGTACTTACTTCCCCAAACTCTACAAGCTCCTACTTCACTCCTATGTCGAGCCGGCTAGGAAGCTCCTAACATGGGATCACTAGAATTCGCTTGTGCATTAAATACAACCATAAAAACCTTTAGTACGCGTTTGGTTCATGTTTCTTAAGACGTTCAAGCAAGTTACCGAATAGGAAGTTAGCCAGTTTTCTTAAGCCTAACATAGATAAACAATCATCCAATACAACTAACAACACACTAACAACCAATAATCAATAGCTAGGTTTCATTAGATCTAAGCAAACACAAGATAAAATTAGCCTAACATGTTAAACAAAAGACAAGCATAAGATAGAATCAAACAACACATAGACATATTGAATGATTAATTGATAACTTATCTTTCAATGAAACATGGAAGATCTCAGGGCAAAAAGCCCTGAAAAAGTAGCTAAAATCGTCTTAGGGTTTTATCCCAAAATTCCACACACTAAGCTCTCCCTCAATGACAAAAAATTAGAAAACTATATATAGACTTTGACATCTGACGGCGTCACCTTATGGATTGTGACGCCGTCACCTCGCCGCTTTTAGGGTTCCCGGATGACCATCTTGACGCCGTCCCTCTTTAGCTCTTCAAAAATCCATTCTGGCTTATCAAGGCTTGACGCCGTCGGATCCTGAACGTGACGCCGTCCCCTTATGATTTAAGCCGTGACGCCCTTGATTTAGTTAAAGCGTGACGCCGTCAGAATTCTCATGCAAACTCACTGGCCCGTCATGAGTAAATTTCACATCCAACTTTTCTTGCCAAAGCATGACGCCGTCCCATGTTAATTGTGACGCCGTCAAGAGTAACTTTTAGCCGATTCTTGAGACTTTGCCGTTTTCTTCACTTTAATGCTCCAAAAACGTCCAAAATGCCTCCTTTTCCAGATTTCTCCTCAAAAGTACCTAAAATGACAAAAGGAACGATTTAGGGCAATATTTGATCAAATAAATACGATTTCGGGCTTAAATGACCCCTTAAAAGCGGTACACTTTTCGCCTCATCATGTGAAGTATTGTGGTACCGCCACCATGTGACCACATGGGCCCACAGAGGAAGGCTGCATGTCACAGGTTCAAACCTTGCCAAAGGCAAGTGGAGAAACTATATCTTTTGATCCATGTGTGAGAATGATGAGTCACCGGGCATGAGTTCTATGCGGTGTGTGCTCTGGGTACCAAGACGGTACATGGGACCAGAGGGTTCCCACCCATTTACCCTTTTTTACTATGAAGTATTGTGTGTGGAAGATGATGCTGAATTAATATTTGTGGGTACTCTTGTAGGGTTGGTGTTGAATTGATAAGGAGGCGGTCTTTTTGTAATTGCTTGTACATTTTCATTCTTAATCAGATACATATACACACAATGGTTTTTTTTTGTGTAGTCTGTAGGAAAGAGAGAGAAACTTAAGAATAAAATCTGTTTTAATGTCAAATCTTTAGAATTTCATTGCAATCAAAACTACAAATGGAGGTAAAGATGATGTCGAGTTAACAATTGTGGCTTTGGTGCATATTTTGCAGGGTTGGCGTTTATATTACAGCTTGATGCTATCACCTTTTTTGTCAGGCCACGACACAACGACACCCTTACACCCTTAGATATGCACACGACTGATTATCTTTCAGTTGCATCTTTTCACCAACTTCAAGTGCAAGTTGGGGAGATATTTTCCCGATCCCGTCAGAGAAAACATATCCGTTTCTCTCAATGTCTGCAAGTTTAAAATCAACCTTGTGTCTTGGGACCTCAACACTTGCATATGTAGATGAAAAGCATTCGCCCATTCTAGCCGCACGTTTCGCAACATTTTTATCGTCAAATTCTCCCATCCATGATATGATATCTTTACACGAAATTTTAGCATTTTCAGCAAAAAACCATGCCGATTGGTCCCACAACTGCTTAGCCGAGAAAGCCAAGAAGCAGTATCTTCGACAACACAAATAGAACCCGTTACTCAAAATATTTTTCACCCGTCTAAATATCGTTGTTTTTTGGGGTATAAAATCTTTCACAATAGAAGCCGGGTAGAAATTGAGCAAATGGTTGTTTAAGGTCTTCATACCTTCATCCATGAAGGTAACACGCAAAAACAGGTCTGACACTTCCCGATAATGCCGAAGGACCCGATTTGATAACTCGACTTCTGGTGGTGGACAATAGGCTTTGCTTGGTGTGATTATTAATCTCCTAACTTCAATTACATCCTTTTGCTCTACTTGTTTCTCAAGAAGTTTTGGATTCTTTAACAACCACTCTTGAACCTTTTTCAGAAAAGTAAACCCATCATACAAAGGGCGACGGTAAGAGCATATGTGCTTTAAAGCAGCCATGTTGACCTCCTCGGGTTGACTTCTCAGAAGATCAAAAACCCTGTGAATTGTGAATTGGTGCTAACTGGTGCTGGTTAATGATGCATTTGTGTATTACAGAGTTGACCAAGAACAAGATTTTGAAGGGTATGTCTTCTTCATGATGAATACAGTAAAACGGATCTTGCAGCGGCATCCCAAATGAGGGCTCATCTTCTACTTTGAGCTCTGTTTCATTATGCTCGATCTCAACACTTTGTTCTTCGAGAAAGGCTAAAGCTTTCTTCACTTTCGGGACATCACGAATCCGGATGGAAACCCGATACGTGTTGCATCTCCCAATGGCACCACTAGGGGTGAAATCGGTGGTCCGGATCCATGGATCATCATCATCCAACATTTCAGATGGATGCATTTGCTTAATATCATCATCAGCCGTTCTATATAATATACAAGGAGCCGATGCCAACTAAAGAACCAAAATCAAGTAATTGTTATACTCTTTAACAAAATTTACGTCCCTCAACAAAAACTCGGCCTTAAAATTACACTTTATCACTATGTAATCCTTTGTCCCCTTTAACGAGAAAGGGGTGTCTTTCGTGAAAAGAAACTTACTGCTACAATCAAATGGGTCAATAAGCAAGTCAACCCCGGAATCAGGCCCTCTCCAACCAACAACGAAATTATCCTGGCTAGTCAACAGCCCAACTTCAAGACTGACATTTGATAACCTATAGGGTGTTTCTTTCCTTCTAAGTTGGTACATTTTGTAAGGATTGTGCGGGCCTAAAATAACCTTTAAGGTGTTGTTATATACACTGCTTTCTCGTTAAAGGGGACAAATGTCGGTCTTGAAGTTGGGCTGTTGACTAGCCAGGATAATTTCGTTGTTAGTTATAGAGGGCCTGATTCCGGGGTTGACTTGCTTATTGACCCATTTGATTGTAGCAGTAAGTTTCTTTTCACGAAAGACACTGCTTTCTCGTTAAAGGGGACAAAGGATTACATAGTGATAAAAGTGTAATTTTAAGGCCGAGTTTTTGTTGAGGGATGTGAATTTTGTTAGAGTATAACAATCACTTGGTTTTGGTTCTTCAGTTGGCATCGGCTCCTTGTATATTCTATAGAACGGCCGATGATGATATTAAGCAAATGCATCCATCTGAAATGTTGGATGATGATGATCCATGGATCCGAACCACCGATTTCACCCCTAGTGGTGCCATTGGGAGATGCAACACGTATCGGGTTTCCATCCGGATTCGTGATGTCCCGAAAGTGAAGAAAGCTTTAGCCTTTCTCAAAGAACAAAGTGTTGAGATCGAGCATAATGAAACAGAGCTCAAAGTAGAAGATGAGCCCTCATTTGGGATGCCGCTGAAAGATCCGTTTTACTGTATTCATCATGAAGAAGACATACCCTTCTGTTGGGTCATGTAAAACCCAAGAATGCTTCGAACATGATTTGGACACAAATTAACTAAGTGTTAACTTAAACCGAGAACAATTCAAGTCACTGAGAGAACAGCCTCTCAGTGAGTCATCTTCAGGATGCTTAAGGCGAATTCAAGAAGAAGGATTCACTACTCAGGAAGGCGGTACTCCCTGAGTAGGACTTAAGCCAAAGAAGAAGATGATGGATTCAGTGAGTATTGGATAAGAGCTCACTGAACCCCAGTCTCCTCAACCAACAAAGTGATTGAATGACTGAGGAACCAACGCCTGAAGAAAAGGCGGGAACAATAGGGAAAAGATCTGAGAAGATAAGAGTGTAAACCCAACACTCTTCTCTTGTCAGACTCAACCTTCCCTATTGCGGCTAAAAGTCATGGAGTGTCAGCCAACAACTCCCAAAGACTTATTTAGCCCTTTCCTATTGGTTCTTGGAAATGACAATTACTATTTGTAATTGTCAGACACGCAACCTCAACAACTTGTATTATATTTAATCACTTATACTTAGAATACTTGTGTATAAATAGAGCAACTGTGAGAGAAGTTAAAGTGTGCTTTGTATAATTAAAGTCTTGAACTTTTACAAAGGAACTTCTCTCCTACAAAGAGTATACAACTCACTGAGATAGCTCAGTAGGGTATATTGTTACCACTCAAGCAAAACTTGAGTTTCGATAGGAGACACCCCATACCCTTGTCTATTCAATCCCAAGTGTTTGTTCCGCAAAACACTTAGGTATAGATTCTTGGAATTATTTCTAATAAGAATTTAAACGTTGAAAAATATTGTTGTTTTTACATTCACGTTTTATAACTGTTAGAATAATCCTTAAACATTGTATTCGTCATTAACACCAATAGATTAACTTTCTAGTTAATTCTAATCGTGTAAAGGGACCAACAAGTGGTATCAGAGCCTCTGGTTTATAAAATCTTTTAAACTAACCAAGAGTGCTCTAGGTTTTTAAAACCAAGATCCTACTATGGCTGATATCAATGTACCCAGCTAGTCGACAAAAAGGGTGGCAGCTACTCAGCTGTTGCACCCAGACTTGAAACTGGGAAATTTAGCAAATGGAAGAAGCGTATGATTTGCTATCTTACTGGTATGGAACCCTACTACATCACCTGTATCAGGGATGGCCCATTTGTCCCTAAGACTGGCACAGGGCTAAACAAGCCTGAAGCCCAATGGACCATAGATGAGAGGAGGGTGGTCAATCAAGACCAACGCCTGAAAAGCATCCTTATATCATGTCTTCCTGACGATATAATGGAATCAGTCATCAACTGTCTAACAGCCAAGCAAACTTGGGATGACTTGGTAAACAGCTTTGAGGGTCCCTCAGATACCAAGGAAAATAGGGTCATGGACCTTAAACTTGAGTATAATACTTTCAGGGCAAAGGACTCTGAAAGTCTCTCACAGACCTACACCAGATACAAAACTTTGATAAATGAATTATCAAATGATGGTGTTGTACTGACCAAACATGAGACAAATGTTGGCTTTGTCAACAGTCTCCCTGAGAAGTGGCTCAACTTCTCACAAGGCCTGAGGAATGCTAACCACATTCAGACCCTTGAGCTCCCTGAAATTTATGGGAAGTTTGTCTATGAAGACAACTTGATCTCAAGGAGATACCCTGACTCAAAAACACATGAGTCCAAAAAGGCCTTAACCTCAACACCCATATCAACTGCTTTCTATTCTAATGGTGTTGTGCAGGATACTCAAGAGGTTTCTGAAGAAGAAATTGATGAAAGGACTGATGAGGAATACCTGAATGACCTGAACTTGGAATTCCAAGAGAGGGCACTCCTTGCTAGTTCAAAACGTTTCATCAAAAGAAATCAGTCCAACTTTACAAAATCAAAAGCAAATGAAATCACAGAATGCTTTAAATGTGGTAAAAAGGGTCATTTTGCTAAGGACTGTTATTCTAAAACTATCTCAGAACCCTCTTACAAATTTTCAGGAACTAGCAAGTTTCAACCTAAAATGTTTCAGTCCACCCAACAATACCAAAACAAGGGTCTAAAGGATTTTGAAACAAAATATAGGAATATCAAAGCTAAACTTGCACTTCTTGAAGCCAACCCCATATTGTCTCAGGCTGTTCAAACACCTAAACCTATTCAGACAAAGAACAAGGTTTTAATAGCTGAAGCATATGATTGGGATGATGAAGAAGTTTCCTCAGATGAGGAAATAAGAGTTAGTGCACTGATGGCACTTTCAGAAGAGGATCAGATGGCTGTGGGAAAAGGCCATGCTAGAAATGGAGAATGGGTCAACATCACCATGAAAAAGGTAAATACCTTACTTTCTATGGATGATGATTCTGATTGGCAGTCTTACATGAATTATATTTGTGTTGATTTAAAGTTTGTTGAAGAACAAAGACTTAACTTGCTTTCAAAATATAACAATATTGTGTCAGAATTGAACAAATGTAGAGATGAACTGCTTGTACTTAAGCAAGCCAAACTAGAAACAATAACTCTACAAATTCAGAACACTGAGATTTTGAAACAAAACCAAGTCCTTCAAACTGAACTTAACAAAGAAAAGGCTATCATTCAAAGCTGGACCAAGAAGAACCCTAAGGTTTTTGACACTATGGGATTAATCTCTCAGAAAACCATTGGCATTGACCCTCTTATGGTTGATCCAATTATGTGTCAAAATGAATTAAACTTTGTTCCAGCTGGCATATCTTTTGAGCAAGAAATGCTTCCCAAGTCAAATGACTGGATTGTCAGGGACAACCCAGTCAGTAAGTTACCAAACTTTGAGACTGGAAAGATCTTGCTTCCTGAAAGTCAGGCCTTGAAAAATATGCTAGGACTCACTGAAAAACTCAGTAAGCTTGAACTCACTGAACCAATCACTGAGTCCTTGGATGAGTCTGAATCAGAATCATACCCTCCACTTCCTCCACTGAATACCCTTCAGGGTGCTACACCTAACCTAGGCCTCCCACCTATGGTCTTCTCACCACACTCTCCTAAGGAGAGATCAGGAAGGGGAACAACCATCCTGAAGAGACCAAACCTTGATGTCTCAGTAAATACTGATGACTCATCAACTTCAGTCCCTTCTGAAGAAACAACCCAAAGCCCTGACTCAAAAATTGATCAGTTGGCTGAAATGGTCAGGAAGCTAGGAGAGAAGATTGAATCTTCTGAGAAATCTTCTCAATCCAAGAAGGAACAAAAACCAACTTCCTCAAAAACCAAACCCAAACCCACCAAACCCCAGAAAAGATGTGAGCTATGCAACTATACAAATCATCTCACTGATGATTGCTATAGAGTCCTTTATTGCATGATTTGCAAAAAGGAAGATCACAGGACCTCTGATCATAAACAATGCTCAGTCATGTCAAACTTTTCAGGACTCAAGGCTCAGTGCCTGAACTACCCTTCTGATTCTAAGCAGAAACAGAAGCAAAAGGCCAAGCCTTTTCCTCCCTGCCCTTTGTGTGGGTTTAATGACCACCATCCTGACGATTGTCAATATGACAAACATGGTGAATCTAGTGGAAGCTCCACTCAGAAATCCTCAGGAAAAGACAAGGTCATTCAGTCAAGAAGAGGAATGAAGCAATCCTCTCAGACTACTGAGGCTACCCCTACTACCAAATGCAAAACATGTGGTAGCTCAATCCACTCAACCACTGACCATGAATCAATTAATACTTTCATAAGGACCTACAATACCAAACCCTCCATGAAATGGAGTCCTAGAAAGAACTGACCTAGTTTACTATTTGTGCAGAAACATGCTAGGGACCCTATTTGGCATCTAGATAGTGGATGTTCAAGGAGCATGACTGGTGTTAAGGAGTGTCTGCACAAATATGTGGAAGAACCAGGACCCAAAGTGATATTTGCTGATAACTCATCATGTCTCACTGAAGGTTATGGTTCAGTTAACTGCAATGGTATTGTCTTTACTAGGATAGCATATGTAAATGGTCTTAAGTACAATCTGATCAGTGTCAGTCAACTATGTGATGCAAAGTACATAGTTCAGTTCGATGATAAGCAAGGAACCATCTTCAATGCAAATAAGGAAATTGTCCTCATTGCACCAAGGAGACAAGATGTTTATGTATTAGACATGTCAAGTCTAACTCAGGATGGAACATGTCTCTTTGCTAAGGCCACTGATGCACTCAACTGGCTTTGGCATAAGAGACTAACCCACCTGAACTTTAAGAACATTAACAATCTTGTAAAACAAAACAAGGTCCTTGGCTTACCATCACTTGTGTTTTCTAAGGATAAACCATGCTCAGCTTGTGAAAAAGGTAAACATCACAGAGCATCCTTTAAAACCAAAACCAACTTTTCCATCAGAAACTGCCTACATCTTCTTCATATGGATCTATTTGGACCTGTCAGTCCAAGGTCTATTAACCATGAGAAGTATACTCTGGTCATAGTGGATGAATACTCAAGATACACCTGGGTATTTTTCCTGATCAAAAAGAGTCAGGCAGCTGAAACAATCATGTACTTTGTCAGGAACATTGAAAATCAAAATGACATTAAGGTCAAACAAATTAGAACTGACAATGGGACTGAGTTCAAAAATAATGAACTTGAATGTTTCTGTGATGAGAAAGGTATTTCCCAAAACTTTTCCTCTCCATACACACCTGAACAAAATGGTGTTGCTGAAAGGAAAAACAGAACACTCATTGAAGCTGCCAGGACAATGCTATGTGGATCAGTCCTTTCCAACCATTTTTGGACTGAAGCAGTCAAAACTGCCTGTTATACACAAAACAGATCCATAATTGTCAAGAGACATGGGAAAACCCCATATGAGTTATTCAAAGGAAGAATCCCTGACATCAGCTACTTTCATGTCTTTGGGTGTCCTGTGTTTATTCATAATCACAAGGATCACCTAGGAAAATTTGATGCAAAAGCTGATGATGGATACTTCCTGGGATACTCACTTGTCTCAAAAGCCTTCAAAGTGTTCAACACAAGGAGACAGCAGACTGAGGAAACATTTCATGTTACCTTTGATGAGAGCACTGATACAATCAGATTCTCAACTGCCTCAGTAGAAGAGATAGGAATTGATAATTCTTCTAGATATCCTCCTGATGAATATCTATCTGAAAACAACTCTTCTACTCAGTATCAAGAAGATGCTAACCTCTCCTACTACATTATCCCTCACAACCTACCAAACCCAACCATCACTGAGTTTGTTGAAGCACATACAAGAACTGATGATATCCTTCAGTCTGAACAAAATACTCAGGACCCAAACAATCTCAGTGATGACTCAACCCACTTAGACACACAAGGAAATGGAAATCTTGTGTCTAATCCTGATCATACCCATCAGGCTTCTACAAGTTCTAACCCACTCCCTAGACCTCAGGATAGTTGGACCAGATCTCAGGATATAGAACTTGTCAATATCATTGGTGAGCCTTCTGAAGGCATGCTTACAAGAAGCATGGCTGCTGAACTGAGAGCAGCCTCATCCAATGAATGCCTATTTGTGGACTTCATTTCCACAATTGAACCCAAAAGTGTTAAAGAAGCACTTAAACATCCAAGTTGGGTTCAGGCCATGCATGATGAACTAGAACAATTTGACAGAAACAAGGTAATGACCTTGGTCAAATGTCCTGAGAATGTCTCAGTCATTGGCATGAAATGGGTATTCAAAAACAAAACTGATGAAAATGGCATAGTCATTAAAAACAAAGCCAGACTTGTAGCCAAAGGCTATAATCAACTAGAAGGCATTGACTATGAAGAAACATTTGCACCAGTAGCAAGGATGGAAGCCATCAGGATCTTCCTTGCTTTTGCTACATACATGAACTTCAAGGTATACCAAATGGATGTTAAAAGTGCATTCTTAAATGGTTCACTGAAAGAAGAAGTTTATGTTGAGCAACCTCCTGGATTTGAAAGCCATGAGTCTCCTGATCATGTCTATAAGCTTAACAAAGCCCTTTATGGACTGAAGCAAGCTCCCAGGGCATGGTATGAGACTCTCTCAGCCTTCTTAATCCAAAACAAATTTGTCAGAGGCAAGATAGACAACACATTGTTTATCTATAAGACAAATAATGATGTCATACTAATACAAGTGTATGTTGATGACATCATCTTTGGCTCAACAAGTTTCAAACTTTGCAAACAATTTGAAAAACTAATGGCAAAGAAGTTTGAAATGAGCATGATGGGAGAACTGACATACTTTCTTGGTCTTCAGATCAAGCAGACTGATAGAGGAACCACTATCAGTCAAGAGAAGTATGTAAAGAATCTACTGAAGAAGTATGATCTCAGTGACTGTGCCTCAGTCAAAACTCCCATGGCTCCCCCAAACAACCTTGGTCCTGATCTAACTGGTAAACCAGTCAATCAAACTCTCTTTAGAGGAATGATAGGATCACTGATGTATCTACTTGCATCAAGGCCTGATATCCAATTCTCAGTATGTCTATGTGCCAGATATCAATCTGACCCAAGAGAATCTCATGTCACTGCTGTGAAAAGGATATTCAGGTACCTGAAGGGCACTCCTAACCTTGGATTATACTATCCAAAGTGCTCAGGACTTGATCTCAAAGAATACTCAGACTCTGACTATGCTGGATGCAACATGGATAGAAAAAGCACATCAGGCTCTTGCCAAATTCTTGGTGGGAAATTAGTCTGTTGGAGTGCCAAGAAGCAACAGTCAGTTGCCCTATCCTCAGCTGAGGCTGAATATGTTGCTGCAGCTAGTTGTTGTGCAAATGTACTCTGGATGAAAAGTCAACTCAGTGACTATGGAATTCAGTACAAGATGGTACCCATCTTTTGTGATAACACAAGTGCAATTGCAATCTCTAATAACCCTGTTCTTCATCAGAGAACAAAACATATTGATATCAGATATCACTTCATCAGGGACCATGTCATAAATGGTGACATTGAATTACACTTCATTCCTACTGAATATCAGTTAGCTGATATCTTCACCAAACCTTTGGATGAACCAACTTTCACAAGACTGAAAGCTGAATTAGGAATGTTGGATATAGAGAATCAGTCCACTGACTAATTTTTTTTCTCTCTTCCAACTAAAAGTGTAAATTCTTAACATCTCAGGTCCCTGACTGAATATGTATATCAGTGAAAACATCTCACTGAAGCCTCTTCCTCAGGAACTAAACCCAAGTCCCTGAAAACCAATCACTGAATGAAAAGTCATTCAGGACCCTGAAAAGGACATTAAATACTAACTTAAATGCTCTAAGTATCTAGTTAGTAAATGTCCGAGGTTGGTAACTGAACACATATTTAATTCAAGAATATTTGTTCTTTTTTAGCCTTTCTGGCTTCCACCTATGGGCCACCACATTCCCACTTGGCATTAAATGCCTCTCCAATCACATTTCAAATATGTGATGACTCATCTCTGCAAGTTGCACTTTTGCAGAACTGCTCAACTGTTCACCTCGACTGTTGCGCCAAACCAGGAAAGTGGAGTGTTGGCATTAAATGCGGATCCCAAAACTTATTATTCAAACCAATTTCCAAATAATTTTTTGAATAAATAAAGATTTGCTCAAATGACCAAAACACCCCCATCTCCTCTTTCCTATAAATACCCCAACCAGAAGAATACATACACACGTTTTTATAGAATTTTAAGCAAAACTCTGCCATTTTTTATTCTCAAAAACAAATTGTGTGTGCATTCTTAAGCTTTAGAACCCCTTTAACCTTAGTCAAACCCAGACTTACCCATAAATGGCTTCTTCTAAAGCTGTGAAATATGCCCCCAACGTGGATTTCACAATGGAGGGTGTAGACCTAACCAAAAATAACGTGGTGGGAAATTTCTCATATCCACAAATCTACCCAGCCTACAAGAACGTTATGAAATATCTTCGTAATTGTTTTCTTGCAAAGGCTTTCACACATACCCCCTCAGTCATCTACCATGACTATTTGAGGGAATTCTGGTGTACGGCTGTGGCAACCAGCCCCAAAGACACCAAAGAGTCAATCATCACCTTCACGGTGATGAATGGGAGTAGAACCCTCTCCTTTGACTACTCAGCATTCATCAAAGCCACAGGCCTTGACTTTGCTGAAGCCTTTTCTCCCAACCCTACTGATCAGGACATAAAGAATGAGCTGATCTTTCTTGCACCCCATGACCCCAGACGTCTAGGAATGTCTGTGGGAGGCTTACTGGAAAAGGCTCCAGTAGTCAAAACATGGTTCCACCCTATTTGGAGGATACTGATGACATTTGTCATTCAGGTCCTGGGTGGAAATAAATCCTCTACGGAACAGTTGAACTCATCACAACAATTGATGTTGTTCAGTCTCCTTGAGGGTACAAAAATAGACATCGGGGGAATAATCTTCCGAGACCTCGTTGCTAAGCTCTCAGGAAAACATAGGCAAAGGCACATGTCCTATCCTAGATTTGTTTCCTGTGTACTTCAGGACCTACTCGGTTCTGACTATGTGAGGACTGATGCAGAAGGTACGAAGCCTGAGGTATTGCACAAGTCAAACTTCACTAGTGGCATCAGTGAGGTTACACTTATTGCCCTGACTGAATACATGCAATCAGTCATTCAGGGTAATGACGCTATCTCTCCAGTTCCTTCACCGACCAAAAAGGTGAAGAAGACAAAGAAGGGTCAGTCCAGCCAGGTGGTTAGACCCAAGCCACTCGCCACTGAGACTGATCCTCAAAACCAACTCAACCTTAAAAAGAGGTTGAAAAAGGCCGAGACCTCTGAGACACCCATTTCTGAGACCCTCTTGACCTCAAAACAAAGGCCAACGGAAGTCACTGAGCAATCATCCTCAGTGACCTCGGGCACACCCATTCCACATGGTCCAACTGACATAAACAAGTCAGAAGGATCAGGAAGCATTCCCCCCTCACATCCCGATGAAGGTACTGATAAATCACAATCAGTGCCCAAGGGAGGAAAGGGTCCTGAACCCTCGGTAGGGCAGCACCACCCTACTGGGAAGAGGACCCACACCCCCTCACATCCCGATGAAGGAGCTGTCAAAAAACAATCAGTTCCCAAGGGAGGAAAGGGTTCTAAATCCTCGGTAAGGCAGCACTACCTTACTGAGAAGGGGACCCACAAACACTCACATCCCGCTAACGTTCCTGAGCAATCACCCTCAGGATCTCAGGGAGAAAAGGATCCTAAATCCCCTGAAGGACAGTACAATCCTGATGGGAAGGGGGTCCACAAACTCTCACAATCAGTACCTAGTGATACTACTGAGAAGCACCCATCAGTAGTTGAAGGTGCTAAGGGGGACAAAGACTCAGAGGGAAAGAAACAACCCGCTGATATGGAACCCATCAACCCCTCAGGCGGATCCAGTCTTTCAGGAACTGCCCCCAAAAGCCAGGCTGGTGTTACCCCAGTTATTATGGCTAGTCAGGCTGAGACAACCCACTCAGTTATTATGACAAAGGGGTCAGGACCTGACCAAACCGAAGGCAAATCTTTTTATAAAGAGGAGCCGGTTGATTTTTTGGGTATTGAGTCCATGGGGGACTATCAGGCTTTTATGGAGTCTGATGAAGAGCTCAGGGAAGAGAGTGAAGAAGAAATTTTTGAGGCAGGAGAGGATATGGAAACTGATGTACAACCTGATCCATCACATCAGTCCTCTCCAAGCCAAAGTGAAGAGTCAGGCTCTCAATCTTCTGATTCATCTACTGACATTCTCCAGAAGTATGATAACTCTCTTCCCCTCACTGAAAGAAAGTTGGTCAAATTCCTACTGAAGACCAACAATGCTCTTTTCACTGGTCTCACTGATGAGATGTTTGATCAACACACTGAAGCAGCTGTTCACTATGCCAACCTGAAGGCAGATGTTGAAAGTTTTCATGAAGATGTGATCGAAATCCAATCAGACACCAAACATTCCCTGACAGCTATTGATCTTCATTTCCAGAAGTTCAATCTTTCTCTTGAAGGCATCACCAAAAGCCTTGGTACTATTCAGTCAGCTGTTAAGGATGACCCCATACTCACTGAAAAGATCCTTCAAGCTGCTGAGACTTATCAGAAGCAGTCAGCTGAAATCCATGATCTCTTCAGCTTACTGAAGGATTCTAAACTTCAGGGTCTTACTACCTCCTTGGACTCAATCAGGACTTCCATGGGTCTTCAGGAAAAACATCTTGGTACTTGGGCACAATCTTCAACATCCTTGGCATGGTCTCTTGGGTCAAGGATGTCAGGCATCGAGGCTTCTCAGGCTTCTCTGGCAGATCAGATCTCAAGTCTTCAAAAAGACACCTCGGACATCAAATCAATGATGACTGAGATCTATCAGGCCTTCAAAGGTCCTACTGCTCCAGTGACTCCAACTCTTGCTATCACCATGGCTCAAGCAATAGTTGAGGGGGAGAAAGACACTGGAGTCTCAAGCCAACAACCTCCTTCTCACACTGAGGGGGAGATTCCTTCTCACACTGAGGAAGACATTCCTGAAGCCTCTTCCTCCCATCAAGATAAAGGCAAAGGCATTCTCACTGAGCCTGAGCCTCAACCAGCACCTATCACGGTTGCAAAGGATCCTGAATCACCACTCAGGATCCCATATGAAATTGATGGAGTTCTTTACCATTTCTCAGCTGATGAGCTCAGTACTTATCTTCAGGAAGAGGAGGCAAAGAAGAAGTTGAAGGAAGAGGAAAAGGCAAGCAAGTCTGCCTTAATCAAGGTTTTTCATGAAGAGGCTGAGAAAATTGGTCTTGAGGCTAAGGATCTCTCAGGAAGAGAAGGTGGTATGACCTTTGTGAAAGCTCAGTCTGAGGAGATGACCACTCTCAGGCAGAAAAGGGAGGAAAGAGCCAAAAGGGCTGAAGAGATCAGGCAGAATAGGATTAAGAAATATCAGTGGTATATGACTGAAAGGATGAAGCCAGAACCAATCACTGATGTTCATATTCAAAGAAACACCAATCCTGCCGTTGTCACTGTCTACAGAGGTGCTGACAAGAGAAACTTTGACGTTCATTCACCTTTCAGATTCGCTGACTTTGGGATCACTGAATTGGACGAGTTGGGTCCATTAATAGCAAAGAAATCAAATGTTGTGGTCCCTAATCTGATGAAGTCATTGAGTCTGAGGTATGAAAGATTGGCAGCAGCACCTCAGGAACTTGGCATTCAATCTCTTCTCTCTGAATCTGCACAACCTGCTTCCTCTCAGTCTTCTTCAAGGAAAAGAAAGAAGATAGAAGCTGAGCCTGAGATCAAGATTCCTGGTCTTGACTGCAATAGGGCTCTCCCTGAAGGTGTTCCTTTCAGAAACAATATGGTCATTGAACAGCCTGAAAGAGGGTTGTTCTTCATTGATGAGTTTGGTGACAAAGCCTTCCAGAGGTGGAGTGATATAGATCTATCAGGGATCAAAGCTATGCTAGGCTTTCTAATGATGGCCTCTCCACTCAAGAGTCCTGAGAATGTGAGGTTTTGTCATGACCTGAAAAGAAAAATCAATGAACATCCTGACCAACATGAGCTGCAGTCGAAGAAGCCCAAGCTTGAAGCCCTTGGAATCAAGTTGAACTGATGACCTGCCTGAATACCCAACACTATCCCTTTTTTGTACTTAGTTTTGTTAGGACTTGTAAATGATATTAATAAGATGATGTTTTTATTATTTCAGTGTCCTTATTTACATTCTAGTACATTCAGTATGAGCAGAAGTCGTTAGCTCACTCATATCTGATCAAAACACTTAGGAATAATTTATATCCAAATAGGGGGAGATTGTTGGGTCATGTAAAACCCAAGAATGCTTCGAACATGATTTGGACACAAATTAACTAAGTGTTAACTTAAACCGAGAACAATTCAAGTCACTGAGAGAACAGCCTCTCAGTGAGTCATCTTCAGGATGCTTAAGGCGAATTCAAGAAGAAGGATTCACTACTCAGGAAGGCGGTACTCCCTGAGTAGGACTTAAGCCAAAGAAGAAGATGATGGATTCAGTGAGTATTGGATAAGAGCTCACTGAACCCCAGTCTCCTCAACCAACAAAGTGATTGAATGACTGAGGAACCAACGCCTGAAGAAAAGGCGGGAACAATAGGGAAAAGATCTGAGAAGATAAGAGTGTAAACCCAACACTCTTCTCTTGTCAGACTCAACCTTCCCTATTGCGGCTAAAAGTCATGGAGTGTCAGCCAACAACTCCCAAAGACTTATTTAGCCCTTTCCTATTGGTTCTTGGAAATGACAATTACTATTTGTAATTGTCAGACACGCAACCTCAACAACTTGTATTATATTTAATCACTTATACTTAGAATACTTGTGTATAAATAGAGCAACTGTGAGAGAAGTTAAAGTGTGCTTTGTATAATTAAAGTCTTGAACTTTTACAAAGGAACTTCTCTCCTACAAAGAGTATACAACTCACTGAGATAGCTCAGTAGGGTATATTGTTACCACTCAAGCAAAACTTGAGTTTCGATAGGAGACACCCCATACCCTTGTCTATTCAATCCCAAGTGTTTGTTCCGCAAAACACTTGGGTATAGATTCTTGGAATTATTTCTAATAAGAATTTAAACGTTGAAAAATATTGTTGTTTTTACATTCACGTTTTATAACTGTTAGAATAATCCTTAAACATTGTATTCGTCATTAACACCAATAGATTAACTTTCTAGTTAATTCTAATCGTGTAAAGGGACCAACACCTTCAAAATCTTGTTCTTGGTTAACTCTGTAATACACAAATGCATCATTAACCAGCACCGGTTCACAGAAAAGGTTTTTGATCTTCTGAGAAGTCAACCCGAGGAGGTTAGCATGGCTGCTTTAAAGCACATATGCTCTTACCGTCGCCCTTTGTATGATGGGTTTACTTTTTTGAAAAAGGTTCAAGAGTGGTTGTTAAAGAATCCAAAACTTCTTGAGAAACAAGTAGAGCAAAAGGATGTAATTGAAGTTAGGAGATTAATAATCGCACCAAGCAAAGCCTATTGTCTACCACCAGAAGTCGAGTTATCGAATCGGGTCCTTCGGCATTACCAGGAAGTGTCAGACCGGTTTTTGCGTGTTACCTTCATGGATGAAGGTATGAAGACCTTAAACAACCATTTGCTCAATTTCTACCCGGCTTCTATTGTGAAAGATTTTATACCAAAAAAAAAAAAACGATATTTAGACGGGTGAAAAATATTTTGAGTAACGGGTTCTATTTGTGTGGTCGAAGATACTGCTTCTTGGCTTTCTCGGCTAAGCAGTTGTGGGACCAATCAACATGGTTTTATGCTGAAAATGCTAAGATTTCGTGTAAAGAGATCATATCATGGATGGGGGAATTTGACGATAAAAATGTTGCGAAACGTGCAACTAGAATGGGCCAATGCTTTTCATCTACATATGCAACTGTTGAGGTCCCAAGACACGAGGTTGATTTTAAATTTCCAGACGTTGAGAGAAACGGATATGTTTTCTCTGACGGGATCGGGAAAATATCTCCCTAACTTGCACTTGAAGTTGCTGAAAAGTTGCAACTGAAAGATAATCAGTCGTGTGCATATCAGATTAGATATGCGGGGTGTAAGGGTGTCGTTGCGTCGAGGCCTGACAAAAAAGGTGATAGTATCAAGCTTTCATTAAGGCCGAGTATGAATAAATTTGAATCTAATCATACGGTTCTTAAAATATGCTCTTGGACACGGTTGCAACCCGGGTTTTTTAATAGACAGATTATAACGTTACTCTCTGCTTTAAAGGTTAGAGATGAAATCTTTTGGGATATGCTGAATATAATGGTGTGCAGACTGAACCAAATGTTAGAGGATACCGCTGTGGCATATGATGTAATTACAGCTTCCTGTGCTGAAAGCGGGAACACTGCTTCTATCATGCTGGGTGCAGGTTTCAAGCCACAAACTGAGCCGCACCTTCGGGGGATGTTAAGCAGTATACGAGTTGCACAATTAGAAGATTTGCATGAAAAATCGAGAATTTTTGTGCACGATGGACGGTGGTTAATGGGATGTTTTGATGAATTGAGTGTTCTTGAGCAAGGTCAGTGTTTTATTCAAGTATCGAACCCTTTAGTTGAGAGTTGCTTTGCTAAACATGGGTCAAGGTTTACTGAAACAAAAAGAAGTTTGACGGTGATCAAGGGGAACGTGGTAATTGCAAAGAACCCATGTCTTCTTCCTGGTGATGTTCGGGTTTTGGAGGCTGTGAATGTGCCAGGTCTTGAACATCTTTTTGATTGTTTGATATTTCCTCAGAAGGGACACCGCCCTCATACAGATGAAGCTTCTGGAAGTGATCTTGATGGCGACCTTTATTTTGTTACATGGGATGAAAATCTACCGCCTAGCAAACAGAGCTGGACGCCTATGGAGTTTGCTCCTGCTGAAGCTAAAAAATCACCCGGCAATGTGACAACATCGGTAACTTTCTAATCCTTGTGAGGTTGCCCCGAAGCACTTTTTTGTCCATTTATCAACTACCTGTTGGAAAACATAATCCATGTAATCTTTGTTCTATTAGATTGTTAATATTTACTGCACATATTTCGACCAATAAGGTTGAAATACTAGGATTGATGACATGTCAATAGGCAGTTATTTACAGTTAATATTGAAGGGTCACAACCATTGGTTCATATGAACCATCACATCCCTTCAATCATACCTCTTAGACTAGTATAAATAGGGTAGAATTCTGCATTTGTAATCAACCCTTTCACTCATTTATATCAGATTATAATAAAGGGTTCAACCCAATCTTTCTTTGTTTCCTACTGCTGTAATATTCATCAGAATTTACATTATTATTCTTGTGCATAATTTCGACCAGAAACACATTTGAACCTGTGAAATATAACCTGTGATTCGAACCTATCAAAACATGATACTTTTCATGTTAATTCGATCACTGATGCAGAAACTTATCTGCATATCTGAATTCTATAATTCTACATTTTATTCGATCACTGAGGCAGAAACATTTCTGCACATATCTGAATTCTACACTACCTTTTTAAAAAATAAAATAAAAATAGTTGATGCATTAAAAATGATTTAAAATGTACATTATTACAATAAGAATCTAAATTTTTCGAATAGAATGGGTTTCGAGGTTGTTTGTATTTCAGGGAACACCTCAGGAAACTTTAACGGATTTGACTCGTTCAACTCGGTTGTTCTGTTTTCTTTTTAGCTTTATGTATTTTAATTTTACTCATTGACAGATGGCCAGTTTGGCTTGTTAGAGATAAAATACATTTATTGGTTGAGATTTCCACCTCTACTGTTTGAATTTAACTTGTTCACAGGTTTTAGAAGTTTTGTTAGCTCTAGCAAAATCTTGTTATTAGCCTGCTGTTGTTGGGTTCCATGGTGAACTTCTTCCTTGATTGACTTTCTAGTTATCTGATGCATGTATGCATATTCATATCTTTGGTTATTTTTATTGCTTTACACTAAAGTTTAACCCTTCTGTATAGTCATTACTTATCAAGTTTTTTTTGAGTTTGATCGTTATATTATCAGAAGTTGAAACATTGGCCCTTTTATCCTTGCGATCTAAGTGTACATTGTTGCTTTTTATTCCTAACAGGGCATTATAGATTTCTTCGCTTTTACTCATTGACAGATGGCCAGTTTGGCTTGTTAGAGATAAAATACATTTATTGGTTGAGATTTCCACCTCTACTGTTTGAATTTAACTTGTTCACAGGTTTTAGAAGTTTTGTTAGCTCTAGCAAAATCTTGTTATTAGCCTGCTGTTGTTGGGTTCCATGGTGAACTTCTTCCTTGATTGACTTTCTAGTTATCTGATGCATGTATGCATATTCATATCTTTGGTTATTTTTATTGCTTTACACTAAAGTTTAACCCTTCTGTATAGTCATTACTTATCAAGTTTTTTTTGAGTTTGATCGTTATATTATCAGAAGTTGAAACATTGGCCCTTTTATCCTTGCGATCTAAGTGTACATTGTTGCTTTTTATTCCTAACAGGGCATTATAGATTTCTTCGCGGAGAACATGGTTAATGATAGTCTTGGTATGATTTGCAATGCGCATGTAGTTCATGCTGATTTGAGTGATGAGGGAGCTCTAAACGACAAATGCATCAAACTGGCAGAACTATCAGCCAAAGCCGTTGATTTTCCCAAAATTGGCAAGATCGTGACTATGCCATCTGAGCTTAAACCAAAGATATACCCGGACTTCATGGGCAAAGAAAAATTCCTAACTTATGATTCCAACAAAATACTCGGGAAACTCTATCGCAAAATTAAAGATATCAATGATGGCGCACCATCTCCCAAACTTCAAATCCAACCATCAGACATAATGTATGATGAAGATCTCGAGGTTGATTGTATGAAGTCCTTTACAAATGATGCATGGAGGTGTAAGTTGTCATATGATCGACAATTAAATGGGCTTCTTGGGCAGTATAAGGTGGCCCAAGAAGAAGAAATTGTCACGGGTCACATTTCGTCAATGCCCAAACAAGTTAGTAAAAATCAAGGTGAAATGAAAGAAAGAATCAAGAATGCTTATAGTGCATTGAGGAAGGAGTTTAGGAAGGTGTTTGACGATCTGGGTCCCGATATTGAAGGCGTCGGCTTGGTACCATGTTACTTATCATTCTAATTGGGTAAAGAAGTCATTCGATTTGCAAGAACCTAACAGAGACGGCAAAATGGTAAATTTGAGTTTTCCATGGATTGCTGCCGATTATCTTGCTCGAATAAAGATTAAACGTAGAGTAGCAAGACATGAAAATTCTCTGAAGCCATTTAATTCACTTGGACAGTACATTGCTGAGCGGATTTGATCGTTCCTGGTTATGATAATGTTTGTCTAGATTATGGTGTTTCATTTGAACAAACAGTCTTTGATTATGGTGTTTTGCACTAGAACAATGTTAACGATAATCTTTTGAACTTCTTTATTATGGCAAATATATTTTATTTTGCAACTCAGATTCCATGTTTGCATTATGACTTTGCGGTAGATACCATCATGAATAGGTTTTATGATTTGCATATAGATTTTAAGATTTGATTTTGGTGTAGTCCAGACAACATTATTAGAAAATGATAAAAACTAAAACAACGGTTTGTCACAAAGGTTTTATCATTTGCATATTGTTTTTTAAGATTTGCATATGAAACCACAGTAAACTTTTCTCTTATCTTGCATATTCTCAATGAAACTTTGCTTAGAAACGAAAGATCTAAGTTACATTAAAAGGCAGGTCACCATATATAACCACAATAACATTAGGATCCCAAAAGCATGTCATGGAATGAAACTGCTAATTAGAAGCTAAACATTGTTTTCAAACAACCCAACAAAAAAAGGACATGTTAACTTCTACACATCCTTTCCAAAAGACAACCCCAGCCCACAATCTCCTGCTCCGTAGCTGATCCCTTCACTCCCTTATGGTCCCGCGCCTGTAAATTCATAAAAGAAACAACAATAAATCATGCTGCAACAGGCCACATACTACAATTCCAAAGTTGTACATCAGACCAAAAACAACCTTCATTTTTGTTCAAATCTGTCATAGTTTCAAAAAAAATTCCAAAAATAGCCTGAGTAGTCCTTTTATGAGTCCATTTTCTATGCTTATTTGTAGTTCAAAGTAGTTGAAAATCATTGTTCTAGTTTTTTACTTGGTGCTTAATGCTGTTTTCCAATTTCCATCTCAATTCTTAGCTTTTTGTAAGCTTAATTGTGCCTTAAAAAGTAGTACATCAGACCATTTGAATACTGATACATCAGTATGCATGTTCTGACAGCCTTCTTTATCAATAGTTTATTAAGCTCTAAATAAGCTCTATAAGCTCTTTGGTGTATGGTATTTATCTGTTTTCAGTATTTGTGACTAATGCTTATTGATTTAAGTGCTTATTTGTGCCTTAAATGTAGTAGATCAGACCCTTTGTCTGCTGATACATCAGTTCTCATTGTGTCTGAACAGCCTCTTTTTAAGCTGATTTATAAGCTCTATAGAGGCTGCAATTTGTTATATAAGCTCTTTGGTTGGCTAGATTTATCTGTTTTCAGTTTTTAGTAGAATAGCTTATTGCTTAAGTGCTTTTTCATAAGCTCAAAGTTGCCTCATCAGCCTGTTTGGTTATGCAGTATTGGTTTGATTTGCTTATTTTGTGTAACTGAGCTTATTTCTTGTTTAGATCAGCTTATTTAGCTTAGGTATGCTTATTAGTTTAGGTTTCAAGTTTTTAGTAGCTTTTTAGGATTACACACAAGCTTTTATAAGCTTGTACGTGCATTAGTTAGTCCTTTAGTCCTTATAGTCCTTTCTTAACTGTCTGCTGCTTAAGTGCTTATTCCAGCTTATTTCTTTTGTTTTAAAACTTTTATTTTCACAAAAGTTAACTATTTTTAGCTTATTTACAAGTTCCGAAAAGAAAAATTTCAAAAAAAAATAAAAAAGAGGAAATTGGGAAGTCAAGGGTGAGCCTGAGGCTCGAACCCTTGACCTCAACCAATCTCAACACTTATAACACACAACCAAACCAACTGCGCCCTTAGGTCTTTTCCGTTAGACCTTGTTTGAGTTTTTTATTTAACCAATTTTAGCCCTTTTAGCTTATTTCTCTTAATTGCTTAATATCTGCTTATCCAAATAAGATGTGTCCTTGTTTATCAATTAAAGAGATATGCTTAATGATCATTATGATATTGTATATATGTTGGCAAGTGGTGTATGTATATGGTACTGGTATGTATCATGTATGTACGTATAGCTGCATTTCGATTGGATACATTCATTCATTCATGGGATCGTATATTTGTATCAATTAAATGACCGTATAGCTGCAGACTCTTAGCAACACAAAATGTATATAAACCACTTAATTAGTTATGGTCTAGTATTGGTCCATTTTGATTTTGTTCTAATTCAGTCTATTAAGTTGGAATTAAGTTGTTTTAAGCTTTTATAAGTAGGTTTATAGGTTTGAGAGTAGATTTCTAGTTTTCAAAGGTTAACACTAATAGATTGTGCTTATTTTGCTTAAATCAGTAATAAGGATTTGTAGATGTAGTTCTTTTAGTCTAATTAATGTTTAAAGTTGTTTTCATTGTGTAGGTAAAGTTTCATATGGTATTGAGTCCAATTCTTCATTTTTTGTTCAAATTTGTCATAGTTTCAAAAAAAATCCAAAAACAGCCTGAGTAGTCCTTTTATGAGTCCATTTTCTATGCTTATTTGTTGTTCAAAGTAGTTGAAAATCATTGTTCTAGTTGTTTACTTGGTGCTTAATGCTGTTTTCCAATTTCCATCTCAATTCTTAGCTTTTTGTAAGCTTAATTGTGCCTTAAAAAGTAGTACATCAGACCATTTGAATACTGATACATCAGTATGCATGTTCTGACAGCCTTCTTTATCAATAGTTTATTAAGCTCTAAATAAGCTCTACAGGGTCTAGATTTCATTTTATAAGCTCTTTGGTGTATGATCTTTATCTGTTTTCAGTATTTGTGACTAATGCTTATTGATTTAAGTGATTATTTGTGCCTTAAATGTAGTAGATTAGACCCTTTGTCTGCTGATACATCAGTTCTCATTATGTCTGAACAGCCTCTTTTTAAGCTGATTTATAACCTCTAAATAAGCTCTATAGAGGCTGAAATTTGTTATATAAGCTCTTTGGTTGGCTAGATTTATCTATTTTCAGTTTTTAGTAGAATAGCTTATTGCTTAAATGCTTTTTCATAAGCTCAAAGTTGCCTCATAAGCCTGTTTGGTTATGCAGTATTGCCTCATTAGATTTTAATATTATCCTTCCTTTTTCACTGCCCCTTGTGGTCTAGCTTATCCTACCTATATATCACATATCAATTCACATACTTTAAGCACCAAATCTCGGTCTCGGTCCAAACTTGTAAACTCGGAAACCGAATACAACCCGAACATGAACCGAACCATGCTACTTCTCGAGTCATTGAAGAAACTTCTATGGTTCTGAACGTTCATATTGGTTTTGAATTGTGCATCTTGGTTCTGAATGTTCATCTTGGTTATGAGTTGTACATATGGATGTTCATCTTGGTTTTGAATGTTCATGTTGGTTATGAATTGTGTGCATCTTGGTTCTGGATGTTCATCTTCGTTTATTTTGGTTATGAAAGCTCGAGGGGTGCATGATGCCTTAGAACAATTAACATTTGATGGTGGTTTTTAAGATATGGATGTTCATCTTGGTTTTGAATGTTCATGTTGGTTATGAATTGTGTGCATCTTGGTTCTAGATGTTCATCTTCGTTTATTTTGGTTATGAAAGCTCGAGGGGTGCATGATGCCTTAGAACAATTAACATTTGATGGTGGTTTTTAAGACAATTATTGTCGTGATGGTTTAGAAAATTTATCTTTATGTTTTGTAATCAATATTATTGGTAGTTGATGTAACACCCGGAAATTTTCCAAATCTTTCTAGCCAATTATTTTAAAATTTTGCGTTACCTGAGTATTAAAAACTTTTCCTTGCATTTGTTTGGATTTGAGATACGAGAGATAGCTTGAGAAACGAGAATGTTGTCCCTTTATAGAACCGGCACAACCTAGAAAGCACAAAACGTATCGTATTTGCCAAATATATTAAATTCTTGAAAGTATTGCATATTTATACTCGTTTTTGTTGGAAAAATTATTTCGTGAACAATGGCGCAAGTTTCGTTGATTTTCGAGTCCGTTTGGTACGTCGAATTGGTCCCACAATGTTTATTGCAAAAGTTTAGCCAAGTTGGCAGAAACACCCCCTCCGCCCCTTATTTTTATTCCCACCCTTTGAGTTTTGGTTTTGCCCGTGTTTGGTCCCTCCCAAAAATATAAAAACCCCAAAATTAATTAATTATTTCATTTATACACACACACATCTCACTAACTCTCTCCTCCCTCTCTCTACCCTTCGCCGACGATCACCTCCGACCGACAACCGCCGTCTTCTCCGGCGAGATTTCGGCGACCACCGTACCGGAAAATTTTCCGGCGATACCTTTTCTTTGCCAAATCAATAGATCGGTTTATCCCGATCATTTCTAGAGCTTTTTGGCTCGTAACTCACACCGCAACACCACCCACGCGCCACCACCACCTTCGGTAACACCACCGCCACCACCACAGCCCCTCTCACCTTATTTTCTTCTCGGTAAACCCTTCACGCGCCTTCTTTTCTCTTTTTCTTTAATTTTTACTAAACCCTAATTTTTCCCTTTTTATTAAATCCGAAAATAAATAATGTTTTTATTAATAAAATGGTTTTGAAACTTTATTAAAAACTCGTGTGGAATCCCCCCCCTTCTCGGCAGTTGACTCGGTCAACTCACCGAGTCAACTCGGTTGACTCGGTGAGGGTTTGATTGTTTTGATGTTTATTCTTGTTGTTGATGTTATTATTATGGTTGTTGTGCTCGGATTTGGATTTAGGGTTTCGTTTGGTTTGTTTGGTCTCGGCAGCCGACATACGGCGAAGCCAAGCCGTGACTCATGGCGAGTCACGACAAGGCGAGGCGTGGTTAGGATTAGTTTGGTGTTGATGAGGTTGTGTTTGGATTTGATTCGGATGAGGGTTTGATTTTGTGTTTGCGGATTTGGATTTGTTTGTGTCGACTAGATTTTGATATAGAGTTGGATTTGTTGCGGATTAGTGTAGGATTAGGATAGTGTTGGATTTGCTTGTGTTTGTGTTGGGAATAAAATGTTCAAGTCAAAGAGCCTGCCAGATAAGCTATTGAGCCTGCTAGTTGATTTTGAAGAAGTTGAAGATGTACTAACAGTACCTTCTGGGTGAGAAGGTACTGCTAGTTAATGAAGGTGATGCGTGGTTTTGCAACCTTACAACAGGTTTTACCTCTCGAGGGATCTCAAGAGGCTTACAACCCCACCAGGCAGTGTACCTGACCGATGTAGTATAGTGTAGTGGTAAGTACGGGGGATTGATCGTTCTCCACAGGGAATAGTGTTCGTTAGGTATGAAAGACTACTCTAATAGGTCTAAGGGTTGAGGAAGATTCTTTTTTATGTTTTTATATTTTTATGAAAGCAAGTAAAATCTCGGGTTTGAAAGAGTGGGCGGAATTAGTTTCTAGTCAACTAACCCAAATTACTACGAATGCAAATAAAATAAATAACTGAAAATAAAATGTTTGGTGAAAACTTATGTGTAGAGAAATATGTTCACTTAGATTTCCTTACTCCCTAACTATCTTTTACCGGTTGATTAGTGTGTATTAGTTGCGTGGATGACGGGTGTATTCCTTAATACCAATCGTGGGGTGGCGTACGTACTTCCCCATCTCTACAAGCTCCTACTTCACTCCTATGTCGAGCCGGCTAGGAAGCTCCTAACATGGGATCACTAGAATTCGCTTGTGCATTAAATACAACCATAAAAACCTTTAGTACGCATTTGGTTCATATTTCTTAAGACGTTCAAGCAAGTTACCGAATAGGAAGTTAGCCAGTTTTCTTAAGCCTAACATAGATAAACAATCATCCAATACAACTAATAACACACTAATAACCAATAATCAATAGCTAGGTTTCATTAGATCTAAGCAAACACAAGATAAATCTAGCCTAACATATTAATCAAAAGACAAGAACAAGATAGAATCAAACAACACATAGACATATTGAATGATTAATTGATAACTTATCTTCAATGTAACATGGAAGATCTCAAGGCAAAAAGCCTTGAAAAAGAAGCTAAAATCGTCTTAGGGTTTTCTCCCAAAAATTCCACACTAAGTTCCACACTAATGACAAAAAATTAGAAAACTATATATAGACTTTTGGATCTGACGGCGTCACGTTATGGAGTGTGACGCCGTCACCTCGCCGCTTTTAGGGTTCCCGGATGACCTTCTTGACGCCGTCCCTCTTTAGCTCTCCAAAATCCGTTCTGGCTTATCAAGGCTTGACGCCGTCAGACCTTGAACGTGACGCCGTCCCTCTTTGAATTAAGCCGTGACGCCCTTGATCAGGTTAAAGCGTGACGCCGTCAGAATTTCCATGCAATTTTCACTGGCTTATCATGAGTAAATTTCACATCCACCATTTTTGCCAAGCCATGACGCCGTCCAGGGTAAATCCTGACGCCGTCAAAGGTAACTTTCAGCCGATTTTTGAGACTTTGCCGTTTTCTTCACTTTTATGCTCCAAAAACGTCCAAAATGCCTCCTTTTCCAGATTTCTCCTCAAAAGTACCTAAAATGACAAAAGGAATGATTTAGGGCGATATTTGATCAAATAAATACGATTTAGGGCTTAAATGACCCCTTAAAAGCGGTACACTTTTCGCTTCATCAAATACCCTTACACTTGAGATTTGCTTGTCCTCAAGCAAATGCGCTTTTATTCTAATCAAAATACAAGTTAGGGGTCATTTAACGCTAATATAAAAGTAATTGCAACAAATAATCGTTCCTCTTTAATCATAATAAGCACGGAGATTATAAACTAGCACCTCACAAGTAGTGTTTAGATAATCACATCTCTCAAGTGTCATCAAAATAAATCTCATAAATGGAAACAGATAATATCTCTCACTACCTGTCATACGAAATAGATTACCATAGGCTTGGGAAAGGATCGAAAACCTCCTCCACTAGGCGTAAGCACCTAAGATAAACTATCAAAGAGGGCTTTTAAATGGGTTATAACGTTAGGTGTAGGGAAAAGGAAAACACGGTTTTGTTGGATAAGGGATATTTTACTGGTGGCGAGTTAAAGATCTTGATCAATTACATGTACTATACAATGTTGCTAAGCCAAGACTCGACTCAATCTTAAGCTAATGAAAGAAAATAACAAAAACATAAAATAAACATAAAATAAAACGGGATGGTAGTCCGTATGTTTTTTCTACTTTTCTTTTTCTCATTTTTTTGTATTTTTCTTGATTTTTTCGATTATTATTATTTTTTTTTTTTTGTGCATACACTTTTGCCCTACCATCCAAAATAATACATCATAGGGGCATTGCATCCCCCTTACACTTGAACTTTTACATAACTTTACAAATAACTATTCTAATGACTCGAATTAAGATAATTAAAACACTTGGAGTACTTTTAAAACATTTAGCACATATGGGGGTAATAAATGATGTTCTTCCCCATTACTCCATTACACTAGTACTTTACCCATGAGTCCCAATCGTCCCAAAACAATATGTACAAGGATATGACTCGACTTAGCAACCATGTAATCAACTAGATAATTAACTTGGGTTTAAACAAATGTTGTCACAATAATGCACTAAAAATGAGTGCATACAAGGTAGGCTAAGGCGATTTGGGTGTACATTTTAGTGGGGTGTAACAAATTCTTCCTTTAAGTAAAATGCTTAAAGGTCGAAACGAAAAGATAGGCTCTGAGGGGTGTACTAGGGGTATCGTGTACTAAAAATGAGTACAACGCAAAGGGTGTGGGAGAATTACTTGACCAATGTAGCCAAAGTAATTATAACAAAAACACAGGTGTAAAACAATGGGTTAATCCTAATGCCTCTTATCATGTAGTAAATCTAACTACACGAATGTAGTCTCACTTGTGGCCTCGGAATGGTCCTAACGCAAGTTCTAGAATCTAAGTGCTACCGGTACACACATCATAGCAAAATGCTTTTCCTACCAATTCTAGGGGCGAACCTCACATATTTGGGGGTGGAAATTTTTTTTAGTGGTACGGTTTTTGTGCTAGTCATATAACTCCTATCCGTGAGACGCTCATTAAGACCAAAGTTTCACTCCTATATGTTGTAAAAATTTTAAATTTGGCACTAAAATTGCCCTAACAGGTATTTATCTCAGTTTTATTACACATCTACTATCAAACAAACAAAAATCAAGCGTAAGAGCATTCTCTAAAATCGTACTTTTACCCTCCCCTTACACTTAAGATGAACATTGTCCCCAATGTTCAAATAACAAGATGTAAAAGTATAAAGTAAAAGAATGAAATCAAATACTCCCCTGATTCGCTCGGTGGATAATGAAGTAACACGGTTAGATCTTCTTCCAAAGAGAATGTAAAAGCTTCATGACTAATGCATCGCCAAAAGCTTGATCCAAAACATTTCCTTGTCCAAAATAACCTGTTAAACCTGAGAAAACAAACACGAAAACCTGCATAACATCGGCGGGATAAACTCTATATATAAGGATATAATGCTTGTGGGATGATAATTTTGCAGATTCCTGGAGATTATAAGTTAGAGATTTAATAAAAACTTTTTATGAAAACAAAACTTTCAAAAATTTTCAGAAAATTAAACCTGACGCCGTCAGGTTGTAACGCCTGACGCCGTCAGAAATGATCTGACAGAATTCTCATGTTACGTTTCCGGAAAAATTTTTGGAAAAACCTATACCTTACTTCCTGGAAATCCTGCAAAACATCATTATGACTCGATACAAGCATTTGACTCAAACAAATACTAATATGTATGTTAATTTAATATTATTATGATTCATGTTCATTTGTGTTCTAATAAACCGATTTAGATTTCCCTTACACTTATCTTTTGCAAAATACCTTTATATGTAGTTAAGACGAAGTTAAAAACAAAATAAAGCATTTTCACAATTTTAGTTTTGAACATGAATCAATAATAATAAAAATTAAACATACATACGGAAGCAAATAAAATCAAACAAACAAATAAATAAACACACAAAGCAAATAAAGCTTGGGTTGCCTCCCAAGAAGCGCTTGTTTTTGTTCAAGTCACGAGCCTGACTCTACCCTTATTTAACAAAAATAGGGGAGGTTTTCCCTACACTTAGGATTAAGTGCGGGTGAAAGTAGCGATACACACCCTTAGGGTGTGAATATGCCACGTGAGGTGAAGGGGGTGAGTGAATGGCTTCCTTCATCCTAAAACTACCCGGATAATATTGGTTGATGGGTGGGTCGGTTCCTATTTTTTCTCCTAGATGTAAATCTAAGGATGAAAAGTTGTGTAAAGGTTTAGGTTCCAATTCATCAACACTAGGAAATTCCCTAGAACTATGAGTAAGGTCATCACTAAAAGTGTGCAAACCTATATCCTCTAGTTGTGCTTGGTCCAAGGGTTCTACCTCCATCGGGATTCCTAAAGTCTCTTCTACTTCTTCCGGGTAAGTCACGGGCGGTGCGGGTGCCTCAAATGATGGTGGGTTTTGTGGAGTACTTGGTTTGGTGAAATCAATCCCACTCATGCAACTAGGTAGTTCAACACTAACCATCTCACAATCTTGTTTTGATTCTAAGTCCATGTTCTTAGAAACTAGGTCTCTTTGCTCATACGAATCCACCAATTCGTTCCACTTATGGGTCATGGTTAGGAAGCTTTCCTCGAAATTCATCCAAAGGGCCTGACTAAAAGGAATTGATCCAGATAATGCTTGTCTAAGAGAAGTATCACATGCATAGAATTCATTAAACCCATCTAACCTTACCCCCAACTTCATTTGGATATCACAAAGATCACGAAACAATTCATAGGAATGATAGGAAACAAATCTCTTGGTGAAGTATAATTGTTCATCTATTGTCAATGATCTAAATGGAATTTCATCCGCCATAGTGACAAATGAAAATGGTTTTACAAACAAAGGGCACAAAGAAAAAGATAGACTACTAGAAAGCTAATAAAAAGAAAATAAAAATCTCACTAGATAGGAATCTAATGAGTAGACCTAATAGAAATAAATTTCAACCTAAGCAATAACTACTCCCCGGCAGCGGCGCCAAAAACTTGATGCGTGGTTTTGCAACCTTACAACAGGTTTTACCTCTCGAGGGATCTCAAGAGGCTTACAACCCCACCAGGCAGTGTACCTGACCGATGTAGTATAGTGTAGTGGTAAGTACGGGGGATTGATCGTTCTCCACAGGGAATAGTGTTCGTTAGGTATGAAAGACTACTCTAATAGGTCTAAGGGTTGAGGAAGATTCTTTTTTATGTTTTTATATTTTTATGAAAGCAAGTAAAATCTCGGGTTTGAAAGAGTGGGCTGAATTAGTTGCTAGTCAACTAACCCAAATTACTACAAATGCAAATAAAATAAATAACTGAAAATAAAATGTTTGGTGAAAACTTATGTGTAGAGAAATATGTTCACTTAGATTTCCTTACTCCCTAACTATCTTTTACCGATTGATTAGTGTGTATTAGTTGTGTGGATGACGGGTGTATTCCTTAATACCAATCGTGGGGTGGCGTACGTACTTCCCCATCTCTACAAGCTCCTACTTCACTCCTATGTCGAGCCGGCTAGGAAGCTCCTAACATGGGATCACTAGAATTCGCTTGTGCATTAAATACAACCATAAAAACCTTTAGTACGCATTTGGTTCATGTTTCTTAAGACGTTCAAGCAAGTTACCGAATAGGAAGTTAGCCAGTTTTCTTAAGCCTAACATAGATAAACAATCATCCAATACAACTAATAACACACTAATAACCAATAATCAATAGCTAGGTTTCATTAGATCTAAGCAAACACAAGATAAATCTAGCCTAACATATTAATCAAAAGACAAGAACAAGATAGAATCAAACAACACATAGACATATTGAATGATTAATTGATAACTTATCTTCAATGTAACATGGAAGATCTCAAGGCAAAAAGCCTTGAAAAAGATGCTAAAATCGTCTTAGGGTTTTCTCCCAAAAATTCCACACTAAGTTCCACACTAATGACAAAAAATTAGAAAACTATATATAGACTTTTGGATCTGACGGCGTCACGTTATGGAGTGTGACGCCGTCACCTCGCCGCTTTTAGGGTTCCCGGATGACCTTCTTGACGCCGTCCCTCTTTAGCTCTCCAAAATCCGTTCTGGCTTATCAAGGCTTGGCGCCGTCAGACCTTGAACGTGACGCCGTCCCTCTTTGAATTAAGCCGTGACGCCCTTGATCAGGTTAAAGCGTGACGCCGTCAGAATTTCCATGCAATTTTCACTGGCTTATCATGAGTAAATTTCACATCCACCATTTTTGCCAAGCCATGACGCCGTCCAGGGTAAATCCTGACGCCGTCAAAGGTAACTTTCAGCCGATTTTTGAGACTTTGCCGTTTTCTTCACTTTTATGCTCCAAAAACGTCCAAAATGCCTCCTTTTCCAGATTTCTCCTCAAAAGTACCTAAAATGACAAAAGGAACGATTTAGGGCGATATTTGATCAAATAAATACGATTTAGGGCTTAAATGACCCCTTAAAAGCGGTACACTTTTTGCTTCATCAGAAGGTTCTGCCAAGATTATGATCAAGTTGATAGATATTTAGTTGTATTATTAGTCTTTGTACAATGTAATACGTTAAGTAGAAGTAGTTCAGTCTTCCATGTTGTGCAGAAGATTATACTGAGTAGTTTACATTGGAAGTTGTAAATAGTAGGCTAGAAAAGTCCAAGTATCTTATTATATTGTGCAACTTGACAACATGTAAAAGGGTTCCTTATCCTATAAAAGGAACCCTTAGTCACCTTATTACAAATCTTTTTAACTAATAACTCTGTAATAACCTGAACCAACATAATCTCTCTAGTAACTTAGTTACTAATTCACAAATCCTTTACAAATCAAAGATTCAAGGTTACTTTTTGTAATCCTGGTGATAGTTAGATCATCCGTATTATTTCATCAATAATATTGAATCGTTTTGTGCTATTCAAGTTGTGTTCTTTGTTCATTATAACTCACGTTTACATATTCACCACCTTTTGTTCCTTTAAGTGTGTTATAGTAGATTCCGCATACTAAAGCACATTCATTCCTAAATATCCCAAACACATTATTAAGATTAACATCCCAAGTGTTTGCATAATCCTTCACAAGTGGTATCAGAGCTAGGCTGATATTTACGATTTAAAAGAACAATGGATGTTGAACACATTCAAACCAATGTTGCTGTAAAACTTCCATTACTCAAACAGAATGAGTTTGACATGTGGAGACTGAGGGTAGAACAATACTTCCAAGTGCAAGACTATGCACTTTGGGAGATTATTGAAGAAGGAAACTCATTCAAACCCACAATCACCACCTCCATAGTAAACGATGCAATAGTAACAAATGTGCAAGTAAACCCAACAAGCGCAGAAGAAAGAATCCAAAAGAGAAATGATCTTAAAGCCAGGAGTATGCTTCTCATGACTATTCCAAATGACCAGCTTTTGATCTTCAACAAGTACAAATGTGCTAAAACCCTTTTTCAAGCTATTGTGGCTAGATTTGGTGGAAATGATGCCACCAAGAAAACTCAGAAAACTCTCCTCAAACATCAGTTTGAAAACTTTACAGCCACAACAACTGAGTCTTTGGACAGCATGTTCAATAGACTTCAAAAGCTTTCAAGTCAGTTAGCCATTCATGAAGTGCTGATATCTCAAGAAGACTTAAACTCCAAATTTCTTAGGAGTTTACCCTCTGAATGGGCCATGCATGTCATTGTCTGGAAAAACAAACCAGATATTGATCAAATGAGTCTTAATGATCTTTACAACAACTTCAAGATAGTAGAGCATGAAGTGAAGAAGTCTACTGGTTCAAGCTCAGGGAATATGGCCTTTGTTTCATCTCCAAGCACCTCAAGGGTAGTAGATGAAGAAAAAGATGGTAGTGAAGAAGGTACTGCCAACACAAATTTTGGTACTGCCAATACTTCTAGCAGTACCAAAACAATTCTAGATGAAACAATTGGTTGTACTTTCCTGACATCACAACACAATGGTACCATATTGACTTTTGAAGATTTTCAAGAGATCAATGATGATGATCTTGAAGAAATGGACATAAAGTGGCAACTTTCACTTCTTAGCATAAGGGCTAAGAAATTACTGATGAGAATTGGAAAGAAGATTATCATAGATGGTAGTGAGCCTGCTGGGTATGACAAGTCTAAAGTGGAGTGCTACAACTGCCACATGAAGGGTCACTACTCAAGAGAGTGTAGAAGACCAAAGAAGCAGGATGATAAGGGAAGAGGGTTTGAGAACAAGAACAAGGGAAGGTTTGAGAAGAAAGGAAGCTTTGAGAACAAGAGCAAGGCTGTGGAAATCACTGAGCCTAAAGCTATGGTAGCTATTGATGGGATGGGTTTTGATTGGAGCTTTATGGGTGAAGAGGAGTCAACTTCAGATGAAATGGCTTTAATGGCCTTCTCCAATCCTGAGGTACAAATTACTAAATGTTCTAATACTTGTAAAGTTTTTGAAGAATTACAAACTTTAATAAAACTTTATGATCAGCTGAAAGTAGAACAAAGTAAAACTCAACAAGACCTATTTAATCATAAGTGTGGTATTGCCAAACTTGAAAAGCAGATAATCCATTTTAGGGAAAATGAACTCACTTTTTCTGACACAAAAGCCATTCTTAACAAGGAAATATTTTTGAAAGATGCTGAAATAAATATGTTAAGAACTGAGTTTGCAAAAGTGAAATTGGCAAAGGATAATATTCAACTAACTGTTACCACATTAGAAACTGCTTCTGATTGTACTAGAAGCATAGTTGAAAATCAAATGAACAAGAGAATCAAATCTGGGATTGGATACAATACATGTCCACCTCCTTATAGAGGAATTCCTTGTCCCCCAGGTTTAGATCTTGCAGAATCAGGTTTACATGAATTCACCAATAAACCACTAGAGAAACCTGTAGAGAAAAGTGAACCTTTTGAGAATGCTAGTGTTGCTTCACTCTCTAACAAAAAGGTGCTCACTGATAAGAGCTCAGATGCTCCAATTATTGAAAATTGGACATCTGATGATGAGGAAAAAGAGACTGTTTCAAACAAAGGAAACAAAGTAGGACCAATCAGTCCTAAAAGAGAAGAGATTAAGACTAAGGCTAAAGCTGTTCTAAAAACAGTTGAATGTTGCTCTAAGTGTAATAGCAAACCTAGAGGTAGCCAGAGAAATTGAAACAATCTTAAGTCACACCAACTAGGTGATGATTTTGTTATGTACAATAAGGCCTGCTATTACTGTGGTAGTTTTAATCATACTCATGCTTATTGTAACAATTGGGTTTTTGGGAGTACATCAAGGTCTAAAACAAATGGAACTAACCCCAGAAAAAGTTTTGTGAAGTCTAACACATCAAAAGTTAATCATACTGTTAGACCAAATAAGCGTGTTAACTCAAAACCAACTACTAAGGGTGCACGAAATACTTTCAAACATGCACCAAGAGTTGTGAAAAGTCCCATTGAAAAGAAATATGTGGTCAAAACACAAGATTGGAGACCAAAACCAAAAGGTCCTGCTAGACCAAAAGGTCCTGCTAGACCAAATGGTACTGCCAAAATTGGTACTGATAGACCAAGGACCACAAAATGGATTAAAAGGGAAAATGCTGTTAAGTCCTCAGCATGTTGGATATGGAGACCACTCCAATCAAAAGGTGCATCAACAATCCTAAAGAGGTTTGATTTCATTGATGCAAGAGGCAAACCCAAGTCAGTTATGGCTTGGGTACCCCAAGGAAACTAATATGTCTATATATGTGCAGGAACATTCAAATGATATTGCTGATCAAGGATATGTAGATAGTGGGGCACATGACAGGCAACATGTCTTACATCACAGAATTCAAATCATTTGATGGAGGATATGTTACCTTTGGGGGAGGAATCAAAGGAAAGATTACTGGTAAAGGTACAATCAAAACCAGTAAATTAGATTTTGAAAATGTGTACTTTGTGAAAGAACTTCAGTTTAATCTCCTCAGTGTCTCACAAATGTGTGACAAAAAGAACAATGTTCTCTTTACTGACAATGAATGTATGGTTCTTTCTTCTGATTTTAAAATTCCTGATGAAAGTCAGATTCTTCTTAAAATCCCAAAAAGGAACAATATGTACAGTGTTGATTTAAAGAACATTGATCCTAAGGAGAGTTTAACTTGTCTAGTAGCAAAAGCCTCATTGGATGAATCTATGCTTTGGCATAGAAGGCTTGGTCATATAAACTTTAAAACAATCAATACAATTGCAAAATATGATTTGGTTAGAGGTTTACCCAAAAAGATTTTTCAAAATGACCAAACCTGTGTTGATTGTCAAAAAGGGAAACAACATAGAGCTTCTTGTAAGCCCAAGACCCATAACTCAATTTCTCAAGCTTTATACATGCTTCATATGGATCTTTTTGGTCCTACTAATGTGAGTAGCTTGAATGGTAAAAAATATTGTCTTGTAGTTACTGATGATTACAGCAGATTTTCTTGGGTTTTCTTTTTAAGATCTAAGCATGAAACAAGTGAAATTCTTAAGTCTTATATAACTGAAGTAGAAAACCAAGTTGATAAGAAAGTGAAAGTAATTAGATGTGACAATGGGACAGAATTCAAGAATAGGGTTATGGATGAATTTTGCAAAGAAAAAGGAATAAAAAGAGAATTTAGTGTAGCTAGAACCCCACAGCAAAATGGAGTAGCAGAAAGGAAGAATAGAACACTAATAGAGGCTGCTAGAACAATGTTAGTAGACTCTAAGTTGCCTATTTCATTTTGGGCTGAAGCAGTAGGTACTGCTTGTTATGTGCAAAACAGGGTTCTTGTGATTAAACCACATAAAAAGACTCCTTATGAACTTTTCTTTGGTAGAACACCATCTTTAAGTTTTATGAGACCTTTTGGATGTCATGTCACTATTCTCAATACCAAAGATCATTTAGGCAAGTTTGAAGGAAAAGCTGATGAAGGCTACATGATAGGTTATTCTTTGCAAAGTAAAGCCTATAGGGTGTATAATAGTTGCACTAGGCTAGTGGAAGAAAATCTGCACATAGAGTTTCAAGAGAAACTAACAAATGTGAAAGGCATTGGACCAGATTGGATGTTTGACATTGATAGGCTTTCAGAATCTATGAATTATGTGCCTGTTTCAGGTACAAATATTAATGATAATGCAGGTCTTGAAGACAATGTTGAAACATCTAAAGATCAAGATTACATCTGGATGCCTATTTGGAAAGGATTGGATTTATCTTCAAGTCATGAAGAACCTTCAAATACAACAAATGAAGGTACTGAAGATGATCATGAAACTCAGGGTCAAGAGAATCAAGAAAGTAGTGCAAATGAAAATGGTACTGCTAGTTCACCAGATGGTACTGCCAGTTCACAAGTTGGTACTGCTGAACCATTAAATGTTCAATCAGATGATTCTTTACCAGAAGAAGTGGGGATTAGCAATCTTCCACTTACCTATGAAGTTCCTGCAACTCACAACACAAGAATTCTCAAAGATCACTCCATTGATGATGTGATTGGCAGCATTGATTCTGGTGTTAGAACAAGAACTCAAGTTTTGACTTCAGACCAAGAAGGGTTTATCTCATCTATTTATGAAGAAAAGAATCATGAAGTTTCCAACATATGCCTGTTTTCATGTTTTCTCTCACAAGCTGAACCCAAAAATATTAACAAAGCCTTAGATGATGCAAGTTGGGTTGAAGCAATGCATTAAGAACTTCTTCAATTCAAGCTTCAGAAGGTTTGGAAACTGGTTGATTTGCCCAAAGGTCACTGGGCAATTGGAACCAAATGGGTGTTCAGAAACAAGAAAGATGAAAGGGGAATAGTGATCAGAAACAAAGCAAGATTGGTGGCCCAAGGGTATACTCAAGAAGAAGGGGTGGATTATGAAGAGGTTTTTGCTCCAGTTGCAAGACTTGAAGCAATCAGGCTATTCTTGGCCTATGCTTCTTTCATAGGCTTCACTGTTTATCAAATGGATGTTAAGAGTGCCTTCTTATATGGCACTATTGGAGAAGAAGTGTATGTTTCTCAACCTCCAGGCTTCATTGATGCAGAGTATCCAAACAAGGTGTATAGGGTTATCAAGGCTCTTTATGGTCTACACCAAGCTCCTAGGGCATGGTATGAAACATTGGCTTTCTATTTATTAGAAAATGGATTCCAAAGAGGTAAGATTGATCCAACTTTGTTCATCAAAAGAACCAAGAAAGACATCTTGCTAGTACAAATTTATGTTGATGACATTATCTTTGGATCCACAAACCAAGACTTGTGTGTAGAGTTTGAAAAACTTATGCATAGTAAGTTTGAAATGAGTTCCATGGGGGAACTTACTTTCTTTCTGGGTCTCCAAGTGAAACAATCAATTGAAGGCATATTTATCAGCCAAGATAAGTATGTAGCAGAGATCCTAAGGAAATTTTAGTTTGCTGATTCTAAGGTTGCAAGTACACCAATGGATTCAGAAAAGGGGTTACTAAAAGATGCTGAGGGTGAAGATGTGGATTTGCACAATTATAGATCAATGATTGGGTCATTGATGTACCTTACATCATCAAGACCAGATATCATGTTCTCAGTATGTGTATGTGCAAGGTTTCAAGTACATCCCAAAGTTTCTCATCTCACAGCAGTCAAAAGAATCTTTAGATATCTCAAGGGTCAACCTAGGTTGGGTCTATGGTATCCAAGGGAATCATCTTTTGACTTGGTGGCTTATTCTGATAGTGACTATGCTGGTGCAACCCTAGGCAGAAAATCCACAACTGGTGGATGTCAATTTCTTGGTTGCAGACTCATATCTTGGCAATGCAAGAAGCAAACAATGGTGGCCAACTCTACAACTGAAGCAGAATATGTTGCTGGTGCAAGTTGTTGTGGGCAAGTTCTTTGGATCCAAAATCAAATGCTTGACTATGGGTACAATTTTCTTAACACCATTATTTACATTGACAATAGTAGTACTATTTGTATCATTAAAAATCCAGTTCAACATTCAAAAACAAAACACATTGAAATCAGACACCATTTCATAAGAAATTGCAATGAGAAAAGGTTAATTCAAGTTGTCAAAATTGATTCTGAAAAGAATTTTGCAGACCTTCTCACTAAAGCTTTTGATTTAGGTAGATTCAAATACCTAGTAGGAGGTATTGGAATGATAAATCTTTGAAAAACATGTGTTTTCGTACATAAAATAACTGGTATTGGCTTTTAAACATGGTACTGCTAGTTAGTCAAAAGGTACCGTCAGTTCATAATTGGTCCTGCTAATATAAAATTTGCTCTGTTTTGTTCATCTTGATGATTAAATGTTTACAATGCTATAAAACAAGTGCTTTACACTTTGTTCTTTTGGTCTGCAACTAACAAATTTCAGGTTGATAACAAAACAAGAGATCTTCCAAACAAAGGGGGAAATAAAAGTTATTTATATCTCAGGAGAGGTAATAATCTCAGGGGAGGAAATAATAGCCCAGAATGGAAGAAAATCCAATAAATGGAAGGAGAAGACAAGAGCATACATGATGATGTAGAGGTTGAAAATGATAAGAATAGATCATATATTCAGAAGGGATGAAGCATTCCTAAAGGAGAAAGTTCTATCTAGATCAAACTAAGGAAAGTTTCAATGCAAAGGCATGCTGATAGATGATTTCACTTGTTGAACCAAGCATCCAAGATACACAGCATCATTGCCTCTTACAATTCCTCCATCCAAGGAAATTGCACCATCTTTCAGGACAATATGGAATTGGTATTCAGTTCACCAAGTTTTACAAACTTAAGAGCTGGCTAGTCCATAAGCAAACGGCTTTTGGTAAAGACACATCAAATCCGTTGATGGTTGATAGTTTACCAAAAACTATATGGTATTTAACTAACCATACTTTACAGTAAATAGTTGACTAGTCCATAAGCAAACGGCTTTTGGTAAAGACAAATCAAATCCGTTGATAGCTGATAGTTTGCTAAAAACTATAAGGGATTTTTGCTAAAATTTCAAAGAGACTGCCAAGTAAAATTTTCTTTCAAAGGTACTGGTAGTTCAAATTTTGGTACTGGTAGAGTAAAATGGTACTGCTAGATAACCGTTGAGCCTGTCAGATAAAAATTATAGCCGTTGGGCCTGGTAGTTACAATTAGCCGTTGGGGTACTTCTGTAAATTACTGATGTTATATTATATTATATTTCTAATATAAAAGATCTTTTTAACCGCCTTTTCATTTACTTATTATATATTTTCTTATTGTCGGTTAAAAGTAAAACTCTCATAATATCTTTCATCAGTCCTTATCACAATTAACACTCACCTTTCATCTTCTACCAGTACCACCATCAAATCCCACCATCATAATCAAGCTTTTCATTAACTTTCATCATGGCTAATCTATCTTTTGTTAAACGTCACAACCAGTTAGCATTTTTGGAAAAGTCTGAGGATAATGCTTCTTTTCATCAAATAGTGGACTTTTTGAATGATTCTTACATCAGGTTTGCTTTACTTGTAAATCCTACTATTTATGAATCTCAAATTTTACAATTTTGGCAAACAGCTAAAGTCAAAACTTCTGAAAATGGGGACCAAAGGATAAAAGCCAAAGTGGATGGCAAAACCTTGACTCTTACTGAGTCATCCATTAGATGACATCTTCATTTGGATGATTCAGATGGTATTAGTCAATTTCCTGATACTGAAATTTTTGAAAATTTGGAAAGAATGGGGTATAATGCTGATTCTACAAAATTCACTTTTCTTAAAAAGCATTTTACTCCACAATGGAGATTTTTGATCCATACAATCCTTCATTGTTTAAGCCAAAAGAAAACCTCATGGGAGCAATTTAGTGGTAACATGGCTACAGCTCTCATTTGCTTGGCAACAAACAGAAAATTTAATTTTTCCAAACATATTTTTGAAGGATTGGTTAAAAATGTGGATAGCCAAACAAAGTTTTTGATGTATCCCAGATTTATTCAATGCATCATCACAAAATCAAAACTTTTGTTAATTACCCCCAATGTTGCAAAAATCGTGAATCGGTAGCCGGGCGGTCGACCACCCTGCAGCGAGTAATCGGCCGAGGCGGGATTGATCGGTGATTAATCGGATTGGCTTTTTTTGCATGTTTTGGGTATTTCTGGAGACCAAACTAAAGATCGTAACTGATTACAAGCCTACTATGTTTCCAAACCTCAATAAAAGGCTCCAATTCTGATTATGAGGCTCATTGTGCATTATAAGTGAAATAAACGATCCCCAAATTAAGTAGAATGCCTAAATTTTCATTTTTTAAAACCTGACCGATTTGGCCGATTTTTTTGCCTGACCGATTTTTTGGCCGATTTTCACTAATCTACAAGGTACTGGGCCGATTAACGATTAATCGGCGATTAATCGGCCGATTCAGCCGATTTTTGCAACATTGCTTACCCCACACTCACTTTATGAAACACCAAAACTTTCACACAAAGTATTTTCAAACATGAAAATTGGTTTCAATGGGGAAGAAATACCACTTTTTGATGAAATGTTACCACAACATGCTGAAGAACCAACACCATCATCTGAATCACCATCATCAAGTTCTTCACCTGGTTACATCTCACCAACTCATCTTACATCACCAATCCCATCACCAGTACCATCTGCAACACCACCAATACCATCATATCAAGCATCACCATCTCAATCACCTTAACAACAAAGTCTGGATTCTCAGACAGTGAAAGAACTAAAAGAGAAGGTGCAGCTCTTAGAAAATGCTCTTAAAAGTCAGAACACAAAATTTTCTGAGATCAACATCAAGTTAGTTAAGAGGGTTAAGAAATTGGAGAATGAAGTGAAGATGCTCAAGGGTAAAAGATCTTCAAAGTTGGTATTATCTAGTTCTTCAAGATCAGATGCTGAAGGTTTGGGTCACTCTTCCAAAAAGGGGAGGATGGGTAGTTCAGAAGCTGAAGAGGAGGCTCAATTTCATTTTCATGATGGAACTCAAGTATCTGATGAAGAGCCTGCTGGTGCAGAGCAAGAGCCTGCTAGTTCAAAAGAGCCTGCTGAAATAGAACAAGAGCCTGCTAGGATTGAGAGGCTGTTGGCTATGGACTATAAAGGGACTGCTGATCATGTGTACAAAAGAAAGAGGGACTCAGAGCCTCAGGGGAGGTTGTTTGTTCAAGGAAAGGTATATGTTGATGATGAACAATCTGCTGCTCCATCTCAAGAACCTACACCAAAAGATAAGGGCAAGAAAATTATGGTTGATGATGAACCCAAGCCCAAAAGGTTGAAGAAAAGAGAGCAAGTGCAGATGGCTTTAGATGAGGAAGTATCCAAAAGGCTTCAAGAAGATGAAATGAAAAAAGTTTTAGAAGCTTCAAGGCTGCTTGCAGAAATGCAAGAACAAAAGGATGCTGCTCAAACTCTTCTTGACACTCAAGCTGCTCAGGAAACATTTGATGCACAGATGCAATGTATTATTGCCAATGATCCAATTGTAAGAGGTCAAGCTTCCATAATTATGGATGACAAGAATCTTTCTACTGAAGAGAAAACAGCAGAGCTTGAAACTTTTATCAACAAAAAGTATAAAGAAGCAGCTCTGGATGATATTTTTCAAAAGATTCAAGAAAGTCAGAAAAGAGGTTTCAAGGTGGGCTCTTCTCCAAAAGATCAAGTGAATTTCATGAAGAAGTTTCTAAGGAATCAAGCCAATTGGACTGAATCTCAACTGAAGAAGAAAACTCCTGAAGAAATTCATTTCCTTTATCTGAATGCCTACAAGACTTGTTACTACAAAATCCCATCTGATGCAAAGCCTTCAATGAAAAAGAAAGATGCTCAAAAGAAGAAAGAAGCAAAATTGGATCCAGAGCAAGTAAGTAAAATTTTAATTGCTTTACCAACAATTATACATGCTGATCCAATTAGGTCTAGACGCCCTATTATTGATTGGGAGATTCACCATGATAAATTAGGAAAGTCATGGAAAATAACCAGGGTTGGGGGTTAAACTGCTATCTTCAAAAACTTTGAAAATCTAATAAGAGCATGTGACAGAGCTGACTTAGAAGAATTGTGGAATCTAGTTCAAATTAGGCTAGACACAAATTCAAGCACTGATGTTAAGGAACAAGAACTTTGGGTAGAGTTCAATAGGATGTATGATCCTAATCCAAAAGATGTTCATTGGAAGTTTCCATACCATGATTCTACAACCACATGGGAATTTCTAAGCCTTAGAAATATTCATCATCTTTTTACACAAAGTGGGATTGAACTCTTCATGTTGGCTGAAAAAGAGTATCCACTTAGCTATGAAGTTCTTACAACAATGATCTCCAAGAGGTTAAGATGTGATAAAGATGAAGAAAAGTCAGAAGTTGTTCAAAGTTTGCTGATGAGCATTTTTGAGCAATGTGAAAGAAAAAGGAAGAACAGAGAGTAAAGGTTTTGGAAGAGTTCCCTCAGATCCTCAAGGTATGGATTTTATTCATAAGAAACTTGTGTATTTTAAAGGAAATAACAAGTTTAGGGGAGGATTGTTGGGAATAAAATGTTCAAGTCAAAGAGCCTGCCAGATAAGCTATTGAGCCTGCTAGTTGATTTTGAAGAAGTTGAAGATGTACTAACAGTACCTTCTGGGTGAGAAGGTACTGCTAGTTAATGAAGGTTCTGCCAAGATTATGATCAAGTTGATAGATATTTATTTGTAGATATTTAGTTGTATTATTAGTCTTTGTACAATGTAATACGTTAAGTAGAAGTAGTTCAGTCTTCCATGTTGTGCAGAAGATTATACTAAGTAGTTTACATTGGAAGTTGTAAATAGTAGGCTAGAAAAGTCCAAGTATCTTATTATATTGTGCAACTTGACAACATGTAAAAGGGTTCCTTATCCTATAAAAGGAACCCTTAGTCACCTTATTACAAATCTTTTTAACTAATAACTCTGTAATAACCTGAACCAACACAATCTCTCTAGTAACTTAGTTACTAATTCACAAATCCTTTACAAATCAAAGATTCAAGGTTACTTTTTGTAATCCTGGTGATAGTTAGATCATCCGTATTATTTCATCAATAATATTGAATCGTTTTGTGCTATTCAAGTTGTGTTCTTTGTTCATTATAACTCACGTTTACATATTCACCACCTTTTGTTCCTTTAAGTGTGTTATAGTAGATTCCGCATACTAAAGCACATTCATTCCTAAATATCCCAAACACATTATTAAGATTAACATCCCAAGTGTTTGCATAATCCTTCACAGTTTGTGTTGGATTTGGTTCGGCCGAGAGCCTCATCGGCTCGGGTTGAGTCGAGCCGTGACTCGTGGCGAGTCACAGCGAAGTTTATTTACTTGTCGTTTGTTTATTTATTTATTTTCGTTGAGTCGTCGTCAGTCGTTTATTATTTATTTTGTCATAGTTGTCGATATGGAGTTTCGGTTACTTATTAAGCGAAATGGTAGAATAATAATAATAACAATAACGAATGGGATATACTTGATATATATTTGGACTTGGATATTGTGATGTTGTAACATTGTTGGACAAGGATTGGACGTATTGGATTTACGCTATTAGTTGAATGGACAATTATGGACCCTTTGGTACACGAGACGGAAGGATATGTTAGACTCGTAAGAGCTTAACATATCTGGACCCGAACTATACAAAATGGTCGATAAAACTTAACAACTAATATATACGCGAATAATATGTTCAATTATATATTATAACTTATAAAACTTGACGATAATTGGTCTATACAAAAGAGTCGTATGACTTGGAAACGTCTTATAAACGGGCATTTCATGCCGAAATTTCGTGAAATCTTTTATAAACTTAAATCGTTTATGATTTAGTAAATATCCTAAAACCTTTTCAAAACTTATACGTTTTAACGATTATAACATCTATTTTGGGAAAATGGGGAAAAGCCGAAACTACCTATCGATGTTGTTTTATTGTTTACTTCTTCTTTTCTTGATATTATTTCTTCTTTCTTTTGTATTCCTTTCTTCTTCTTCTCTCATCTTTCTTGAGTGATCGTTCGTATTGGCCGAATTGTTATTTTTATCCTTCTTGTCTTCCACACGAGACTTAAATGTATCTTTTCTTTCGAACGCCATTGAAACTAAAACATTTTATACGAATATTGTTTATTAAATCATTTCGAGTATTATTTCTGAGTTATGTCATTTAATTGATTAGGTTGTGCTGAGGTTCATTTGCTGTGCCGTAACATCTGATTGTTTATCTCGTATTCTCTGTGACTAAGGTGTGATTCATAGCCCCACTTTTAATATTTTTAAATGTTTTATAAATCCCGTGAGGGAGATACATGCTACTTACTATTTTTCTGAGCACAATTGTTTATTGGTATGCTATTCCTGAATGACGCTATAAATGCTAAGTACATTTCTTGCCAAATGCGAGTCACTCGATCATGAACCATTAATCACCTGCGGGTGAGCACGATTATAGTTTATAGGCCTATAGGATTTGATCATCCCGCCATGTTGGCTAAGGCCGGTCAGCATGTGATGTACTATAATTGAGTTCCTAGGTATCTGGCAAAATACCTACTTTGGGGGCAACTATTATGATTATGAAAATTACGCGGTTACTGTCGACTTACGCCAGAGTTCCTGGTGTCGGTTAACGCTTTGCGTGTCATGAGCTTAGCAAAACAACTGATTGATTATGTGACGCTTACCCGATATTTGCATTTGTTGCTTATATCTTCCAGACTAAAATTCTTGTGCTCAACTAATTTTTACTAAACCTATGGATTACACTCAACCTTTGTGTTGACTTTTTAGCATGTTATCTCAAGTAATTGATGTATGAAGTGTGCACGAGGAATTACTGAAGGTTAAGGATGGCTATCTATGGGATATGTTTTTACTACTTCTATCTTTATTTTCCGCTGCAAACTATTTTATTTTCCGCTGCTAAATGTGTTATGAGTCTTTTGAACTCTGAATGTTGAACTTTGTAATTGAATGTTATGTTTTATTTAAAACGTCTCGTTATGAGATCGTTTATCTATGATTGTGACTATCTTACCCCTCGAGTAGCACCCCAAACTCAGTCCCGCTGCCATATTTCGAGTTGGGGGTGTTACAGAATGGTATCAGAGCCAGGTTTATAGAGAACGAGATCATACTCGACTATAAACATTTTGGTGTGAGTCAAAACATTTTTCGAAATCGATAGCCATTAGCCTTCCGTGCCACTTCGCTCGTAAGTACTTTATTACTGCATGTTTGGATTTTCACTACTATTTCATTTTTTTATATATGAAATTATTTTATAAATATTTGGCTAGAAATTTTTATACTTGTCCCGATGCTCCATGGAGAGTATTATGGCTTCATCAGTCCCTACCGGTCAGTTATCAATTGCACCCGTTGATCACCCCCTTGCACCACCGAGTCCAGAGATGGACCCACACCCTATTAATGTACCTCACCCGGATGATGAGAAGATGGACGATGATGATGAGAAGATAGGAGACCGTCAGTAGAGATTAGTGATCATCTTTATTATGGTAGTTTAGTATTGTAGTAGTAGTTTACCTGGTACGTACTGAACTGACTAGTTTCAGTTAGTAGATTTTGATAAGAAACTTGTAGTCGTTTTGCATATCTTGCAAGACTGATGACGAGTATCGAATCTACGATGTATTTTGGTGATGTACTATTATGGTGTTGAATGCACGCTATATTATGATGTATCATCGTGTTGTTTACTTTTGTGTTATGATTCTGTTACGTCAATCAAAATACTTACAATGTGGTACATTTGTGATGATTGATAGAATTATGCCGCCTAAGAAAATGACCTCGGCTGCAATCCAGAAACTAATTGAAGAAGGCATAGCTGCGGCCCTTGCCGGTCAAGCAGGTGCTAGTAATCAGAATGCTGGGCAAGCAAATGTTGGGCAAGCAGGAGTACAGCCTGTCCCGGAGAACCGTTCCTTCACCTATAAAGAATTCATGAGCTGCAAACCCACTACCTTCAAAGGAACCGAGGGAGCTGTCGGCTTAACCCAGTGGTTTGAAAAGATAGAATCCGTGTTCCTGAGGGGTAACTGCACGGAAGACTGCAAGGTAAAGTATGCCACATGAACCTTGATTGAACATGCGTTGTCCTGGTGGAATGCATATGCTCAGGATGTTGGGTTGGAGAAAGCTTATAGTGTTTCATGGGAAGACTTCAAGAAGGAAATGATGAAAAAGTATTGCTCTCGCAGTGATATAAGAAAGTTGGATACTGAATTATATTACTTGGCTGTGAAAGGTGTTGATCTTGCCACCTATGTTCGCCGATTCCAAGAGTTGAAAGTCTTCTGTGCTCATATGGTGCCGGATAATGAGAAGTTGCTTGAAAAGTTTATTAGTGGTCTACCGGCTAGTATTGAAGGGCTCGTGACGTCGTACAACTCGCAGACCTTGGATGATGCAATCCGTATAGCCGAACAACTGATGGATCAGGCAATCAAGAATAGAACTGCTCAAAAGGGTAACAGCTTTGATCATAAGAGGAAGTGGGATGACTACAGGAGAAACAACAACAACAACCAAAACAATCACAACAACAACAACAACTACAACAACCGCAACAACAACAATCACCCTCACCATAACCATCACCACAATAACAAATATAACCAGTACCGCAATAACAATCACCGCCACTAGTAGAACCGACGCCAAAAGGCTATCAAAGCTTATGTGGCTACCCCAACTCAAGTGGAAGGATATGCTGGGAATCAACCATACTGTGCCAAGTGCAATCAGCATCACTCTGGGCCTTGCACTGTGAGATTTCAGAAATGCAACAAGGTTGGGCATGTTGCTAAGGATTGTAGGGGAAAGGCTGTGGCTACTGGGAGCAATGCACAACCGGTTGTAACTTGTTTTGGGTGTGGAGAACGTGGACATTACAGAAGCCAATGCCCAAAGAATGCTGGACAAAAGACCGAAGGCGCTCGAGGCAGAGCATATGTGCTGGGCAATGGAGAGCAGTATCAGGACCCGAACGTAGTTACCGGTACGTTTCTACTCAACAAACTTCATGTTAAAGTCTTATTCGATTCTGGTGCCGATATGAGCTTTGTATCTTCTAAGATTTCACCGTTACTAAACCTCACCCCTACCACACTAGACACCAGTTATAGTATTGAACTAGCTAATGGCAACCTGGTTAATACTTGCACCGTAATCCGAGACTATACTCTAAACCTTCTAGATCACCCGTTTAGCATCGATCTTATGCCCATTGAACTCGGAAGCTTTGACGTAGTTGTGGGAATAGATTGGTTGTCCAAACATCGAGCCATCATTATTTGCGGTGAACGGGTTGTTCATATCCCTCTTGATGACGAGACTTTGGTTGTCCGCGGAGACCGTAGTGGAACCCATTTGAGTATTATTTCCTGCATTAAGACTTTGAAGTACATCGAGAAAGGCTGTCATGCGTTCTTAGCACAAGTGTCCAAGAAAGAGTCTGAAGAGAAACGACTTGAGGACGTCCCGATTGTGCGTGATTTCCCTGAGGTATTTCCTGAAGATCTACCTGGACTTCCACTGGTTCGACAAGTGAAGTTTTTGATTGATCTAGTTCCGGGAGCTGCACCTGTGGCACGTGCACCGTATCGACTTGCTCCTACCAAAATGCAAGAACTGTCTAAGCAGTTACAGGAGTTGTTGGATAAAGGGTTTATTCGACCCAGTTCATCACCGTGGGGAGCACCGGTGTTATTTGTGAAGAAGAAGGATGGATCATTTAGGATGTGCATTGACTATCGTGAATTGAACAAGCTGACGGTGAAGAATCGCTACCCGTTACCGAGGATTGATGATTTGTTCGACCAGCTGCAAGGATCAGATTACTACTCAAAGATAGATCTGCGACCAGGTTATCACCAACTTAGAGTCCGGGAAGAGGATATTCCCAAGACGGCATTCAGGACTCGCTATGGCCACTATGAATTCAAAGTAATGCCATTTGGTTAGACAAATGCACCGGCTGTATTCATAGACCTCATGAACCGAGTGTGTAAACCATACTTGGACAAGTTTGTCATAGTCTTCATAGACGACATCTTGATTTACTCCAAGAGTGAAGAAGAGCGCAAGCAGCATCTGATGGCAATTCTCAAGTTACTCAAGGAAGAACAATTGTACGCAAAATTCTCTAAGTGTGAATTTTGGATTCGCAAGGTACAATTTCTCGGTCATGTGATTGACAACAAGGGGTTGCATGTGGATCCCGCGAAAATTGAAGCTATTGAGAATTGGCCAACGCCTTCTAATGCTACAGAGATCCGACAATTTTTGGGATTGGTCGGGTATTACCGAAGATTCATTGAGGGATTCTCCAAGATTGCTAAACCATTAACTGCATTGACTCAGAAGAACAAGAAGTATGATGGGGAAACGATGAAGAAGAAGCATTCCAAATCCTGAAGCGAAAACTGTGTAGTGCACTGATTTTGGCGTTGCCAGATGGAGTGGAAGATTTTGTGGTATATTGTGATGCATCATATCACGGGTTAGGAGCAGTTTTGATGCAGAGAGGGAAAGTCATGGCATATGCTTCCCGACAACTTAAGACCCATGAAGAAAAGTATACCACGCATGATTTGGAGTTGGGAGCTGTGGTTTTTGCACTCAAGATCTGGAGGCATTATCTATACGGAACGAAGTATGTCGTCTACACCGATCACAAGAGTCTTCAGCATATCTTAGATCAGAAGGAGCTAAACATGAGACAACGACGATGGTTGGAAACTTTAAGTGATTACGACTGTGAAATCAGATATCACCCGGGAAAGGCAAACGTTGTGGCTGATGCCTTGAGCCGTAAGGAACGGTTGAAACCACTACGAGTTCGAGCTTTGGTTATGACCATCAATTCAAACCTTCCCGCCCAAATTCTCCGTGCTCAAGAAGAAGCAGTGAAACAAGAAGATTTCCAGAATGAGAATCTTTATGGAATGATACAGAAGAAATTCGAGAAGCGTTCCGATGGAACCTTGTGTTTTAAAGGAAGAAGTTGGGTGCCACGTTATGGAGGACTGCGAGACTTGATCATGCATGAGTCTCATAAGTCAAAATATTCCATTCACCCAAGGTCCGACAAAATGTATCATGATCTCAAGGAATTATATTGGTGGCCGAATATGAAAGCTGAAGTTGCTGATTATGTTCGAAGGTGTTTGATGTGCGAAAAAGTTAAGGCCAAACATCAGAAATCGTCTGGACTTCTACAACAGCCTGAGATTCCTGAATGGAAATGGGAAAGGATCACGATGGATTTCGTCACCAAACTCCCGAGAACTACAACTGGTTTCGACGCTATCTGGGTCATAGTCGATCGATTGACGAAATTAGCACATTTTCTACCGATCAAGGAGAATTACAGCATGGATAAGTTGACAAGGCTCTACGTGAAAGAGATAGTATCGAGACATGGAGCTCCCATATCTATCATCTCTGACAGAGACAGTAGGTTTACTTCAAATTTTTGGCAGTCGCTTCAAGATTCCTTTGGCACGAACCTTGACATGAGTACTGCCTATCACCCGCAAACAGATGGCCAGAGTGAAAGGACGAATCAGACATTGGAGGACATGCTCCGGGCCTGCATGATTGATTTTGGAAATGGGTGGGATACTCATTTGCCTTTGATCGAGTTTTCATACAACAACAGCTATCATGCAAGTATTAAGGCTGCACCGTTCGAGGCATTGTATGGTCGGAAGTGTCGATCACCCATTTGTTGGGCTGAGGTAGGAGAAGCTCAGCTCATTGGGCCGGATCTTGTTCGTGAGACCACAGAAAATATTGTGCAGATTAAAAACCGATTGAAGATCGCGAGAGACCGCCAAAAAAGTTACACGGATGTGAGACACAAACCGCTAGAGTTTCAGGTTGGGGACAAAGTTATGCTGAAGGTCTCACCATAGAAAGGTTTGATACGGTTTGGCAAACGCGGAAAGCTAAACTCAAGGTACATTGGACCGTTCAAGATTCTGAACAGGGTTGGTCCTGTAGCCTATAGGCTGGAATTACCTCCTGAGCTCAGTAGAGTTCACCCCACCTTCCACGTGTCGAATTTGAAGAAATGCTTATCCGATGAGACAGCCGTGATTCCACTCGATGAGATTCAAGTTGATGAGTAATTGAACTTTATTGAAGAGCCTGTAGCGATTATGGAGCGTGAGATCAAACGACTGAAGAGGAGCCAAATTCCCCTTGTGAAAGTTCGCTGGAATTCCAAGAGAGGACCCGAATTCACCTGGGAACGCGAGGACGAGTTCAAGCACAAATACCCTCACCTCTTCGAAACCGGGACTGATAAGTTAAACTGAAATCCGGGACGGATTTCCCAATATGATGTATGTGCTGTAACACCCGGAAATTTTCAAAATCTTTCTAGCCAATTATTTTAAAATTTTGCGTTACCTGAGTATTAAAAACTTTTCCTTGCATTTGTTTGGATTTGAGATACGAGAGATAGCTTGAGAAACGAGAATGTTGTCACTTTATAGAACTGGCACAACCTATAAAGCACAAAACGTATCGTATTTGCCAAATATATTAAATTCTTGAAAGTATTGCATATTTATACTCGTTTTTGTTGGAAAAATTATTTCGTGAACAATGGCGCAAGTTTCGTTGATTTTCGAGTCCGTTTAGTACGTCGAATTGGTCCCACAGTGTTTATTGCAAAAGTTTAGCCAAGTTGGCAGAAACACCCCCTCTGCCCCTTATTTTTATTCCCACCCTTTGAGTTTTGGTTTTGCTCGTGTTTGGTCCCTCACAAAAATATAAAAACCCCAAAATTAATTAATTATTTCTTTTATACACACACACATATCTCACTAACTCTCTCCTCCCTCTCTCTACCCTTCGCCAGCAATCACCTATGACCGGCAACCGCCGTCTTCTCCGACGAGATTCCGGCGACCACCGTACCAAATTTTTTTCCGGCGATACCTTTTCTTTGCCAAATCAATAGATCGGTTTATCCCGATCATTTCTGGAGCTTCTTGGCCCGTAACTCACACCGCAACACCACCCACGCGCCACTACCACCTTCGGTAACACCACCGCCACCACCACAACCCCTCTCACCTTATTTTTTTCTCGGTAAACCCTTCACGCGCCTTCTTTTCTCTTTTTCTTTAATTTTTACTAAACCCTAATTTTTCACTTTTTATTAAATTCGAAAATAAATAATGTTTTTATTAATAAAATGGTTTTAAAACTTTATTAAAAACTCGTGTGGAATCCCCCCCCCTTCTCGATAGTTGACTCGGTCAACTCACCAAGGCAACTCGGTTGACTCGGTGAGGGTTTGATTGTTTTGATGTTTATTCTTGTTGTTGATGTTATTATTATGGTTGTTGTGCTCGGATTTGGATTTAGGGTTTCGTTTGGTTTGTTTTGTCTCGGCAGCTGACTTATGGCGAAGCCAAGCCGTGATTCATGGCAAGTCACGGCAAGGCGAGGCGTGGTTAGTATTAGTTTGGTGTTGATGAGGTTGTGTTTGGATTTGATTCGGATGAGGGTTTGATTTTGTGTTTGCGGATTTGGATTAGTTTGTGTTGATTGGATTTTGATATAGAGTTGGATTTGTTGTGGATTAGGATAGTGTTGGATTTTCTTGTGTTTCTGTTGGATTTGGTTTGGCCGAGAGCCTCATCGGCTCGGGTTGAGTCAAGCCGTGACTCGTGGCGAGTCACGGCAAAGTTTATTTACTTTTCGTTTGTTTATTTATTTATTTTCGTTGAGTTGTCGTTAGTCATTTATTATTTATTTTGTCATAGTTGTCGATATGGAGTATCGGTTACTTATTAAGCGAAATGGGAGAATAATAATAATAACAATAACGAATGGGATATACTTGATATATATTTGGACTTGGATATTGTGATGTTGTAACATTGTTGGACAAGGATTGGACGTATTGGATTTGCGGTATTAGTTGAATGGACAATTATGGACCCCTTGGTACATGAGACGGAAGGATATGTTAGACTCGTAAGAGCTTAACATATCTGGACCCGAACTATACAAAATGGTCGATAAAACTTAACAACTAATATATACGCGAATAGTATGTTCAATTATATATTATAACATATAAAACTTGACGATAATTGGTCTATACAAAAGAGTCGTATGACTTGGAAACGTCTTATAAACGGGCACTTCATGCCCAAATTTCGTGAAATCTTTTATAAACTTAAATCGTTTATGATTTAGTAAATATCCTAAAACCTTTTCAAAACTTATACGTTTTAACGATTATAACATCTATTTTGGGAAAATGGGGAATAGCCGAAACTATCTATCGATGTTGTTTTATTGTTTACTTCTTCTTTTCTTGTTATTATTTCTTCTTTCTTTTGTATTCCTTTCTTCTTCTTCTCTCATCTTTCTTGAGTGATCGTTCATATTCGCCGACTTGTTATTTTTATCCTTCTTGTCTTCCACACGAGACTTAAATGTATCTTTTCTTTCGAACGCCATTGAAACTAAAACCTTTTATACGAATATTGTTTATTAAATCATTTCGAGTATTATTTCTTGTTGGTCCATGAATTGTATGTGGATCTCTAAGTAGTCTTGAATACCTAGTAGATGGTTGGAATAAATCCAAACCAATCTAAGTCAGAAACCCTAGGCAATTGTTGATGTTAATGCGGAATCTTAACAAGAACAATAAAGAACACACACAAAGATATCACTAACTTCGTATATTGATTTTAATCACAATAGTGAACTCGTACAACTCACACACAAAACTAACAATCTTTAGGGATCCTTTTATAACACAAGGAAACCCTAATACTAACCGACTAAGAAGATATTCACAAATCTTCTATAAAGATATTTACACGTTTTGTATCTTTTCCTAACTTATCTCTAACAAACTTTCCTAACTTCACGACCAGACTTAACATTATAAGTCAACCAGACTTAAACATACTACCAGACTTAACTTTGCATTACCAGACCTAATTACAAAGACAGACCTAACTCTGACATACTACCAGACCTAAGTTGTCTTCTCTTGATTCGTATCATAATTCCCAACAATCCTCCCCTAACTTGATCTTCATGCTCCATGAACTTCAAGTTCTTCTGATTAAGCCTTCTGAGGATTGAATCTTGAACACTCTGAATTTTATTTAGGTCTTGATCCTTTCTAGCAGCTTGAATCTTTGATAAGCTCTTCTGATATGGTCTTTGCAGCAACATTGACTATATGTACATCAAATTCATTTAAGTTCCAGACTATTCTCATCACTTCCAAATGTGTTACCATCTGTGAGAGGTGAATCATTGAAAATGTAATGGATTTGAAATCTCTTTACCAATAGCCATTACCACTGGAGTAGCCAATGTTTTGGTGTGTAAGACCATGGTACATTAATAACCATATGATTTTTTAGCAAATCATCAGCTTATCAACGGATTTGTTAAGTCTTTACCAAAAGCCGTTTGCTTCTGGACTAGTCAATTCTTTGATGGAAAAGCACCTCATCATGGTGAATTGATTACTATTTATGGTTTTTCATAGCCTTTACCACAAGCCATAACCTTGTGGGCTAGCCAACTCTTCACTTATCTTAGATATGGTGAGTTGAATACTATACAATTTTTGGCAAATTGTCAGCCATAAACGGATTTGAGCAATCTTTACCTGTTAGCCGTTTGCTCAGGATTAGCCAGTCCTTGTGTTGATGAGACAAGGTGGACTGATAACCTTTTGATGTGTTAGTGCAAAGCACCTCCAACAAGTGAGAAGTTCCAATAGTCTCACTTAACAACTTGTGAAAATTTACTTAATCCAGCATTATCTATAAAAGAAATTGAAGAATTTTTTTTTTTTTTTTTTTTTTTTTTTTTTTTTTTTTTTTATCACTAGCAGAACTAAAAACAAAACTACAAGACTTAAAGATAACCTAAATGCTGGTAAGTACTCATACTTAACATACTTTACAGTTTGACCTCCCCTTAAGCCAAACATCCCCTTAACTCAAACTAGGGGTTCATCATACCAATGTTAACTACCAGATAATTGAATCTAGGACCATCAAATGCCTTAGTTAACAGGTCAGCAACATTAAAATCTGTATGTATTTTCTCCACTCTAATCAACTTCTTTTCAAAGCAATCTCTAATGAAGTGATGCCTGATTTCTATATGCTTAGTTTTAGAGTGATATACTGGGTTCTTAACAATACATATAGTACTCTTATTATCTATGTGGATAACAGTATTCATAAAATTCAAACCATAGTCCAGCATCTGATTCTGAATCCACAAAACTTGTCCACAGCAATGAGCAGCTGCTACATACTCAGCCTCAGTAGTTGAATTGGCCACAATTGTCTGCTTCTTGCATTGCCAAGATATCAACCTCCTTCCAAGAAATTGACAACCTCCTGTTGTGGATTTCCTATCCAGGCTTGCACCAGCATAGTCACTGTCTGAATAAGCTGTCAGGTCAAAAGATGACTCCTTAGGATACCAAAGGCCCAAATTTGGTTTGCCCTTTAAGTACCTAAAGATTCTCTTCACAGCATGAAGATGTGAAGTCTTTGATTGTACCTGAAAACGTGAACAAACACAAACTGCATACATAATGTCAGGTCTAGAAGCAGTAAGATACATGAGGGAACCTATCATGGATCTGTAAAGATGCACATTCACATCAGCAACATCTTCATCCTTTGTTAAAGGCACCTTGTTCTCCATGGGAGTGACTGCTGTCTTTACATTTGAGAACTCAAACTTTCTCAAAATTTCTGCAACATACTTGTCTTGAGAAATAAAAAGTCCATCATCCTTTTGTTTAACTTGCAGTCCCAAGAAAAATGTAAGTTCTCCCATTGAGCTCATTTCAAACCTGCTCTTCATTAAACCTTCAAATTCATCACACCAAGACTTTCTTGTTGATCCAAAAATGATATCATCCACATAAATTTGAACAAGAATGATATCCTTCTGGTCTCTCTTAATGAATAAAGTCTTGTCAATTACACCCCTGATGTATCCATGTTCTTCAAGAAACTGTGAAAGAGTTTCATACCAAGCTCTAGGAGCTTGATAAAGACCATATAAAGCTTTAATAACCTTATACACTTGATTGGGGTTAGCAGGATCCTCAAAACCAGGAGGTTGATGTACATACACATCTTCTTCAATAGTGCCATAAAGAAAAGCACTTTTGACATCCATCTGATACACCTTGAATCCCATGTATGATGCATAGGCCAAAAATAACCTGATAGCCTCAATTCTTGCTACAGGAGCAAAAACCTCATCATAATCTATGCCCTCCTCCTGTTTGTATCCTTGTGCTACCAGCCTTGCTTTGTTCCTTACAACTACCCCTCTTTCATCCCTTTTATTCCTGAAGACCCACTTAGTACCAATAACTTTAGCTCCATTAGGTAGGTCTACAAGAACCCATACTTTCAGAAACTGTAGTGGGTTCACTTTGAGAAAGAAAGCAAGCAAATAAACAATGTTGCTGGTCCTTATGATTGACCCTTTGTTGTTGCTTGATCAGGCTAATGAGTGCAAGTGAATCAGACTGATGTTGCACTCTACTTCTTGTTTGAACAGCAGATTTGGGATCACCAATTATTTGACTCTTGGGATGAATGGTGTGGATCCTGAGAGTGGGAGTTGGACTTACCTCCACTTCAGTGGGTAAGTTGTTGAAATCAGTAATAATACCTCCTTCATCATAGGAAGCCCCTTCAAAGATACCTTCATTAGGATTTGGAAATACTTCAAGTTCTGGCATCTCAGAATCAGCATAAGCAGTACTTGAAGAAAGGTCTGGTTGAGCACCACTACCAGACTTAAAATGGGAAGTACTGGTAATGTTAGGGGATACTACTTTGCCAGAATCTTGAGATTTGTATTCAGAATCCTTTTCTTGAGAGGAAGAATTCTTGATTTCAGCTTCAGCTGCAACAGACTTGTTCTCTGTAGATGGAATCACAACAAGCTCAGCCACATCATCAGTGTTCCCTGTATTAGAAGGATCTTTGGTGCCTGCATTGTTAGTAACTTCTTTGCTACCTGCAATAGGGTTAATTTGATTCTCCTTGGAGACAGGAATATAATTCATAGAATCAGTTAAATAATCAATATCAAACATCCATCTATGACCAATTCCCTTGACATTGGGTTTTTCTTCAAGAAAGTTTACATGCAGATTTTCTTCTACTTTCTTGGATACTAGATTGTAAACCCTAAAGGCTTTACTGTTTAATGCATACCCAACTAAAAACCCTTCATCAGACTTTCCGTCAAATTTTCCAAGAACACTTAAAGTATCAAGAATGGTAACATGACACCCAAAAGGTCTTATATGGCTAACAACTGGTTTATGGCCAAACATAAGCTCATAAGGGGTTTTATTTTGAGGCTTGGTCACTCTAACCCTATTAAAGATGTAACAGGCATTGCTGACTGCTTTAGCCCAAAATGTAGTGGGTAAAAGTGAATCTGCTAGCATAGTCCTAGTTGCCTCAATAAGTGTCCTGTTCATTCTCTCTTCAACTCCATTTTGCTGAGGAGTTCTTGCATTACTGAACTGTTGCTTAATTCCTTTATAACCACAGAAGTCTAGCATGCTCTTGTTTTTAAACTCAGTGCCATTATCACTCCTAATGATTTTCACTCTTTTATCAAGAAGGTTTTCAATCTGTCTAATGAAAGTTTGAATCAAAGGAGTAGCTTCATCCTTCCTAGACATAAAGAACACCCAACAATATCTAGTACAATCATCTGTAATGACAAGGCAATAGCATGCATGATTTATACTATGGACAGATGTAGGGCCAAAAAGATCCATATGTAAGGTATGTAAAGGCTCAGTGATTAATCTTTCTAATTTAACCTTACAGGATGCCCTATGTTGTTTTCCCTTGTTGCAAGCCACACAAGTATGATCATTTTTAAACAATTTTGAAGGCAAACATCTCACAAGGTTATTCTTCACAAGTTTATTCATGTTTTTGAAATTCACATGGCCTAACCTTCTGTGCCACAACTTAGATTCATCCAAAGTAGCTTTTGCTATCAAACAGGTAGCACCTTTTGCAGGATTAGATGCTTTCATATCAAAACTGTACATTTTGTGTTGTCTGGGAACTTTAAGAAGAATCTGATGTTCTTCAGGCATCTTAAAGTCCGGAGTCAACACAAGACAATCAGTTTCAGTAAAAAGCACCTTATACTGAGTATCACAAATTTGTGATATTGAGAAAAGGTTGAACTGCCCAAGTTCTTTCACAAAGGATACATTATCAAATTCTATGTTGCCCACAATAATTCTTCCTTTACCAGTTATCTGTCCCTTGCTTCCTCCAAAAGTAACAGAACCTCCTTCGAATTCATGAAAATCATTTAGATAGTTCTTGTTACCAGTCATGTGCCCAGAGCATCCACTGTCAAGAATTCCTCTATCTTCCATATAGCAAAGTGGATGATCCTGCACAAAAAGAAGAGAAATTAGTTTCTCTTAGGAACCCAGGCCTGAGTAGGCTTGGGTCCGCCTTGTAGATCAACATGCTTAAATTTCTTAATTGAACCTGATCCACTGTTGTTTTGGGATCTATACATGGATTTATTTTTGTTTGAATCCCAAGACATACATGCTGAGGTCTTAATAGCAGACCCCCCATTCCCCTTTAAAGGTTTTGTTGTTTGCTTTACAGCTTGTCTTCTCACAGGTGAATGAGTTTTATAAAAATTATTTCATTGAAAATTTGCATTCACCTGAGGTTTTTGAAAAGGTTGTTTGGGTCTCACATAGCCAGTGTTCACATTAGGCCTCATAAAATTAACATTTTGCCTATTCACATTAAGGTTCCTGTAGCCAGACCTAAGATTTTGTCTACCAGAATTAACATAAGAGTTAGGTCTGGTATAGTTATTGAGTTGGACAGGTCTGGGAACAAACTGGTTGGCATGATTAATTCTACTAGCATTATTCCAAACTGGTTTATTTGAACCATGACCCATATTAACATTCATTCTCTTTTGCTCAGCCTCTCTCTTCATTCTCTTTTCATGGAAGTCACAATCTCTTATTAAATGACTCAAACTTCCACACACAAAGCATCTTTTAGGAGCATAAGTATAACTACTCCTACTTTCTCTGTGAACACTATTGCTTCTAGGTGACTCACTCATTTTAACAGATTCCCTAGGAGTTTTTATGTGATTGACACAACTAGGTTTGACTGTCTTAGCCTTTGGTTCAGTCACTACAGGTTTAGTAACAACAGGTTCACACTTTTTAACAACCTTAGGTTCAGGATTCTCTTTTACCTCACTTTTTGACTCAGACTTAGAGTGATCAGAGGAACCATCAATAGATCCTTCAGAGTCATTGGATTGACAAGAAGAATACCTACTGGATTTGTCCTCTGAGGTGGTTGGTTCAGGCACTTGAGGACCTTTCTTACCATACACAAAGAGTGAATCATCCAACTCTTCTTTTTCAAGAGGAGTATAGTCATTACTCAAAGGTGGTGGTACTCCCTTAAAGTCACCAGTCTTAACAAACCTATTATACAAAGGCTTATCAGTATAGTCCTCTTCTTTATTCTTAAATATAGCCTTATTCTCATTTTCCTCATATCCTAAGCCACATTTTTTATTTGACTTAATTTGAGAATCCCAACACTTAAACAAGTTATTATTTGAATTGTTCCACTGATCTACCCTTTTTCTCAACTCATCCCTCTCCTTCTGAATTTTAAGGCCCAATTGTCTATACCTTTTAAGCTTTTCATCTTGTTCATATATTTTGTTAGCTTGAAAGTATAGTTTTTCATTTAAAGCAGCATGTTGGTTTTGAAGGGTGACCTTTTGTGCCTCTAATGTTTTTACAGCATTTTTATGAGCTAACAGATTTACTTCTAGGTCACCTATTTGTTCTAACTGCTCATCACACAAAGCCTTAACATGATTATATGAGTCAGTGCATAATTTAGAGCATAATGATACCTCATTACCAATGGCCATGAGAGCATGATCAGACTCCTCATTCACTCTTGGATGCTCACCCCAGTTGACTCCTCTAGCTTCCATTGTCAGCAGGCTCATCTGATTCTTTTCCATCTTCCCATCATCATCTCTTTTCCCATCAGCAGGCTTCTTCTCTGGACAATCTCTTGAAAAATGTCCATGCTTGTGACAGTTATAGCATTCAACTATCCTCTTTGTGTATCCCACTGGTGATTTGTTGTTGAAGTTGATGGTCCTCCCATATTGCTTCTGAAATCGTTTGACCCTTAAAGCAAACATGGCAATGTGCCATTTTATGTCCATCTCCTCAACTTCAGCATCATTAATCTGTTCTAGGTCTTCACTAATAAAGCTTTCATCTTCCGTTTGGTTGGCAAAGAAAGAATGTATCACCTCATCAGTAAAACTTGAAGCAGACCTTTCACTTGAAGGAGTTTCATAGATACCAGACCTAACACTACCAGATTTAACCTTGTAAGTACTGCTTTTGTTTTGTGACACAAAAGAAACATTTGATGAACTGGTTGAAGCCTGAGTGTTGTTACTGATGTCCCTTTCAAACATCCTGAGATTATTGTATAGGTCATCAGGTGTCATTGAATCTACTTCCTCCTTAATCCTCATCGCCACAGATACATTGCCCCATTCTGATGGTAAAGATCTAAGGAACTTGTGGTTTGCATCCTCATTTGAAACTGCTGCACCATGAACTTCCAGTTGTGTTAACAGATGTTGAAATCTGTCATAGCCCTTCTCCAAACCTTCAGTCTTTGAAACACTGAATGTCTCAAATTGCTGTTTAAGAACAGCCTTTTGCATCTTCTTGGAGTTTGCATTGCCTCCAAATCGTTTCTTGATAGCCTCCCACAGCCCTAATCTCCTCAGCAGATACTGGTGGCATTATTCTGATCTGCCCATCATTCCCTTGTGAAATTCTTTTCTTAGAATTTCCCTTTTGAATAACCTTCCATACATCACTATCAATGTACTCCAGATAATGTTCCATCTCCATGGCCCATATATCATACTCTTCTTTTTTCAGTAATGGAAGTTTTATGTTTGAGATTGTGGTTGTGGAAGGGATGGGTTGTTGTTGTGTTTGGGAGTTACTGGTTTCAGTTTTTCCTTTATCTTCATGGTTTGATTTCTCATCCTCACTGTTATGGATTGAGAAAGTTTCAGTGTTAACAGGCTTATCGAATTCAGACATTGTGTAGGGTGATTTGAGTGAGAATTAGGTTTTTGAGATTTAGTGTTCTTCGAATTCAGAGTCTCTCTCCTTTCTCTGATACCACTTGTGGAGATCGTTATGCTCGAGGCTTGTTAGACCTCATATCTAGGATTACACAATAACAATGAATAAATCAATACGCAGCGGATAAAACAAAACATTCACTATTATTGCTACAAGGTATTCCTCGTCATCATCTCTACTCTAACCAATACAAACAGCCCCAATTCTATCTTGATCAATGATAGAACGGTTAACACACTAACAGGAATCAAACGATTCTTGAGGCTTAACAAAATACCTTAGGTGTTTTCCCATAAAACACCCGTACACACACACACACGTTTAATGGTGCTACATCTTGACACACCTAAAACGTATTCCCTGTGTTTCTTTATATACTAGAAACATTAGGGTTACAAAGGATATACATAAAATAATAAAAGATTTGCTGTAATCTTTTCTTTCTTTGAAGTTCCATCCTTTGTCTTGTTTAGTCCTTCATCTTTCATCTTTTGTCCATATCAACTCTAAATTACAATTCCTAACATTTCTGAGTTATGCCATTTAATTGATTAGGTTGTGCTGAGGTTCATTTGCTGTGCCGTAACATCTGATTGTTTATCTCGTATTCTCTGTGACTAAGGTGTGATTCATAGCCCCACTTTTAATATTTTTAAACGTTTTATAAATCTCGTGGGGGAGATACATGCTACTTACTATTTTTCTAAGCACAATTGTTTATTGGTATGCTATTCCTAAATGACGCTATAAATGCTAAGTACCTTCCTTGCCAAATGCAAGTCCCTCGATTATGAACCATTAATCACCTGCGGGTGAGCGCGATTATAGTTTATAGGCCTATAGGATTTGACCATCCCGCCATGTTGGCTAAGGCCGGTCAGCATGTGATGTACTATAATTGAGTTCCTAGGTATCTGGCAAAATACCTACATTGGGGGCAACTATTATGATTATGAAAATTACGCAGTTACTGTCGACTTACGCCAGAGTTCCTGGTGCCGGTTAACGCTTTGCGTGTCATGAGCTTAGCAAAACAACTGATTGATTATGTGACGCTTACCCGATATTTGCATTTGTTGCTTATATCTTCCAGACTAAAATTCTTGCGCTCAACTAATTTTAACTAAACCTATGGATTACTGATATGTTAAATTATAGTCCAAGGAATTGCAAAGGAAATATGCAAAACCCGAGTCGTTATCCCGATGAAGATTGAATGGAATTTGTGTTTCGGGATCGTGAAACGTGTAGTGAATGTGAGATAAGAGTGAGATATTTGGGTTTTTAAACTAAAAATATGAAATTATAACTAAAAGCAATCAATTAACTAAGGCAAATTCTAATCTAAAGTGCTTTAAGGCTTAAAACGCAAAGAAAATCTAAAAATACGTAAAACCCGGGCTAATCTCGAGTTTAAAAGTCAAAGTAGTGAAATATCAACCCTAGTGGTGCAAAATTAATTTTCTAAAGTCCTATTTAGTGAAAGAAAATTTTGGAAAAAAGAATTATATTTTTTTGATTTTTATTTTATTTATTATAAATTAAAAACTAAAAGAAAGTAATTAAATGATTAAAAATAGTAAATGATTTTGGAAAATTATGAAATTTTGCTTGAAAGTACTTTGAACTATTCAGAAGCTAAGAAAATTGAAAACTTTGAAAAAGCCAACTGGAATAAGCTGTTATAAGCTAAAACAGTTTTAATAAGCTAAAGAAAAAGAAGGTGGTTAAAAGAAAAGTAATGTGAGTCTATAAACGAAGAAGTCCCAAGGGCAGTTGGTATTGGTGTGTTGTGTGTGAGGTGTGGGAAGGCTGAGGTATGAGGTTCGAATCCCAGCCTCAACTTTTTGCTAAATCTATTTTTTTTATATTTTCTTTTTAAAACTGATTCAATGCTTAATTATTAGCACTTTTTGAAAACAAAATATTTTTGGAACTTAAAAATAAGCTCAGGAAAGGGCTTATTGTCTGATCAGTGGGCTTATAAGGTGAAAACAAGCAAAACAAAATATGCACAATGAAAATAAGCTAATATAAGCTAACAACAATTATGAATAAGCTATATTAAGCAAACTCTATTCTAAATAGATCAATAAAGTCAGAAAAGCACTACTCAATAGCAGATAAGCACTAATTTTAACCCAATAAGCAAAAGCTTAAACTGAGCAGACCTAAAGAAATGGGTCTGAGGGTGTTCTGCAGACCCTCAAAAGCTATCAATAAGCTCTCAAAATGAAATCTAAGCTCAGATCCCTAAAGCCAGTACTACAAACTACCTATAAACCAAAAATCAGGAAATAAGATCAAGTAAATAAGCAGATACAGAGCAAACAAAAAGCTGAGATGAGCAGCTATGGTGGTGCAGGGCTACAAAAAGGGTACTGATGCAGCAATTCTACAATTTTGGACTAAACTCCAACAATTCCTAATGCAATCCTTCCAATTGTTGAACAAACACTTAACCCACTGAATAGCAACTAAAAATCCCAAAATGAAGGTTCAAATAAGCTCAGGCTTATCAGAAGCTTAAATGAGCAATTCACTACCTAAAATTGAACCTATTGATGCAATTCCTTAAAAATCTTTAATTTAGCTTATAAGATCCTCAAAACAGCTTATAATAACTATTTTAAGAAAGATCAAAGTATCTCAAGTGACAAATGAACAGTAACCTAGCTGATATAACCAAAACAACCACTATTCCAAACACCCCTTAAAAATCTGAATATGCTAATTAGAACTAGAATTTGCAAAACTAAGCTATAATACTGACTAAAATATGATTACCTAGGTTACTTATCAACTAAAAAGCAAATCTCAACAACAAATAAGCACTAAATCCAACTGAAAATGATTATGCTAAATTAAGCTAAAATTTAAAAAATAAAACTCACTTGGGACCTCAGCTTAAAAGAGGTACCAACTTAATGGCAGCTACAAGCTCCTAGCTTATCAAGGATAAGCTAGGTAAAGTCCATCTTGCCCCTCCATTGCAGGCAACTTCCAAAAGCTTTCCACAAATATGCATAGGTATAGGATTTGGATGTTTTGGACTGTTTTGATCACTAATTAAATAAGCTCACTAAAGCTATAGAGAACTGAAATGAGCTTATACAAATGGAAAAGAGCTTATTGCAAGTTGTTTTAATATATATATTTTTTATTTTTGAATATTTATATATTTTTTTTAGGATTTTGTTGATTCAAAACAGAAACTATTAAGATATTTTAATAAAAGGCTTAAAAGAGAGCTTGTAGAAAGCTTGTAAGACAGAATTTAAGCTACTCTTGGCTTATCCTAACATTCATAAAAACAGAACAAAGGCACTTATAAGGAATTTTAAAGGACAAAATCAAAATGAAATTTCATTAACCATAAAAACTTGAGTACATTAGATCCTTACAACTTAAAAACACTGAATTGAAAACTTACTACTAAAAATTACATGAAACGACACTAACATTACCCTAATTTAGACTCTAAAAAAAACTTGACCGCCGCTTGTGAGGAGAAAGCTTCTATTTATAGGACATTTGGGGAGCTAGGGTTTCCAGGAACCTTCAGGAACTCTCAAAATCGACCCTTGGATCAATCTTGGGCATCAATCCTTTTCATCACAGCCGTTGATCATGATTGGTGGAGGAATAGCCAATGATATTGCTAGGTTTTTGCCACCTGGCATTCTATGACTTGTCAGCGCTTCTAGAAGGCTTTAGGGTGAGGTAATTAATGAGAAAGGGAGAAGGGTAAAACGTGAGGAAGATGGGTGTACAGTAACTTGGGTAAAAAGGGAGGGAAAGGGAGTTTGTGGGTTGACCGGGTATTCTGGGTTTGACTTCGGGTTAATATTAAGAAAACGGGTTTGATTGGGTGGGTATGGGTTTGATCCGGTTGGGTAATTTTTTATAGAAATGGTTTTGGGCTTGTGGGTTTTTGGGCTGGTGATGGTTGGGTTTATATTTGGATTGGGTTTATTTTAAGATTTAGTTATTTTTAGTTTAAGGATTTTTGGTGAAATAAGATTAAATGTTATGGGACTAATCTTGCCTTTTGCTGAAAGTATCACCAAGGACTGAGTTTGTGAAATGAATATGATCCAAGTGCTGTTCTTCAAAAATATTTTCTTTGACGAATTTTTCCCCAGCTTCGGCTCTATGAATATATTTTCCAAATCTCGTGCCCGTATTTTCCGGATTTTTCTTCGTTTTTGTCCTTTTTCTTTTATCCGTTGCCTGCATAAACATAAACACAAATATCTTTGGCATTTTGGTTAGTTTTTGGTCGTTTTGGGCATAATTTGGTCAAGAAAAGGTATGTGAATAAGCACATACCAAAATCCCCCAGACTAAGATATTGCAGTGTCCTCACGCAATGTTATAAAAACACGTTTTTGAAACCAAAAATTTCCAACCTCTTTTTACTAACTTTGAAAAGTAGCAAAATTTTCAAAAGAGATTAAGAAATCCTAAGCTCTAAAAACTCCCCATTTTTCCTTTTATTCTATTTTTGTATTTTTCATATCTCCATATGACGGTATTGTTGACAATTATTATCTATCAATAACTTTTAGGGTCAACGAGTAGGAAACACAACTCATAAAGAGGTGACCATACGGATAAAATTCGTCATCCTTGATTTTTCACGAGTCCCCAAACTAAGTTTAAAAACGAAATCACAGCTATTTACAAGTTAGATGCCAACACTACCCATAGAAGTTACTTGTGTAATTACCTCTTGCTCCCATTTTCCTAATTTGCCTCTATTTATTTTATTTTTGGTGAGAAATGAATTGCTTCATATTTTCTCGTTTCGATAGGTTTTTAGTTCGATAAAGATACTAAATTAAGACACTAAGTAGTTTTCAATCTTCTCTCAAGAACCGTTGCTTTGAAAATGAGGTCCACATCAAGGTTTTTATTTATATTTTGCATTTCTCTATTTTTCATTCATCACCATTTTTTTTAATTTATTTATTTATATATTTTTTTATATCACTAACTTTTCACTTGCCTACCCTAAACAACGGAGCTTCACGGTTTAGTTCCAAGACCTTACACCTTCCGGCATAAAGGATCCAAGGGCCGTTACAACGGAGTGTTCCAACACTCTAGACATTCCTGAAATGAGGGTCCAAGGTGGTTAGACCAAGACCTCACACATTCCTGAACTAGAGGTCCAAGGGCCGGTGCAAGAGGGTAGCCAAAACCTAAACGCCTTCTGGAAATAAGGATCCAAGGCCCGATCTCAAATCCGTAGCTTAGAGCACTTAACTTATTATTATTAAACGTATTCATTAAGTAACCTTGATGTGTACCCAATTTTTAAAGCAAGGATTCTTTTAAGAAGACCAACAACTAATCATCGGCAAAACCTAACATCTTTAATTATTCTTACAGTTATATATGGTGAAACAATTTTGTGGGAGCAAAAGGCCACAAGTAACTTCGATGAGCTCTAAAGAGAACCAACTACTCTACGTTTAGCAATCTAACTTTTAAATAAACTCTATCATTTCTCGTTCTTCGCAAATTTAAAATCTTAAATAATAAGATCCGCGAATGCTTAGCCAAGAAAGGTTAAGGGGACAAGCTAGGGCTCAACACGCTCGGTCAAGTCGGAATTTTATTCCTACTCTTACCAGCGGAAAGTAAACAAAATGTCAAAACACTTATTATATTTTTGCAAAAATTTTTAAAAATTTTCTCATTTTTTGGATTTTTTCAATTTTTTCAATTTTGGAGGAAAAACGGGGTTGCATAAGTTCACGACAAAAATTGCAAGGCACAAATCAAATCGAAAGATTACCCCCCCCCCCCAGACTAAAATGAGACATTGTCCTCAATGTCTTAAAGGTAAGGGTTCTCCTACATAAATCTAAGGCCGTTTATTAATTATGCCAAAGATAAACGTAAAACGATAAGATTTAGGATATCGGATGAGCAACGAATGATGAAACTCGAGTGGAGAGAAGCAGAACCACGAGCACGAGAGTCTTCATTATTCGGGCAAATCCTGGACACATCAAAAACAATCACGAAACACAAGATATGGAAGAGGTAGCCCTCCTCACTTTTATTAAGAAAATAGAAAGAAGATAGATGGATAAGCATGGGGTGCCTCCCACGAAGCGCTTTGTTTATTAACGAGTCACGTAGCTTGACTCGTCCCCGAATTTAGTTGTCCATGGGGAAAGTTTGGAGATCCGGGACAACCATGGATGGTATGTCCCCTCCAAAATAGTGCTTCAACCTATGACCGTTCACCTTGAAGTTTGGACCGTCGTTTTGAGCTAACTCGACGGTTCCATATGGAAAAACTTGAGTGATGGTGAACGGCCCAGACCAGCGGGTTTTTAATTTTCCCGAGAAGATCTTTAATAGAGAATTGAAGAGGAGGACTCGATCACCAACATTAAAGATGCGGTTTTTAATCTTAGAGTCAGGAATCCTCTTCGTTCTCTCTTTGTAGATCAAAGAGTTCTCGTAGGCTTGATCCCGAAGCTCATTTAATTCATTCATTTGGAGCTTACGGTGATCACCCGCGGTCTTGAGGTCAAAGTTGGCATGTTTTAAGGCCCAAAATGCCTTATGCTCGAGCTCGATGGGCAGATGGCAGGCCTTTCCGTAGACCAACTTGTAAGGAGTACACCCGATGGGTGTCTTGTAGGCGGTACGGAAAGCCCATAATGCATCATCTAATTTTTCGGCCCACGATGCTCGGTTTTCACCAACGGTTCTTTCCAAGATACGTTTCAATCCACGATTCGAAACCTCAACTTGACCGCTAGTTTGCGGGTGATATGCGGTAGAAAGACGATGGGTAACACCATAATTAAGCATAACTTTAGCAAATTGATCATTGCAAAAGTGAGTACCGCGATCACTGATTATAGCACGAGGAGTTCCGAATCGGGAGAAGAGATTTTTCAAGAACTTAACCACAACTCGGGCGTCGTTAGTGGGGAGCGCTTTTGCTTCAACCCATTTGGACAAGTAGTCGACGACCACGAGTATATATTTGTTCCCTCGTGAAGATGGGAATGGCCCCATAAAATCGATGCCCCTCACGTCAAAGATCTCGCAGACTTGAATTGCATTTTGAGGCATTTCGTCCTTTTGCGAGATCTTTCCTTGACGTTGGCAAGAGTCACATGACTTTACCAAGTCGTGGGTATCGTGGTATATTGTCGGCCAATAAAACTCAAAATCAAAGACTTTTTTAGCGGTGTAGCTGGCACCATGATGTCCCCCCGTGGGTCCATTATGGCAAGCCGTGAGAATGTCAACGGCTTCTTGGCCATGCACACACCGTCTAATCACTTGATCGGAACATATTCTGAATAAATAGGGGTCGTCCCAAAAATAATGTTTAACATCTTTGAAAAATTTCTTTTTCTGCTGGGACGACATCCCTTTTACCACAAAATTCCCCGCATGGTAATTTGCATAGTCGGCAAACCATGGGGTACTCGGATCATTTTTTAAAGATATCATCCCTAGTGTCTCGAGAGGAAATGTTTCGGTAATTTCCTTTTTCTCGAGAACACCTTGATGAGGGTTCTCTAATCTTGACAAATGATCAGCGGCTAGATTCTCTGCTCCTTTTTTTTTATCACGAATGATAATATCAAATTCCTGGAGCAGAAGAATCCACCGAAGTAATCTCGGCTTAGCATCTTGCTTCGTTAAGAGATACTTTAGAGCAGAATGGTCCGTATACACTATGCTTTTTGATAAGACAAGATATGGTCTAAATTTTTCAAAAGCATAGACAACGGCCAACAACTCTTTCTCTGTAGTAGTATAGTGAGATTGAGCGTCGGTCATTGTCTTGCTAGCATAGTGTATCGGCTGAAAGTATTTTGATTTGCGTTGCCCCAGGACTGCACTAATAGCATAATCACTTGCATCACACATTAGCTCAAAGGGCAAGTCCCAATCGGGGGCAACCAATATTGGTGCTTCAGTCAATTTCTTTTTTAGAACCTCGAATGCTTCGATGCATTCGGGGGAGAAGAAGAATGGAGCATCTTTTTCAAGAAGATGGGTCAGAGGCCGGGCGATTTTAGAGAAGTCTTGAATAAATCGTCTGTAGAAACCGGCATGACCAAGGAAACTTTAGATTCTTTTAACGGTAGTGGGATGAGGTAGTTTTGCGATCACATTGACTTTGGCACGATCTACCTCAATCCCTGCATTTGAGATTTTGTGGCCGAGGACAATGCCCTCTTTGACCATAAAATGGCACTTCTCCCAATTTAGCACAAGATTGGTGTCTTTGCACCTTTGCAGCATTTTGTCTAAATGGGAGAGGCACGATGAGAAAGAATTTCCATAGACGGAGAAATCATCCATAAAGACCTCCATCATCTTCTCGATCATATCGTGAAATATGGCCATCATGCACCTCTGGAACGTGCCCGGAGCATTGCATAAGCCAAAAGGCATACGTCGGTAGGCAAACGTACCATAAGGGCAAGTGAAGGTGGTCTTTTCCTGATCTTGGGGATCAATTGGTATTTGAAAATACCCGGAAAAGCCATCGAGAAAACAATAGAACTCATTTCCCGCCAAACGCTCAAGCATTTGGTCCATAAATGGTAGAGGGAAATGGTCTTTACGGGTAGCATCATTGAGTTTTCGGTAATCGATACACACTCTCCATCCGGTGACAAGACGTGTGGGGATTAGCTCATTTTCTTCATTTGTTACAACGGTTATTCCACCCTTTTTGGGCACACAGTGGACCGGGCTAACCCATGAGCTATCGGAGATGGGATAAATCATCCTGGCATCAAGGAGTTTGATAATTTCCTTTTTGATGACATCATGGATTTTTGGGTTAACCCGTCTCTGTTGCTGGATGGCGGGTTTAAAATTATCTTCTAGCAAGATCTTGTGAGTACAGAACCGAGGGTTTATACCCTTTATATCGGAGATCTGCCAAGCGATGGCACTCTTATACTTCTTAAGCACGTCTAGGAGTTGGGTCTTCTCCTCATCTTTTAGGTCTTTAGAAATGATGACGGGAAATTTGTCGGTATCTTCTAAGAATGCATATTCGAGATGAGGAGGTAAATCCTTGAGCTCGAGCTCTGGAGGATTCTCAGTAGACGGCTTAACTTCTTTAATTTCTTCATGTTTAAGTTCCTTCGGAGGGAGAGAAGGTGACGGATCTTCATTCAACAATTTTTCAAGCAAAAGAATATCTCCCTCCGGATCAAGATAAGAATCATCAACTTCCGGTGAAGTTGGTGTTTCAATAGCAAGAAAGTCCTCGACCTCTTCCAAAAAGAAATCACCTCCCTCAAACGGAGTGAGGGACGGGGAAGGGTCGGAAAGAATAGGTTGAGAAGAAGGAGTGGGATTGCCACTCGAGGATTTGTCGAAAAATCCAAGAACTTCTTGAGAATACTCCTCCGAAGCAACATCAATCACGTCAATTTGATTAACCGGAACAGAATCATGATTGGAGGAGTATTTGAAAGTTCGATCAAGGTTAAAGGTAACAACCTCATTATCCACCCGCAGCGTTATTTCTTCACCATATATGTCAATCAAAGCTCGCCCGGTCCTCAAGAATGATCTTCCGAGAATTAGAGGAACTCGGGGGTCAGCGCCAAATTTTACTACCACAAAATCAGCGGGGAAATGGAACTTCCCAACCTTGACAAAAACATCCTCGGCTATTCCAAGTGGACGGGTAATAGTACGGTCCGCTAGCTCGAGGGTCATGCAAGTCGGGGTAAGTTCCGAGAGAGAAAGCTTTTCCCAAACGGACAACGGCATTAGGTTGATGCTTGCACCAAGATCGGCCAAGGCGTGGCATTCAACCATCCCCGGAAATTCACATGGAATGAGGAATTTTCCGGGGTCTCCAAGCTTTTCCGAAAGCTTTTTTAGGAGAACCGCTGAGCAGTTTTCATTCAGAGGAGTTTTTGCCAGTTCAAATAATTTTTCCTTGTTACTCAATAATCCTTTGATTGTAGACGCAAACTTAGGCATCAGAAGCAAAGCATCCGCGAAGCTTATATCAAAATGCAAATCTTGAAAGATTTGAAAGAATTTCTCCATTTGATTTGAAGCTTTTTCGCGGAGCTTTTGATCATTCCATCTCGAAGGATAAGGAAGTTTGGCTTTTACGGGAGCTTCTTCGGGCTCAAGCACAACCTTTGGTTTAGACGGTTGGACAACCGGAGGTTGGACGTCTTCGGTCCTTCCGTTGTTCGTAGGAAGTTCCGTGTCCTTTGTTGCCTCGGTCTCACGGTCAACTACCTTGGGAGGTAGAGAAGAAGAGGTAGTCGGAGCCGTTGGTCCATTATATGATACACCACTCCTAGTAGTGATCGCTTTCACATCGCCCCTCGGGTTAGCGATCGTATTGCTAGGAAGAGTTCCTGCACCCGAGGGTCGATTATTTAAATATTTCTTCATCTCAGTCATTTCCTTAATAAAAAACCTAGTTGTTTCTTCTTGGGATTTATTGAAATTTTGCTGATTCTGATTTTGAAGCATTAATTGTTTTAAAATCTCATCCGAGGCCGATTGATTTTGAGCAAAGCCTTGACTTTGATTGAAATTTTGCCCTTGATTCTGATTTTGAAAATTCCCTTGGTTTTGAAAATTTCCTTGATTCGGGGCTTGATAATTTCCTTGATTAAAATTTTCCTGATTTTGGCCTCGGTTATAATTCCCTTGATTCTGAAATCCTTGATTTATCCGATTTTGATTTTGGTTAACTTGTACGTTTCGGTTTTGCACATTCGGATTTGGATTTTGATTAAAACCGGGTGGTCCGAGAAAGTTATTGGAACGGTAGCTGAGAAGATTACGGTCTCCTTGCGGTTGGTAACCGTTACCTCCCGTGTTGTAGGTTCCCGTTGCAGCATAAACATTCTCTTGAGTGTGGCCACCGGAGGCTGGGCACTCGAAATACGGATGAGGACCACCACATGTTTCACAACTTTGATTGACCAGATTGACTTGATGATTATTGTAATTTTGAGGAAAATGGTTTTGATTGTTTTGGAATGAAGAAAACCCGGGTGGTCCCATTTGGTTATTAGCACCTTGAGGACGAAATCCTTGAATCTGATTGTAGGTTACTGATGCTACGGTAGCATTCAAACCTTGGCCACCGGAGGCTTGACAATCATAATAAGGATGTGGACCACCACAAATCTCACATTTTTTATTCACAACATTGACGGGCTGAGAAGGTCTTTCTTTAATTAAAAGCCCAATTTGTTTAGTGAGAGCGGCAAGATTCTCTTCTGTTTTGCTAAAAGCTCGGGTCAAAGCATCATCTGATTTGTTACTCATACTTGCAACTTGAGCTTTGGTTCTAGAACTCCTCACTCTGGCTTTATTTTCAATTATAGTCAAAGCTTCTTGAGTATTTCTAGTCAGAAAATTTTCACCAGCAGCAGAATTGAGTGAATCTTGATCAGATGGATTCAACCCATTGTAGAAAGTATCAATTTGGTGCAAGGTTGAAAATCCATGATTAGGACACTTTTTTAACAACTCTTTGAATCTATCCCAAGCTTCGTTGAACGATTCATCGAAAGCTTGCTGAAATCGAGTGATTTGATTTCTGAGATTCGATGTTTTAGAAGGAGGATAAAAGTATTTCACGAACTTGGAGGCTAAGTCATCCCAAGTAAAAATCGAATTAGGAGGTTCCTTGTCAAGCCAAGTCCGGGATGCTCCTACGAGAGAAAAAGGGAATAACTTCAATTTAAGCACATTATGAGGAACGTGATTGAAGTTAAGCGTTTCAGTGATGTCGATGAATTTCTGGACATGGGAATGAGGATCTTCATTTTCAAAGCCATGAAAGGAAATATTGGTGATAAGATTAAGTAACCCAATTTTAATTTCAAATTGATTTGCAAACATATTGGGTATCACGATTGCTTTGCCAACACCATTGAAAGGTTATTGGAGTAATTCTTCCATTGGTCGGAGATCGGGAGCCGGATTATCCAAATTTTGAGGGGGTGGCCCCTCTTCTTGGTTGTGATTATCCATAGTGAAAAGTGATGGGTGACGACGATTACTTTGACGTAATAACCTCTCGGGGTTTGATATAGGAGAATTAAGCTCAAAAGACGAAGATCGAGTGCGCATGCACTAAAACAACAAAATTTTAAAAAGAAAAACAAATTTGAAAATGAAAATCTTTTTGGGTTTTTATATTTAAGAAAAATACAAATACAATATTTTTGGTACCGATCCCTCAATCGATATCGTTTCTCTTAAGACTACTCGCAGAGTGGCGGAGAAGCAAAGGTCCGCTCGAAAGCTAATTAAAAACCCGCCTCTTTCGGTTTGCAATTTAATGTCAAAACCATCCTTAAACCACTTGTATAGGTTGTAATCGAAAGATAATCCGAAATCAAATGATTTCACGATTGTTTTGTGGTTTTTCGATTTTTTTGGTGTTGTTAACACTTTAGGAAAAGTGTTAGTGGTTTTTTTTTTTTTTTTTTTTTTTTTTTTTTTTTTTTAATTTTCTTTGGATTTTATATTTTTGAAAATATTTACGAAGAAAAACGATAACTTCCCGAGAGAAGGATCTTCAAAACACGAATCGAAAAACGGAATCACGAATTCACGTCAACCTTCCCCGGCAGCGGCGCCAAAAAATTTATATGTTCAATTATAGTCCAAGGAATTGCAAAGGAAATATGCAAAACCTGAGTCGTTATCCCGATGAAGATTGAATGGAATTTGTGTTTCGGGATCGTGAAACGTGTAGTGAATGTGAGATAAGAGTGAGATATTTGGGTTTTTAAACTAAAAATAAGAAATTATAACTAAAAGCAATCAATTAACTAAGGCAAATTCTAATCTAAAGTGCTTTAAGGCTTAAAACGCAAAGAAAATCTAAAAACGCGTAAAACCCGGGCTAATCTCGAGTTTAAAAGTCAAAGTAGTGAAATATCAACCCTAGTGGTGCAAAATTAATTTTCTAAAGTCCTATTTAGTGAAAGAAAATTTTGGAAAAAAGAATTATATTTTTTTGATTTTGATTTTATTTATTATGAATTAAAAACTAAAAGAAAGTAATTAAATGATTAAAAATAGTAAATGATTTTGGAAAATTATGAATTTTTTCTGGAAAGTACTTTGAACTATTCAGAAGCTAAGAAAATTGAAAACTTTGAAAAAGCTAACTGGAATAAGCTGTTATAAGCTAAAACAGTTTTAATAAGCTAAAGAAAAAGAAGGTGGTTAAAAGAAAAGTAATGTGAGTCTATAAACGAAGAAGTCCCAAGGGCAGTTGGTATTGGTGTGTTGTGTCTGAGGTGTGGGAAGGCTGAGGTCTGAGGTTCGAATCCCAGCCTCAACTTTTTGCTAAATCTATATTTTTTTTTTATATATTTTCTTTTTAAAACTGATTCAATGCTTAATTATAAGCACTTTCTGAAAACAAAATATTTTTGGAACTTAAAAATAAGCTCAGGAAAGGGCTTATTGTCTGATCAGTGGGCTTATAAGGTGAAAACAAGCAAAACAAAATATGCACAATGAAAATAAGCTAATATAAGCTAACAGCAATTATGAATAAGCTATATTAAGCAAACTCTATTCTAAATAGCTCAATAAAGTCAGAAAAGCACTACTCAATAGCAGATAAGTACTAATTTTAACCCAATAAGCAAAAGCTCAAACTGAGTAGACCTAAAGAAATGGGTCTGAGGGTGTTTTGCAGACCCTCAAAAGCTATCAATAAGCTCTCAAAATGAAATCTAAGCTCAGATCCCTAAAGCCAGTACTACAAACTACCTATAAACCAAAAATCAGGCAATAAGATCAAGTAAATAAGCAGATATAGAGCAAACAAAAAGCTGAGATGAGCAGCTATGGTGGTGCAGGGCTGCAAAAAGGGTACTGATGCAGCAATTCTACAATTTTGGACTAAACTCCAACAATTCCTAATGCAATTCTTCCAATTGTTGAACAAACACTTAACCCACTGAATAGCAACTAAAAATCCCAAAATGAAGGTTCAAATAAGCTCAGGCATATCAGAAGCTTAAATGAGCAATTCACTACCTAAAATTGAACCTATTGATGCAATTCCTTAAAAATCTTCAATTCAGCTTATAAGATCCTCAAAACAGCTTATAATAACTATTTTAAGAAAGATCAAAGTATCTCAAGTGACAAATGAACAGTAACCTAGCTGATATAACCAAAACAGCCACTATTCCAAACTCCCCTTAAAAATCTGAATATGCTAATTAGAACTAGAATTTGCAAAATTAAGCTATAATACTGACTATACTATGATTACCTAGGTTACTTATCAACTAAAAAGCAAATCTCAACAACAAATAAGCACTAAATCCAACTGAAAATGATTATGCTAAATTAAGCTAAAATTTGAAAATAAAACTCACTTGGGACCTTAGCTTAAAAGAGGTACCAACTTAATGGCAGCTACGAGCTCCTAGCTTATCAAGGATAAGCTAGGTAAAGTCCATCTTGCCCCTCCATTGCAGGCAACTTCCAAAAGCTTTTCACAAATATGCATAGGTATAGGATTTTGATGTTTTGGACTGTTTTGATCACTAAATAAGCTTACTAAAGCTATAGAGAACTGAAATGAGCTTATACAAATGGAAAAGAGCTTATTGCAAGCTGTTTTATTATACTTTTTTTTTTATTTTATTTTTGAATATATGTATTTTTTTTTGGGATTTTGTTGATTCAAAACAGAAACTATTAAGATATTTTAATAAAAGGCTTCAAAGAGAGCTTGTAGAAAGCTTGTAAGACAGAATTTAAGCTACTCTTGGCTTATCCTAACATTCATAAAAATAGAACAAAAGCACTTATAAGGAATTTTAAAGGACAAAATCAAAATGAAATTTCATTAACCATAAAAACTTGAGTACATTAGATCCTTACAACTTAAAAACACTGAATTGAAAACTTACTACTAAAAATGACATGAAACGACACTAACATTACCCTAATTTAGACTCTAAAAAGAACTTGACCGCCGCTTGTGAGGAGAAAGCTTCTATTTATAGGACATTTGGGGAGCTAGGGTTTCCAGGAACCTTCAGGAACTCTCAAAATCGACCCTTGGATCAATCTTGGGCATCAATCCTTTTCATCACAGCCGTTGATCATGATTGGTGGAGGAATAGCCAATGATATTGCTGGGTTTTTGCCACCTGGCATTCTCTGACTTGTCAGCGCTTCTAGAAGGCTTTAGGGTGAGGTAATTAATGAGAAAGGGAGCAGGGTAAAACGTGAGGAAGATGGGTGTACAGTAAGTTGGGTAAAAAGGGAGGGAAAGGGAGTTTGTGGGTTGACCGGGTATTCTGGGTTTGACTTCGGGTTAATATTAAGAAAACGGGTTTGATTGGGTGGGTATGGGTTTGATCCGGTTGGGTAATTTTTTATAGAAATGGTTTTGGGCTTGTGGGTTTTTGGGCTGGTGATGGTTGGGTTTATATTTGGATTGGGTTTATTTTAAGATTTAGTTATTTTTAGTTTAAGGATTTTTGGTGAAATAAGATTAAATGTTAAGGAACTAATCTTTCCTTTTGCTGAAAGTATCACCAAGGACTGAGTTTGTGAAATGATTATGATCCAAGGGCTGTTCTTCAAAAATATTTTCTTTGACGAATTTTTCCCCGGCTTTGGATCTATAAATATCTTTTCCAAATCTCGTGCCCGTGTTTTCCGGATTTTTCTTCGTTTTTGTCCTTTTTCTTTTATCCGTTGCCTGCATAAACATAAACACAAATATCTTTGGCATTTTGGTTAGTTTTTGGTCGTTTTGGGCTTAATTTGGTCAAGAAAAGGTATGTGAATAAGCACATACCAATTACACTCAACCTTTCTGTTGACTTTTTAGCATGTTATCTCAGGTAATTGATGTATGAAGTGTGCACGAGGAATGGCTGAAGGTTAAGGATGGTTATCTATGGGATATGTTTTTACTACTTCTATCTTTATTTTCCGCTGCAAACTATTTCATTTTCCTCTGCTAAATGTGTTATGAGTCTTTTGAACTCTGAATATTGAACTTTGTAATTGAATGTTATGTTTTATTTAAAACGTCTCGTTATGAGATCGTTTATCTATGATTTTGACTGTCTTACCCCTCTAGTAGCACCCCAAACTCAGTCCTGCTGCCATATTTCGTGTTGGGGGTGTTACAGTTGACCCGGTTGACCTTAAGGCACATGAAAAATGGCTTAACCTCAAGGCACATGACAGGAAACATCTTAACGTTCATAACCTCAAGGCACATGACAGGAAACATGTTTCCTGTCACATGCCTTGAGGTTATGAACGTTAAGAACCAAGATGAACTCTACCAAATAGAAGTTTCTTCAATGATTCAAGAAGTAGCATGGTTCGGTTCGTGTTCGGGTTGTATTCAGTTTCCGGGTTCACAAGTTTGGACCGAGACCGAGATTTTGGGGCTTAAAGTATGCGAATTGAAGGTGAACGTGGGTGTCGTGTTTAGTTATTTTCAATTGATGGAGTCTTAGTTGTAAACTGCTATATCTAGGGCATGTATCTGTGTTTCCCCATCAATAGTTTTGACCTTAGCAGTAGTCCAAAACTGTTTGATATTGGAAATATATATGGTAGAATTTATTGTTAATGCATACTTAATATGAATAGCATTGAGAAAATAAATGATTTCAGTAAACCCTTCATTGTATCTGGGTTTTTGAAAAAATGCGATCATGTTATGTTGGTCTGCAAAAGACAGAGTCGACATTGTGAATTATGAAAAATTTTGTAGGGTTTTGCTGGGTTTTGCAATTAATTGATAAAAACGAGTTAGGGTTTATGTTAGAGAGAGTTTTGATCGGATAAAAACACTTGTGTGAATAATTGAAGGATATAAACCTTTAATCATTCATATTTCGCAAACACTACCCTGCACTCTCAAACATAGCAGCAGAAACCTAGCAGCACTAAGTTAGGCTTAGCAGCACTAACTTATGCTTAGCAGCATGAACTCAATTTCCACTCCTAACAGCTTATTAATCAGCACTCTAGCACTTTTCTCAGCGTATCCTGCAAAAGATTAGTCCAAAAACAAAAAAAACACAAACACACAATACCCACACAATACCCAATAATCATATTATCAATTATACTTGGCAGTACTAAGTATAACTGGCAATATTAATTATAGCGGTTCTAAGTATAACTAGCAACACTAAGTATACTAAACAGCAGAAACAATTTTTTGACCTAATAACAGTACTAATCCTTACAAAACTTTACAAAAACACAAAGAGATACGAATTTTCAAAGATTTAACATTCCAATACTGGCAATTAAGAATTGAAATCTACCTACATCAAAAGCTTTTGTGAGCAAATCTACAACATTATTGTCAGTATGGATTTTAACAATTTGAATTAACTTCTTTTCATAGCAATCTCTTATAAAATGATGTCTTATCTCAATATGCTTTGTTTTTTTAGTAATAAACAGGATTTCTAATTATGCACATAGTACTGCTATTATCAATAAATATTTTGGTATGCATAAAATTGTACCCATAATCTAGCAATTGATTTTGAATCCAGAGCACTTGTCCACAGCAACTTGAAGCAGCCATATACTCAGCTTCTGTTGTGGAATTAACAACCACAATTTGTTTCTTGCACTGCCATGAAATCAACCTGCATCCTAAAAATTGACAACCTCTAGTTGTGGATTTTCTATCCAAGCTAGCTCCAGCATAATCACTATCTAATATGCACAATAATTTTCAACATTACCCTTCAACCCACAAATGGACAAGAGATCATCCTTTAGTGAATGTGATTGGTAATCCAGACAATCCAGTCATGACACGGAAAAAACTTCACACAGATGGTGAAACATGCATTTATGCACTTACCGTTTGTCAAGCAGAACCAAAGAATATTAAAGAAGCCTTAACTTATGACAATTGGATTGAATCAATGCAAGAAGAACTTGATCAATTCAAACGTATTGAAGTTTGGGAACTGGTAGAAAGACCTGATGGAGTCTACGTTTTTTGGACTTAAATGGATTTGGAAAAACAAACTGGATGCTGATGGAACAGTTATTCGTAACAAATCTCGTCTGGTTGCCAAAGGCTTTAGCCAAGAAGAAGGCATTGACTTTGAAGAATCCTTTGCACAAGTGGCTAGACTTGAAGTTGTCCGCATGTTTCTGGCGTATGCTGCCCACAAGAACATCACCGTTTATCAAATGGAAGTGAAGACTGCATTCCTGAATGGGCAACTCCGTGAAGAAGTGTATGTCACACAACCAGAGGGCTTCATCGATCCAGAACATCCAAACCATGTGTACAGACTCAAGAAAGCTCTCTATGGCCTTAAACAAGCCCCAAGGGCATGATACGATAAACTGTCTGCATTCTTGCTTGCTAATCAGTTTTCCAAAGGATCTGTTGATCCTACACTGTTTATTCAAAAACACGAGGAGGACATCTTAATTGTTCAAATTTATGTTGATGATATCATTTTTGGTTCAACACATAAAAAGTACTCAAATGCTTTCGTAAAATTAATAAAACAAAATTTTGAGATGTCTATGATGGGTGAACTTACGTTCTTCTTAGGACTACAAGTTCATCAATCCCCCCGTGGTATTTTTCTAAACCAGTCCAAATATGCTCCAGAGATTTTAAAGAAACATGGCATGACAAGTTGTGACACGTATAATAGTCCTATGTCCGCATCATCTCCAAAGTTGGATGCTGATTTACATGGGACACCAATTGACCCTACTAAATACTGAAGTATGATTGGGTCACTCATGTATCTAACAGCCAGCCGACCAGATATTGTATTTGCTACATATCTATGCTCCCGCTATCAGTCTCGACCAACTGAAAGACACCTTTTTGAGGTTAAAAGAATCCTTCGATACATAAAGGGAACCATTCATTTAGGGATCTGGTATCCGAAGGATTCTGGCTTTGAACTAATTGCTTTTTCAGATGCTGATCATGCAGGATGTTTAGATACACGTAAAAGTACATCTGGAGGAGTGCAGTTTCTAGGAGACAAACTTGTGTCTTGGCAGTCAAAGAAGCAGGAATGTACCTCATTATCGTCTACAGAATCAGAATATGTAGCCATGTCAGCATGCTGTGCTCAAATCATCTGGATGCGATCACTGTTGATGGACTACGGTTACATCTTCAAGAAGATTCCCATGTACTGCGACTCCAAGAGTGCCATTGCCATTTCATGCAACACCGTTCAATATTCGAAGTCCAAACATATCGCACTTCGATACCATTTCATCAAGGAGCATGTGGAACAGAGTACTATTGAACTATATTTTGTGGGTACAGAATACCAATTGGTGGATTTATTCACCAAAGACTTGCCCCATGCAAGATTTGTGGAATTAGTTCACCAAATTGGTATGCAGTGTTTGACTCCAGAGGATTTAAACAATTTTCTTAAACACAATTAAGAGAGTCAAACATCAAAACTACCTTTGTAAATATTTTACTCAAAAAAAAATCATTTTTTTAGTGTATAAAATTCAAAACGAATCAAAATATGTTCTTGAAAATTCAAAATTTAATCAATTTTAATCACGAACATATTTTGAGGGGGAGAATTTTTTCTAACTTTTGCACACTTTTATCAAAATCTTCATCACGCAACGTTTCCGTGATCTCTTGAACTAAAAGTTTGATAAAATTTTAAAAATATGTGTTAGTTCAAGGGGGAGAAATGAAAATTACTAAAGTTTACATCCAATTGGACCAAGGTTGAAACAACAACAAACCTCAAGGGCTGTTGTTGTCGACTATCATAAGTTTACCATATAAGGACTTTGTTTGAATAGAAAAATGGGTCAAAGGACTATATGTGGCAAAATTTCAAACTTCGGCCTATATAAGCCCCAACTCAGTTTTAAAACTCACAAAATTCAGAACGTTATCAAAATACCGCCAATTTCACTCACACATTCAAGATTTTTGATTTTTACTAAACCCTCGATTGTAAGTGTTATACCAACTCAGTTATGCTTATTAATCACTCGCCTGAATTCTTGTAACTTTTCTGTGGCTTAATTGTTCATACGTGAAATTAGGGTTTAAGGATTCGAATTGGGCATTTCTTATATGTTAGTTTATAGTCTAATTAAGTTAGTTTTATAGATTAACATCATGATTAGGAGTGTTTTACAACTGCTTAATTGTTTTGGATAACATCAGTAAATGCATGTCGAGAATTTTAGGGTTTATGTGGTCGTATAGTTGGCTGGTACTTATTGGTGTATTATATATGTGTTTTGAGGAGTGGGTTATGCTTATATGAGTCTCTAAATAATGCGCAATAAGTCTAGTAACCTAAAACAATTACATGGTCTTAGTCGAAGAATTGCTTAAGGTATAATCAACTGTGGTGACTAATGTGCTTGATTATTTGAATTTCTGGGTATTAGGATATGTTTAGAATATGATTAGGAAGATGTTTGATGCTTACTTGATGTCTTAAAAAGTCTTAATAAGAATTTGGGAAAGTATGAATGGCTTCGAGTAAGTAAAGTAATCCTTCAACTAAGGATGAAGATCTTCGAGTAAGAAGTTAAATGTTACTTACTTAGGAAAATTTTGTAAAATCCTTCAGGTAACAGATATAAATCTTCTACTTAGAAATATTTTACAAAATTCTTCGAGTAAGTAATATTTCTTCTACTTAGAAAAGTTTTGTAAAAATTCTTCAAGTAAGTATTATTTCCTTAACTCTTCGAGTAAGGAAAAAATTCTTCAACTAAGGAATTTTTATTGAACTCTTCGAGTAAGACTTCATTCTTCGAGTAAGAAAGGTTTTATCAAAATCTTCGACTAAGTGTGCTATTTCTTCAAGTAATTATGATATCACGTTTCTCCGAGTTAGGAGGGTTTCAAGATTTCCGAGTAAGGAAAATGGTTATCTCCAAGTAAGGGATGTTACGTTCAAATATTTTCTCAAATCTTTCGAGTAAGGGTTATTTTTAAATACTACCTTCGAGTAACCAACATTTCTTCAAGTAAGCCATGTTTTTCAGACTTAGTGAAATTTTTCTAAGTGTAGAATTGAGTTAAGTTGGAAAAATGTGTTTGCTCCAATATGTTTGTTTGCTTACTGTGTTCATATTATTAATGATCATCTTACATGTCTCTCTATATGGTGCATCATATCAGTTAGGCACAGATCATGTAATAAGTGACTTACACTAACATATATATACAATTTCCATTGTGTGTCTTTGTTGGTGTTTGTACTACACAGGTTCAAAATGTCTCAAACATCCATAGCAAGGAATGAATTGATCCCAGAAGGTGATGAAAGAAAGATTGGAGAATCCAACTCCAGAGTTGACTTGGAGAAATTGACATGCCATCCTACCTGCCAAATCATGGTGGAGATTCTAAAGAGACACTTTTCCAGACATTTCTGACAAAGTCCGCTACTGTACCAGAAGTCTACCTGAATCAGTTCTGGCACACTTTGATGATCAGTAGGGACTCAAAGACCATGACAGTCACCTTGGACAAGAGACAAATCAAGTTCGATGTTCAACTTCTTCGCACCATTCTTGAGCTTCCTCCACAGTATTTGGCAAACAAACAAAGTTTCTTGAAGATCCTACTTTTGAACGTGTAGGCAGGTCATTAAAACACCTTGGCTATGACGATTCGTCTGAAGAACTCTCTTCACATTCAAAGGTGGATAGAAAACACATTCATCAACCTTGGTTAACCATGTACACTATCTTGAGCCAATGCATAACAGGGAAAGAAACGGGTCACGAGCACCCCAGACTTGAACATCTACTATTCTTCTGGGGTGTCATCAACCTACATCATATGGACTATGCCAAGTACATCTGGAGGGATATGATCTATCAAGCCCGTCAGTTTGCACAAAAGAAGGGCTACAAGATTCCCTTCCCACGCTTCACCAAACTTCTTATAGCTCACTTCATGGAAAAAGAACAAGTAATTGATAAATGTCCAACTGAAAAGGCCCACACAATACAAATGGACCATGTTCTTTCTAGAGTGAGAATTCATACCACCAACACCACCACACAAGGCCTTAGAATTCTAGACAAGTTATTAATGGAGGCGGTGAGGGCAACTGAAGCATATGTAAGGTATGACGAAGCTGAGAAGGCAGGTACAGTAGGTATAACAGTGAAGGGAACTGCTGGTACAAGAGGTAGAGGAAGAGGAAGAGGAATCAAAGCAGGATCAACAAGAACAAAGAAAATCACCCGAGCTAAAAAGAAGAAACCAATGCTCAGGGATGAATCTACTGAGGAAGAAGAAGAAGATGAACATTGTCTAAGGGAAGAAAGAAGAAAAAGAATTATGCAGATTAAGAAGGAAATGCATGATGAAGGACTGAGTAAAGGCAAGGGCAAATCAATCAAGATTCAAGACAAACCTGATGACACCCTTCAACCACCAAAGACTAAAGAAGAGGAGATTGCACAACTCCAGAGAGCCTTACAAGAAAACAAGGCAAAATATATGGCTAATATTTAGAGACTTGAGAAAAGGAAGAAAGGTGAAGGATCTGCATCGCAGGTTAGTGAAGAAGAAGCCTTGTCTCAGTCTGAAGATGATACTGAAGCTACACTGTCTAAATCATTGAGTACCTTACCAAGAGAATCTGAGGGTGAATCGGAAGAATCATAACAACTAATTCACACACCCTCAGGATCAGATGATGACAAAACTGATGAAGGAAAAAGTGAAAATGATGATAAGGATAAAAAAGATGAAAGTAATGATGACAAAGACGATGAATGTGATGAGGATGATGATGACCAAGATGATGATAATCAAGATGAAGATCGTATACCTACTCCACTTGTGATACCATCATCTGTGGATCAAACTTCCAAAACCAAGCCTCCATCACCATTACCCACACCCCAACAACCAGATAACAGTGAACTCCTGGCCCTTAAAGAGCAGCTCAGCGCGTTACAAACTCAAGTGATGACACAGCAAAATGACATTAATGAGTTCAAAGCATATGATATCCAGCTAGCCATGGAGCACTACCTCAACAATAACTTACCAGAAGAGATCGGCAGACATCTTCAGGAGACGCTTCCAACTCTTCTGAAGGAATACATCAAAAGGAAACTTGATGGAATTGTAGCACATCACATTCAAACTACACCGCTTACAATCCAAACAAAACCATCCAAGCCTTCCGCTGCTGATCTTAAAGGACAATTGCTAGAGGCTATCATCAATGATCTGGAAGAGGAAGATCTTCGCAACGCTTTAATCAAATCTATGAAGAAAGTAGAAAAGAAGGATGAGTCGTGCAAGAAGGTCAAGCCTAGCAAACGTCGTCGTGATGATCATGACAAAGATGACCAAGCAAAGCCAAGCGAGAAACGCACGAGAACAACTAGACCTACTGGTACACTACCATCCTCTAATGTTCAGTAAACGGGCGAAGAAGAACTTGTGCCTCAAGAGACTGGAACCATTGATGAAGCTGAACCTCATGATGATGTCACCATTGATCAAGTTGAAGTTGAAGTTGTTGCTCATAAAGTTGTAGTTGTTCCCGCACCACCTGCTGATGCAACTCTCAAACCCGCTCCTGAATGGGTCAACCCTGATGGTGAAAAGTTCAAATGGTTTGAAGAGATGGTGGATGCTTACCCATACATTCTAGAAGATGAAGTCCCTGCAGAAGGATCAGTTTTGGACTTCACAAAGAAACTGAAGAAAGTGATGAAGGTCCAGAAATTGCAACTATTAGATATTGTCAAGATCCGCAAAGCAGGGTTCTCTCAATTCAAGACTTCAACGACATCTCAACTGGAATTTGAATATAATTTGGAACAAGTCGCACGAGCTTTATCTGAAAACGTAAGCTGGGATGTTTCAAGACCTTCTCATGAAACCAACACCTTCCAATTTCATGACTACTCACAACCTTTACCTCTCATCGGTCATGCCCATAATCCCAAGATACCCAAAGCTTACTTCTTCAACAATGACTTGGAGTATCTGATTTATGGGAATACGAATCCAGAAAAGCGTTATGCTACCTCCCTTACAAAGTTCAAGGCAGCCACATATGTGTAAGAAGGTTTAGAAGAACAGATCGGAGACTTGTTCATCAACTCAATTGAAGAATACAATGATGAAGCTGTTCTGGGAATCTTCCACTGGCCTGGCATGAGAAAATGGTTATACAAATGGAAACTTACGTTTACCTCGAAACATAAGGTATACTACAAAAGTAAGATTCTTTCCATTAAGAGTGCTGAGACAGAGTCGATTTATGGATATAATTTTCTGAAAAAGATCACGGTTCGACGACAAGACAACAAGGAGTACACATTTAACGAAGCCGATTATCCTTATTTTAATCTAAACGACATTGAAGATATGTACCTGCTCAAGATTCAAGGAAAACTCGAGCATCTTCCTGGTAGTCTTCAATACGACATCATCAACTCTATACTGATTTACATCCGAAGTATCGTGATCAAGACAAGAGTCGAAGATGTTCATCTTGGTGTTGAAAGTTACCAGAAGCAGTTGAATCTAATCAAATCCGATCTTCGACCTCCGGGTATAGCAAAAATGAAGCCATATTCCTTCAGCAACAGACCATTTGGGGTAGTATACGTGAGATCTGGAAGACCAAAGTTCATGGGCTATCAAGATATTCACAAGTTTAGCGATGAAACTTTGATCCAAGTTAGGGCCGAACTTGATCACATTCTGGAAAATCACACACAAGGAATGAAGCAGGGTTGGCTGAGGCACATGACTTGGAAAAGGAGCGATGTGAAGCAGGCGGTCAAGTTCTTGGCACGAATTGACCACAGGCTAAAGCATCGGGTTCAAATGAGAAGGCTGGAGAGTTATGTGGGTGGACGAGCTAGAGATCCGAATATTCTCACATTCCGCCGTCCAGAGTAAAACACTGGTATCATTGTCAATTATTTGTCATCATTGTTTAAATATGACTATGGCTTGTGCACAGATAATAGTGCACAACCCGTACTTGTAAAGAAAGGACCCTGAGGTACTCTTCAGTGCCTCAATCCTAATATAAGGAGCGAAAGCTTCTTACTTTTGAAAAGAATTAATTAGAATTTTCTAAGTTTTTTCAAAATTCTGCTCAAAAGAACAAGTACACCCTTGTTAAGGGGGAGTACTTGAAACAAATATATTTGTTCAAAACACGAAAGTTCTTGTTGAAATTCTTCCCATAAACCTCAAAGAGCATATTTTAATGAAAATTTTTCCAAAAACAACAAGAATATGCTATTTTTGAGGGAGAGAATAAGTATGTGATTAAAATATGGTAATTAAAAAGATGCAATCTCGCATGAGCTCGATTCAGATTGTACCCTCGAATTGACGAATATCATATGTCATTAATCGAAAAGATATGTCCTGGACGGGTAATAATTTCAAGCTGGTTTATCCAGTGATGTAAACGTGTGTCGCAAAGGACTTGTCTGAGTAGAGTGTACCGATTTCGAGAGATTCTTCTTTGAATATGACCTGGATGGGTAATAATTTCAAACTAGTTTAACTAGTGATGTAAACGTGTCTCGCAACGATCATATTCACTGAAAATCAATCAATTCTAAAAGTGTTGACTCAACCCGACATGTGCAAATTTACTTTAAACAATTATGAGCACATGTTAAGGGGGAGTATTTCTGAAAAATGCAAAACTCTCAAAGTATAAACAATATAAGTTTTACACTCATAAACACTTTGAGAGATTTTCAAATAATTGGTTTTATGGCAACATAGGATAGTCATGGAGATATAAGGTGACTAAGGTTAGGAAACCGTCCTATGATCTGCCAGAGCCGGAGGGATCTACCCATGGACAATACCAACAGCCTAGAACTAGAAAGTCCTTAGGTATGATTAATAAAAAGGAGTAGAGAAATGAAAGGAGAAAGAAGGGGTTGAAGAATTAAAAAGAAAAGTAAAAGAAAGGGTGAAAATAAATAGCCCTCCATATGTTCAACCTTAGGGCAGAAACCGGGTTCAATACATATGCTACTGGTTGTTACTACGGTAACACCGGTATTGAAGACTAAGCCATCATGGACCCAGTGACGCACTGCACTAAACCTTCTAGCCACTCAGGTGTCTCTCAAAAGACACTTGTTTCATTTCTCACGGAGAACCCTTCATTATCTATCGACCTCTCATTCCGAGATGAGTTGATATTGAAAAGGAGGCACTCTGCTCCATGCCTCCGATACCTAAAACCAATAAGCACTGAATCGAGTCTAGAGCCGCGAGATACATCAAAAGATCTCTTAGGAACACTTAACATTTCTACACTCGTTGTTCAACATTTTGGACACCAGTTGTAAATTACAAGAGTCCTACGCAGATCTTAGTAATCTGCCAAGAACATTCATGAGGGAACTCACAATTATGATTCTCAGTGATTGAGTGGAAATTCCTGCCATGGTCAACATTAAACAGCCCTGACAGCAGGTCACTTCGGTAATCCCTTGTGGATTACGCTTAGTGTTCAAGGTGGTTCCAGACGATCTACAGTCGTGAAGTGATACTTTGGTATACTTCAGCGGCTCACCTGAATCGTTGATACACTTTGGTGTATCTGTGTTAGCTCTCTTGGGGGCATCCGATTCAGGAATGGCCTTGGCAAGGATTAGAGAAAGTATTCACACTATGCTGTTGACGATCTCGAAGTCCGAACCTGTAAGTGCCGGATGATTTGTTGCTAACTGTTTAAATTGCAGGTAATCATAGAGACCAGGAGTTCCACCACCACCATTTCTATCATGCTCATGCTAACATCAAGAAGGAAATTCTCACAAAGATTAAAGCAAAGTAAAAGTTCAAAAGTCAAAGATTGAAGTTAAAGAGTAAGAACTACTTGAAGTATGAAGATCAAAAGTCAAAAGAAGTATGAGCATGGTGGAAAAGACGTAAAGACATCGTGATTAAAGAACGTTGGTGGAAGGCAGATGATGACATTACCATATCACATAACACAAGAACAAAAGAACAAAGATACGAAAGACGTCGAAGCCAATGAAGCAAAGAAGACGTCAAGCAATCTTGATGACCAATACTTAGGGGGAGATTGTTGGGAACACATTATATATTATCAAGTATCGGTCATATCTTGTGTAATAGGTTGCTTTATTATTTAGGCCTTTATGGAGTGCAACCACGTGCAATTGTCATTCCATCAATTTTATTTTCTACCACCATATTATGTACTACCCTCAATCCTAGCTGGCCCATAACAACACAACACCATTACCAAAAAACTTCTACTAGTATCATATTTTCTCATGTCTTCTTTCCCAACCTTCATTACAAACCACTAAAATTCAACAAACCAAGATGAAGAACACAAGCCTCTTTCATCTTTTCACCATCATTTGAGCCCACAAGCTCATTAAAAGATCTTGAAGTACTTTTAAAGCTCAAAACATCCTTAGTTACACCACAAGCATAAGGCCCGATTACAAGGGTGTGCATGAAGTGCGGTGAAACAGGGCCTCTCATTGTGTAGGGCCTCCAAATATTACAACTTAGCCATATATATATAATTTGAGTTTACTATAAGATTTACAAAGAAAGGGGCCCAACACCGCCGAAATAGTAAATAATTTGAGATATTTTTTCTAATCTAAAGCCAATATACCATAATTTATGCAATGCAACTTTACTTGAAATAAAAAAGTACAACATAATCACACAAATTCTTAGTTGGAATAACTACCTTTTTTATGCTATTGAATATTGATAACCAAAATGTTCTTGCAACAATGTTTAAAATAAAGAAAAACATTATGCACCATGTATATTTTGCGAGATGAACTGCTCATGATACTAGATTGTAGGTATACATAGATGGTGTATACCCGACTCTTCTGACATGTGATCCGTACCCGCATATTTACGTATCATCAAATATCTCAGAAGCAACACAAAACACATAAAACACATGAACAAGAAAAACTGCACTTTATCATAAGGTATCACATTAACTAACGGGCACTAACTACCCATTAGATTAACAAAAATAACATAAACTACCCTTACCCTTGATATATTCCATCCATAATGTTACAAACAACATCCTTACGTTATATCACAAAGTATATATCTGATGAAGCGAGAAGTGTACCGCTTTTAGGGGGTCATTTAAGCCCCAAATTGTATTTATTTGATCAAATATTGCCCTAAATCGTTCCTTTTGTCATTTTAGGTACTTTGGATAAGAAATCTAGAAAAGGAAGCATTTTGGACGTTTTTGGAGCATAAAAGTGAAGAAAACGACAAAGTCTCAAAATCGGCTGGAAAAGTACCTTTGACGGCGTCAGGGATTGTTCTAGACGGCGTCATGGCTTGGCAAAAGAGGTGGATATGAAAAATACACATGATAAGCCAGGGAGTTGTGCAATGGGAAGTCTGACGGCGTCACCCTTTAAGGTGATCAAGGCCATCACGGTTTAACTTAAAGAGAGACGGCGTCAAGCCTTATTCTGACGGCGTCAAGCCTTGATAAGCCAGGGAGGATTTTGGAGGATTAAAGAGGGACGGCGTCAGGAAGACCATCCGGGAACCCTAGACACGGCGAGGTGACGGCGTCAAGATCTACAACGTGACGCCGTCAGCCACTAAGTTCTATATATAGTTTTGCAATTTTTTGTCATTAGTGTGCAACTTTGTGAGGAGAAACCCTAAGACGAATTTCTACCATTTTTAAGGGTTTTCATACCCTTGGATCTCCCATGTTTAATTAAAGATAAGTATTCATTTAATCAATCAATATGTCTATGTGTTGTTTGATTATATCTTGTTCTTGTCTTTTGATTAACATGCTAGGCTAGATTTATCTTGTGTTTGCTTAGATCTAATGAAACCTAACTATTGATTATTGGTTATTAGTGTGTTATTAATTATATTGGATGATTGTTTATCGATGTTAGACTTAAGAAAACTGGCTAACTTCCTATATGGTAACTTGCTTGAACGTCTTAAGAAACATGAACCAATGCGTACTAAGGTTTTTATGGTTGTATTTAATGCATGAGCGAATTCTAGTGATCCCATGTTAGGAGTTTCTTAGCCGGCTTGACATAGGAGTGAAGTAGGAGCTTGTAGAGTTGGGGAAGTACGTACGCCACCCCACGATTGATATTAAGGAATACACCCGTCATCCACGCAATTAATACACACTAATCAATCGGTAAAAGATAGTTAGGGAGTAAGGAAATCTAAGTAAACACATTTCTCTCCATATAAGTTTCACGACCTTTTCATTTTCAGTTATTTTATTTTATTTGCATTTGTAGTCATTTGGGTTAGTTGACTAGCAACTAATTCCGCCCACTCCTTCAAACCCGAGATTTTACTTGCTTTTATAAAAAATATAAAAATACAAAAAAGAATCTTCCCTCACCCTTAGACCTATTAGAATAGTTTTTTCAATCCTAACGACACTATTCCCCTAGAGAACGATCAATCCCCCGGTACTTGCCACTTCACTATACTACATCGGTCAGGTATACTGCCTGGTGGGGATTGCAAGCCTCTTGAGATCCCTCGAGAGGTAAAACCTGTTGTAAGGTCGCAAAACCACGCATCAAGTTTTTGGCGCCGCTGCCGGGGAATAGTTATTGTTTAGGTTGAATTTTTATTTTATTAGGTCTACTCACTAGATTCCTTTCTAGTGAGATTTTTATTTTATTTTACTAGATTTTCTTTAGTCTATCTTTTTTTCTTCGTTTCTTTGTTCGTAACCATTACCATCCGACATCATGGAAGGTGGTAATATCCTTGATCCCAACAACCCACCACCACAACAACACCCACCTCCTAGAGCCCGTACCTTAGGAGACTACTCTCGTCCTAGCCACCATGGCTATCGAAACACCATTGAGCTTACTCAAGGAGCCAATGTCACTCCCTTGCGATCCGACACCATCCGGTTGGTGCAAAGCGGATGCGCATTCCATGGACTTCGTTATGAAGATCCTAATCAACATCTCAAGGACTTTCTCAAAATCGTTGATTCCATAGACCTTGATGTTACCACTCGAGAGACGACCCGATTACGTCTCTTTCAATTCTCTCTGCGGGACCAAGCTAGTCAATGGCTAGAGCGTCTACCCGCAGGATCCATCACCTCTTGGGATGATCTCACCACTCGTTTCCTTGCTCAGTTTTTCCCACCAGGAAGAACTACCAAGCTAAGGAATGATATCTTGATGTTCCAACAACGTCAAGGCGAAACCCTCTACGAGGCATGGACTCGATTCAAGGACTTACTCCAAAAAGTCCCTCACCATGGCATAGAACTTTGGCTCCAAGTCCAAATCTTCTATGACCATATCAATCTCTCCACGAGGCAAACCATTGACCAATCGGCCGGTGGTAAGCTACGTGATCTAAGTGCGGAACAATCATGGGCTCTCCTGGAAGATCTTTCTCTTTATGACAACGAAAGTTGGAGTGATCCCCGTGATTTGAATAAAACGGTCAAGGCAATATCTTTGCCTTCGAACAATTCAAGCACTTCCGACCGTAGGATCATAGAACTTGAAGACCAAGTCAAGTTTCTTATGAAATCCTACGAGGCTCCTAAACCTTCGAGCCAAGTGAACAAAATCACTTCTTCATGTGAATTATGTAGTGGTCCCCACGACACTCGTGATTGCATGGAACTCCCCGAACAAGCTTTTGCGGACTACGCATCCTCGCGTACCGACGGAGCGGGAGACAAGTGGTACACTTTCAAACCCGAGCCAAACCCCCACGGTGATTCATACAACCCCTCATGGAAAAATCACCCAAACCTTAGGTGGAAACAAAACCAAAACGCACAACAAACCAATTCTTCCAACCCACCTAATCGTTTCCAATCAAGCGGTTCCAACTCGAACCGTACTTTCAATAACAATCCTTCCAACAATTATGGTAGTACCAGTAACGTTGAAGGATTGATGTCCCAATTTATGGCATCTCAAGAAGCTCGTTTGGCCAAGTTTGAATCCGAATTCAATCAACAACAAACGGAGATGACCAATAAAATTGACAACTTATTGAAAGCCCTCAATAACAAAGTGCTATCACCTTCACATAAGGATGCTAGGAACACAAATAGCGGACCCCAAGTAAAAGACCCCTCTTCATCCAAACACGTCCACTTCGTCAACATTGTCACTATCAAACCAATTGATAGAAATGAGGATAATAGTGAACCTGAGGATGAGGTTAAGAAAGTCGAGGTTGATAAGGAAGTTAGGAAAAGTGAGATTGAAGAAGTAGATGATGATGAGGACTACTTCAATAGGCTACCCACTAAGGAAGAGCGCGCATATCATACAGACTTATTCGATGACCCCGAGACACCATACTTCCTAGGTAGACCAATTATAAAAATAGGCAATCCTTCTAATCTCAACATACCATGCAACATCGGACATTTGCATGTGTGGAAAGCTTACATCGACCTTAGATCGCCCATAAACATCATGACTAGAGCCCACTACAACTTAATAATGAAAAATCAACTTGGGTATAGGATGTTCCCTGATAAGGGTTGGATGAGTAATTTCACGGGAAGAGTTAAGGGATTACCGGTTTATGTAGGAAACTTCACCTATATCACTGACTTTGTAATTGTAGAAGATATCCGCCCAATAGTCGATGCATCCTTAACTCAAGTAGTTTTTGGAAAACCATTTGTTGAGGTCTCTAGAATGACTTATGAACCTTCCTTAGGGATAGTTAGATTTAAGGATGAGACCGATGAGGTAAACTACCAAATGCCATATAAGATAGAACAATTCCAACACTTTTCAAATGTTGAGAAGGAGCTTAAGCAAGCGGTCTACTATAGGAATGATGAGGATAGAAATAAAGGAGTAGACTATGTTATGGAAAGGATATCCGGTTTCTACAAGGATTGTTTGAAATTAGGACAGGAATATAAAACCGGAAATGAGAGTGGCCTAGGAACCGTGACCAATGATGGAGTCACGTAATGTACGGTGACTTTGAGTCTAGCTACAAGACTCGTTAATAAAGAAAAGCGCTTCTTGGGAGGCAACCCAAGCTTTTTTTTGCTCTGTGTGTTTATTTATTTGTTTGTTTGATTTTATTTGCTTCCGTATGAATGTTTAATTTTTATTTTTATTGATTCATGTTCAAAACCAAATTGTGAAAATGCTTTATCTTGTTTTTAACTTCGTCTTAACTACATATAAAGGTATTTTGCAAAAGTTAAGTGTAAGGGAAATCCAAATCGGTTTATTAGAACAAACGAACATGAATCATAATAATATTAAATTAACATACATATTAGTAATTGTTTGAGTCAAATGCTTGTATCGAGTCATAATGATGTTTTGCAGGAATTCCAGGAAGTAAGGTATAGGTTTTTCCAGAAATTTTCTGGAAACTTAACATGAGAATTCTGTCAGATCATTTCTGACGGCGTCAGGCTTTACAACCTGACGGCGTCAGGTTTTAATTTTCTGAAATTTTTGAAAGTTTTGTTTTCATAAAAAGTTTTTATTAAATCTCTAACTTATAAACTCCAGGAATCTGCAAAATTATCATTCCACAAGCATTATATCCTTATATAGAATTTATCCCGCCGATGTTATGCAGGTTTTCGTGTTTGTTTTCTCAGGTTTAACAGGTTATTTTGGACAAGGAGATGTATGTGGAATCAAGCTTTTGGCGATGCATTAGTCTTGGAGCTTCTACATTCTCTTGGAAGAAGATCTAACCATGTTACCTCTTTATCCACCAAACGAATCAGGGGAGTATTTGATTTCATTCTTTTACCTTATTTACTTTTACATCTTGTTATTTGAACATTGGGGACAATGTTCATCTTAAGTGTAAGGGGGGGGGTAAAATACGATACTTTAGAGAATACAATTACGCTTGATTTTTGTTTGTTTAATGGTAGATGTGTAATAAAACTGAGAGAAATACCTGTTAGGGCAATTTTAGTGCCAAATTTAAAATTTTTTACAATATTTAGGAGTGAAACTTTGATCTTAATGAGCGTCTCACGGATAGGAGTTATATGACTAGCACAAAAACCGTACCACTAAATTTTTTTTCCACCCCCAAATATGTGAGGTTCGCCCCTAGAATTGGTAGGAAAAGCATTTATGCTATGATGTGTGTACCGGTAGCACTTAGATTCTAGAACTTGCGTTAGGACCATTCCGAGGCCACAAGTGAGACTACATTCGTGTAGTTAGATTTACTACATGATAAGAGGCATTAGGATTAACCCATTGTTTTACACCTGTGTTTTTGTTATAATTACTTTGGCTACATTGGTCAAGTAATTCTCCCACACCCTTTGCGTTGTACTCATTTTTAGTACACGATACCCCTAGTACAACCCTCAGAGCCTATCTTTTCGTTTCTAACTTTAAGCATTTTACTTAAAGGAAGAATTTGTTTACACCCCACTTAAATGTACACCCAAATCGCCTTAGCCTACCTTGTATGCACTCATCTTTAGTGCATTATTGTGACAACATTTGTTTAAACCCAAGTTAATTATCTAATTGATTACATGGTTGCTAAGTCGAGTCATATCTTTGTACATATTATTTTGGGACGATTGGGACTCATGGGTAAAGTACTAGTGTAATGGAGTAATGGGGATGAACAACATTATTACCCCCATATGTGCTAAATATTTTAAAAGTACTCCAAGTGTTTCGATTATCTTAATTCGAGTCATTAGAATAGTTATTTGTAAAGTTATGTAAAAGTTCAAGTGTAAGGGGAATGCAACGCCCCTGTGATGTATTATTTTGGATGGTAGGGCAAGAGTGTATGCAAACAAAAAAAAAAAAAAAAAAAAAAAAAAAAAAAAAAAAAAAAAAAATCAAGAAAAATACAAAAAAATGAGAAAAAGAAAAGTAGAAAAAACATACGGACTACCATCCCGTTTCATTTTATGTTTATTTTATGTTTTTGTTATTTTGTTTTTAGCTTAAGTCGAGTCTAGTCTTGGCTTAGCAACGCCATATTGTACATGTAATTAATCAAGATCTTTAACTCGCCACTAGTAAAATATCCCTTATCCAACAAATCCGTGTTTATCATATCCCTACACCTCACGTTATAACCCATGTAAAAGCCCTCTTTGATAGTTTATCTTAGGTGCTTACGCCTAGTGGAGGAGGTTTTTGATCCTTTCCCAAGCCTATGGTAATCTATTTGCTATGACAGGTAGTGAGAGATATTATCCGTTTTCATTTATGAGATTTATTTTGATGACACCTGAGAGATGTGAGTATCTAAACACTACTTGTGAGGTGCTAGTTTGTAATCTCCGTGCTTATTATGATTAAAATGGAACGATTATTTGTTGTAATTACTTTTATATTAGCGTTAAATGACCCCTAACTTGTATTTTGATTAGAATAAAAGCGCATTTGCTTGAGGACAAGCAAATCTCAAGTGTAAGGGTATTTGATGAAGCGAAAAGTGTACTGCTTTTAGGGGGTCATTTAAGCCCTAAATCGTATTTATTTGATCAAATATTGCCCTAAATCGTTCCTTTTGTCATTTTAGGTACTTTGGAGAAGAAATCTAGAAAAGGAAGCATTTTGGACGTTTTTGGAGCATAAAAGTGAAGAAAACGACAAAGTCTCAAAATCGGCTGGAAAAGTACCTTTGACGGCGTCAGGGATTGTTCTAGACGGCGTCATGGCTTGGCAAAAGAGGTGGATATGAAAAATACACATGATAAGCCAGGGAGTTGTACAATGGGAAGTCTGACGGCGTCACCCTTTAAGGTGATCAAGGCCATCACGGTTTAACTTAAAGAGAGACGGCGTCAAGCCTTATTCTGACGGCGTCAAGCCTTGATAAGCCAGGGAGGATTTTGGAGGATTAAAGAGGGACGGCGTCAGGAAGACCATCCGGGAACCCTAGACACGGCGAGGTGACGGCGTCAAGATCTACAACGTGACGCCGTCAGCCACTAAGTTCTATATATAGTTTTGCAATTTTTTGTCATTAGTGTGCAACTTTGTGAGGAGAAACCCTAAGACGAATTTCTGCCATTTTTAAGGGTTTTCATACCCTTGGATCTCCCATGTTTAATTAAAGATAAGTATTCATTTAATCAATCAATATGTCTATGTGTTGTTTGATTATATCTTGTTCTTGTCTTTTGATTAACATGCTAGGCTAGATTTATCTTGTGTTTGCTTAGATCTAATGAAACCTAACTATTGATTATTGGTTATTAGTGTGTTATTAATTGTATTGGATGATTGTTTATCGATGTTAGGCTTAAGAAAACTGGCTAACTTCCTATACGGTAACTTGCTTGAACGTCTTAAGAAACATGAACCAATGCGTACTAAGGTTTTTATGGTTGTATTTAATGCATGAGCAAATTCTAGTGATCCCATGTTAGGAGCTTCTTAGCCGGCTCGACATAGGAGTGAAGTAGGAGCTTGTAGAGTTGGGGAAGTACGTACGCCACCCCACGATTGGTATTAAGGAATACACCCGTCATCCACGCAATTAATACACACTAATCAATCGGTAAAAGATAGTTAGGGAGTAAGGAAATCTAAGTAAACACGTTTCTCTCCATATAAGTTTCACGACCTTTTCATTTTCAGTTATTTTATTTTATTTGCATTTGTAGTCATTTGGGTTAGTTGACTAGCAACTAATTCCGCCCACTCCTTCAAACCCGAGATTTTACTTGCTTTTATAAAAAATATAAAAATACAAAAAAAGAATCTTCCCTCACCCTTAGACCTATTAGAATAGTTTTTTCAATCCTAATGACACTATTCCCCTAGAGAACGATCAATCCCCCGGTACTTGCCACTTCACTATACTACATCGGTCAGGTACACTGCCAGGTGGGGATTGCAAGCCTCTTGAGATCCCTCGAGAGGTAAAACCTGTTGTAAGGTCGCAAAACCACGCATCAATATCACATGGTGAGTCTAAAAAAATGTTAAAGGAAAAAATTACTACTTTGTTATACTCCGTATTATATTAACAACAGTGTGTGATAATATTCACAAACAAACAAAAGGAATAACTAACTAACCTGTGTTAATATTATGAAAGTAGTCTAACACACTTTTGTAAATGTTGGTGATTTGGGGTTTTGGATCATCGACATTTTGTATCAAGAAGTTAAGAACCGAGCAAAAAAAATCATTTCTGTGGTTCGTGTCTTACAAAAACCAAACCCATCAAACTTTAAACCAAGAAATTCAAAAGAATCGAAAAGGGTTTTTGTTTTTAGGAAGAAATGAAGAAAGATAGGTAATTTTTTAATGTGTAGTGGTGGCTGCAAGTTGTGTGAGTGTTTAGATTAAAGGTGTATATATAAAGTTGTAAAGGGATATATACAAGTGCATGTTTGTTAACCCTAGCCCATACACATTAGTTTGATATTGGCCCAACATAGCCCACTTTCTTACATTCACGAGATTTTTTTTGTTAAGACCACATACAACGGTCTCGTTAACATCATGTTAAGGAGGAAAAAGTGGCACTTTAACGTGCGTTAACATGCGTTAACTATTGTGAGCATTTGAGTTAACGCGGCGTTAAGGGGGTGCGTTACCCCCTTAACGCTGCGTTAAGGGTTAAAAAAAAATCACTTTGCCCCCTTTTAAGGGTAGTTTGTGTAAAAAATATTTGATATAAAGGTGAGTTAAGGTGTGTTAAAGCTGAGTTATTGTTGTGTGGATTAAAGCTGAGTTAAGTTAAGGTGTGTAAAAGCTGACGTGGCATGCCTTAAAATTTAAGGCTGAGTTAACTGTTGTGAGTGGCCTAATAAGACAAGTGTCCTTTGTTCTCTTGGATATGTATTATGCATGAATTGGATATGTGGTTTTGGTAGATAAAAAATTGCGTTTCAGAATTGAAAAGAAATAAAATAAAATAAAAGGTTTTGCGCGCACTCTACCACTTGTAGATACACGAAAACCACTAGGAGGTTGTGTAACGCTTGTGGACCATGTGTTTCCTTGTCGAAGGATTACGACAAGTCATAAGAGTTGTGATCCCCTACAAAGGGGAGGCAAATTAAAAAGTTTAAAAAGTGTTTCTAGCCATCCGATCAGTCAAATCTTTGACCAAAAAACAATCCACGGTTGCTATTTAAATGGGAAAAATAAACACTCTCCGTTCTAATAAAAGGATAAATAAGTAATTTTACAAACAAAAACCCTCGTATACCCACTTCCCTCCATCACTCACACACATTCATTTCACTCTCACTCTCTAATCGATTTGGGGAAATTTTTAGGGTTTCAATTTCTAATCAAAATTTGGGGAAATTTTTAGGGTTTCAATTTCCGATCATCTCTTATCGATTAAATTTTTAGGGTCGAAAAGATGAATCCAACTGGTAAGTTTATCATTTATGTTTTAATTTTGATTTAATTTTGTTTTAATTTTGACCAAAAAACAATCCACAGTTTACTTAGTAGGTTGCGAATTCAATAGAATATCTTGTTAGAATAGATTAGAATAAGGTTCAGCAGTTATTGCTTGTTATCATGGTTTAGTTAATAGTTTGCAGATTTGTTAGAATAGATTAGAATGAGGTTCATCAGTTATTGCTTGTCATCATGGTTTAATTTGTAGGTTGCGGATTCGATAGAATAACTTGTTAGAATAGATTAGGATGAGGTTCATCAGTTATTGCTTGTCATCATGGTATAATTTGTAGGTTGCGAATTCGATAGAATATCTTGTTAGAATAGATTAGAATAAGGTTCAGCAGTTATTGCTTGTCATCATGGTTTAATTTGTAGGTTGCGAATTCGATAGAATATCTTGTTAGAATAGATTAGAATAAGGTTCAGCAGTTATTGCTTGTCATCATGGTTTAATTTATAGGTTGCGAATTCGATAGAATATCTTGTTAGAATATATTAGAATAAGGTTCAGCAGTTATTGCTTGTTATCATGGTTTAGTTAATAGTTTGCAGATTTGTTAGAATAACTTGTTAGAATAGATTAGAATGAGGTTCATCAGTTATTGCTTGTCATCATGGTTTAATTTGTAGGTTGCGGATTCGATAGAATAACTTGTTAGAATAGATTAGAATAAGGTTCAGTAGTTATTGCTTGTTATCATGGTTTAGTTAATAGGTTGCAGATTTGTTAGAATAACTTGTTAGAATAGATTAGAATGAGGTTCATCAGTTATTGCTTGTCATCATGGTTTAATTTGTAGGTTGCGGATTCGATAGAATAACTTGTTAGAATAGATTAGAATAAGGTTCAGCAGTTATTGCTTGTTATCATGGTTTAGTTAATAGGTTGCAGATTTGTTAGAATAACTTGTTAGAATAGATTAGAATGAGGTTCATCAGTTATTGCTTGTCATCATGGTTTAATTTGTAGGTTGCGGATTCGATAGAATAACTTGTTAGAATATATTAGAATGAGGTTCAGCAGTTATTGCTTCTTATCATGGTTTAAATAGCATGTTGCGGAATCATTAGAATAATTTGTTAATAATGATTATCAATAAAAAGAATGGTCATCAGTTGGCGTTGGTTGTGTTTCAAAGTGTTTAGCATCATCAGTTATATGTGAATTAGCGCGTTGGTGTCTGTTTCAGCTTATATAGCTGGGATTGTGGCTTACTTTGAAAATCTTCGATTTATAAGCCACAAGCCGGCTATATAAGATGAAACAAAATACCACCTTATATCAGCTGTTTTAAGTTTTTAGATGAAAAAAGTGTTTATAGTTATTTTTCATTGAAAGAATGTTTATCAGTTGTTTTTTTTATTGGATAGGAAAAGAAGCTAAAAAAGGAAAGAAAGCTATGACTTTAAAAGCTTATTCTCCAAGTGATGACGACTTCGTTGAAGATGCATTTACTACTAAAAGACCTGGGGGTTCATCGAAAGCTGATAAACCGGTTTTGAAAAAACCTAAAAAGCCTACAATCGCTGCTAATTTCAAACCTTCAGGTTCATCGAAACCTTCCCAACCTTCAGGTTCATCGAAACCTTCCAAACCTGTTCTCTCTGAAGACCTTAAGCCTGGTCTAAATCTTCGCCAGATTCTCCAACCTAACCAAGAAAAATTTCCAATGATTAAAATAAAAAATTCTCCTGGTCCATTATATGAGGCTATTAAGGAAATAACAACGGACCAAAAACGGGCAATTTCAAGATTGGGTTTTACATCGTTGTTGGACTTTGGAATAAATGTAATGCCAAGTCGTTTAGGGTATTGGTTGCTTGAGAGGTTTGACGGTGAATCAGGAATTCTAACTGTCTTTGGTGAAACTATACATTCGGATTCCCAATGGGCACGTTTGCAGTCGATGTGCGTGAAGTTTTGAAGGAAAGATCAAATGAATCTTACATATAATGGAAAAACCAATTCAAGGGTATTGCTAGATTGTATGCTAATAAAAATTTGATGCCTGTAATTAGGAAACAAATTAGGAAAAATGATACGGGAAAGCTATTTAAGATGAACATCATAGCATTGTTTTGTACTATTTTGTGCTATGTGGGATCAATGGGGACTCTGAATATTGGAGTCATCCCATCTCTTATCGATCTTGAGAAGGTGAAATATATGGACTGGTGCGAATATGTGGTGCATTATATGAAGTCCGAAAGGTTAAGTTGGAGACCAACAAAGCGATTATATGGACTGATGATGTACCCTCCGAACGGGTCGAAGAACTCCCCTTCGAACCTGTAGAAAGCCCTCCCTTCAGAGGCCCAGGTTAATCTTCTAACACGTTTCATTGGCGTAAAACCATTCGCCTGCGAACTGGTTACCATGTGGGAATCCGCCAATCGAAGCCCTAAGCCCTTCGGGGTATTCCTGACGAAGGGACTAGCACAAAGGACCATCCTGACCTGGTCAAACCCACGTCTTATCTTCCCTTTGGCTTTCCCGCCAAAACAGAGATCATGGGCTACAAAGCCCTAGCGGTTACCACTTTCCATGGGACGCCCCCATGATCTCTGAACAATGTGCAACCGCCCACTATGTCTTATTTCTCCCCTATAAATAGCATATTCGGGCCAAAACTAAATAAGTTAACTTCACTCTCTCAATTTACGACCTATATTACCATTACACATACTTACTCGCACGCCGGAGGTGGTTCGCAGGGTCCAACCCCTGCGCAATCACTTAACGTAGTGTCTTCGTATTTCTTATTTTCAGGTTAAGAACAAGCTTGGCGCAATCTCAACACCCCATTATTCCTTTGATCACCATCGAAGGCTTGGTTGGCAATTATTTGTTCAATCAGTGGCGCCATCCGTGGGACCGCTACAATTGGTCTCGTTAATTCCGAGCTTATAACCTACCAACCAATTTCACTATTATTCCGGCATGGATCAAGGGAGAGAAGATACTCCCCCACCGGGTTTCTCTACCTTGGCACCAATACCAATCGACGACTCTAACAACCTTCCCCCAATAACCGCTTCCACCTTCACAACACGTTCTCACCCAGAAATCACAACCAACAATCATGCTTCGACATCAGCCAACCCAGAACCTGTCATTAGCCCAGCCTTTGTCGAAGCCAACCACGAAGTGTTGGAAACCCTGTTAAGGGCTCGTAACAGGCAAGTCAGGAATGCTGAGGTGCGAAGGGAGTTGGAATACTCGAGTGATGAATATGATGAAGAAATGGAGATGGAACCTAGGCCTCCGACCCAAGGTCCAACCCTATCGGCCTTAAGAATTGGGTCTCCAATCGGTCGAAGGCTAAGCAAAAGGTCTGTTGGTTTCGAAGGAGTCCCCGAGAGGGCTCCGACAAGAAGAGAAGGGGCGGTTACCAAAGGCTCTAACGGTAGGAGCCAGCTTAGGGAAGAAAGGGGGGTAACTTTGCCTCCATTGCTAGCAGCTCATCTTGGAAGGACTGAAGCTGGGGTTCCGTTGCAGCCTTCTCACGCATCAGGCGTGGAAGGCAATCCGTCTACAATTAATATGGGAGGAAATCTTCCTCCCAATGGTATGTACCCCTCGTTCCAAACTCAGTCTTATCCTCAAAATTTATATCCTCCAGTAAATGAACAGCCTAATAACCCAAGCTTCCCCCAAAATTATGGGAGCATACCCTTCGGCCATCCTATGGCGTACCCTCCGTACGCCATGGGAAACAGTTACCCGTTTGCCATGAATACACCTTATCAGTCCTACCCAGGCCAGACTCCTATGGGAATGACCCCAAACAGCAATCCATACAATACTGTCCCCATGTACGCACCACCTTATAATTGTCTATATTCAGACCCTATGGGTTCAGCTACACCTTTCGTTAGGTGGATAGAAGATTACCCATTTCCTGATGGGTTGAAAATGCCTTCACATGTCGGGACTTATGATGGGAAGGGGGATCCGGACAATTTCCTACACTTGTTCGAAGGGGCTATCAAAATGCAAAAGTGGGTTATGCCGGTGGCCTGTCATATGTTTACATACACCCTACGGGATTCTGCTCGTATTTGGTGGAATGGGCAAAAGCCCGGTAGCATCGTCAACCTTGATGATCTCAAAGCTAAGTTCCGGTCACACTTCAGTCAGCAAAATAAGTTCACAAGGACTCATTTAACGGTGCACAACATCAAACAAAAAGATAACGAAAGCACGAGGGCCTTCGTTACTAGATACACCGATGAGACTTTGCAAATTTTGGGTCTTCATGAAGACCAACGTATTTCTGGTTTCGTACATGGCCTTCGGAATCGGAGTTTGGTGGAATTCTTGTCCACTGACCTTCCGACAACTTACAAGGGGTTGACGGAAAAGACATATACTTGGATCGAAGCAAAAGAGGTGTCCACTAATGGGGCTCCGGTAGACAGAGATGGCAGCAACAAATTTTCGAAGCATTCTTCGTGGGAAGGGTCCAAAAACAAGAGCAAGAACAGAGACAGGTTTTCTCCGTACAACAAAGGCCCGAACCATGGTCTGCTAAGCAGTCTAACGAAGTCTCCCAAGGAAATACTTGCTACGGAGAGGGCTGCCAAGGCTTTCGAAGCACCCCCTCGTATGACAAGTAAAGGCAAAAACAGGGATACCAGCAAATACTGTCACTTCCACGAAAACTATGGTCACGATACAAACAGTTGTAGAGAACTGAAGAAACAGATAGAGGAAGCTGTAAAGTCCGGGCAATTGGCACATTTGGTGAAGGGTATAAAGAAGGGAAAGGAAGAGATGACCGACAATCAATTGGCTAAAGACACTACTCCTCTCGAAGCCCCAATACTCATGGTCCATTGGGGCGAAACCAGCTTGAAAAGAAAGGTAACGGAGGGTAACGTAGTAGGGGAGGTAACTTTCCCTCCTCTTGCAGGTCAAATCCCTTCAAATGATCCGGTAGTCATCAAAGTCCTCATTTCCAACCGAGAAGTGAATAGAGCCTATATGGACTGTGGAAGCTCTTGCGAAATCATCTACGAGCACTGTTTCCTCAAGCTTAATCCTTCGATCAGGTCACAGCGAATTGATTCGAAGATACCCTTGGTAGGCTTTTCTGGTGAACATTCGTGGCCTATGGGAGAAGTTCCGTTGGAAATAACGATTGGAGAAGGCAAGCTCGCAAGGACAAAAACCCTCATGTTCGTCATCGTAAGGTCCAGCTCTCCTTACAACTTGTTGATAGGAAGGACTGCCATGCAAAGAATGGGTATCGTAGTCTCCACCATACACGCAGCAGTAAAATTCCATACACCTTATGGGATAGGCACCGTATTCTCCACTTACAATCAAGGACAAACGGGAGACAACGGTAAAAAGATTAGAGAAAGCCCAGAGGAGCCTCCGAAGGTCATCCTAAGTTGTACAGATGCCGAAGAATGTATCGTGGTGAATGAGCTCTATCCAGAGCAAACGGTGGTTATCGGAAAGCAACTCCCTGCTAACTTCAAAGCAGACTTGGAGAAGCTACTCAGAGCCAACAAAGACGTATTCGCATGGACATATTCAGATATGACCGGGGTTCCCAGGACTCTTATGATCGATGGCAAGCCTTTCGGTATAGAGCATAAGCTTAACGAGTTCAAGCACGTTGAGCCCATTAAGCAAAAGCGACGAAGCCTGGCACCGGAACGGAATGCAGCCGCTTGTAAAGAGGTGGATGAGCTTGTACAAGCAGGAATTCTCAGAGAAGTGAAATACCAAACTTGGGTTGCTAATCCAGTCATGGTAAAGAAAAGAGATGGAGGGTGGCGTATGTGTGTTGACTTCACCGACATCAACAAAGCTTGCCCGAAGGACTGCTACCCTCTACCAGAAATTGATTGGAAGGTCGAATCCCTTTCGGGGTTCCGTTTGAAATGCTTTCTGGATGCTTACAAGGGGTATCACCAAATACAAATGGCAAAGGAGGATGAGGAGAAAACAGCCTTTTACACAGGAAAGGGTGTCTATTGCTACAAGAAGATGCCCTTCGGCCTAAAGAACGCGGGGGCTACTTATCAGCGTTTAGTAGACAAGGCTTTCCATAAACAAATTGGAAGGAACTTGGAAGCCTACGTCGATGACATGGTAATAAAAAGCAGAACTGAAGAGGACCTCCTCTCTGACATTCAAGAGACCTTCGATCAATTACGGGCAATCAACATGAAGCTTAACCCCAAGAAGTGTTCCTTTGGCATGGAGGAAGGAAAATTATTGGGGCATTTGATAACGAAGCAAGGGATTAAAGCCAACCCTTCAAAGGTTAAAGCCATAGCTGATCTTCAAGCTCCAAAGTCATTAAAGGAAGTCCAAAGCCTCAACGGGAAGCTTGCGGCACTTAGCAGGTTCCTGTCGAAAGGGGGGGATCGGTCTTTGCCATTCTTCAAAACACTCAAAGGGTGCACAGATAATAAGACTTTTCAATGGAGTTGTGAGGCGAAAGCAGCCTTCGAAAAGCTAAAGTAATTCATAGAGATCTTGCCAACACTTACAGCCCCAATCAAAGGCGAAGTGTTGTTCATGTACATTGCGGCTTCCTTCGAAAGCATCAGCGCGGTGCTTTTAGCCGAAAGGGAAAGGAAACAAGTCCCAATATACTTTGTTAGCAGGGTTCTGCAAGGAGCTGAACTAAACTATCCGGAGTTGGAAAAGCTAGTCCTTGCTTTGGTTTATGCTGCAAGACGCCTTAGAAGGTACTTTCAGGCTCATCCCATCACAGTCTTGACTGACAAGCCTATCAGACAGATACTGTCGAAGCCTGAGAAATCAGGAAGAGTGGCTAAATGGGCTATAGAATTGGGAGAGCATGAGATAGAATACAAGGGTCGAAACTCCGTCAAAGGTCAGATACTTGCGGATTTTCTAGCTGAAACACCTTTCGGACCTAGCCAAGATAAAGAGGTTCCTAAGCAACAGCCTTCGAAGACGATCGAGGGATGGAAGCTGTACACAGATGGAGCCTCAAGCTCTGATGGTTCTGGAGCAGGTTTAATGTTGGTTTGTCCGAAAGGAAAGGAGTATACTTATGCATTGCGCTTCGAATTTGAAGCCACCAACAATGAAGCTAAGTATGAAGCTCTGTTAGCCGACCTTCGACTAGCAAAAGAAATGGATGTTCAGAATCTGTCCATTTTCGTAGATTCCCAGTTGGTTGCTAATCAAGTCAAGGGCTCTTATGAAGCAAGACAGCCCACCATCAAGCGATATTTAGAAAAGGCTAAGGAACTTCTTCAAGGTTTTGAAACCTATGATATAGTACATGTCCGCAGAAATCAAAACAAGAAAGCAGATGCCCTAAGCAAGTTGGCCTCAATGGCATTTGCTCACTTAACGAAAGAGGTTTTAGTAGAAGGATTGGCTGATAGGTCAATTGAAAGAAGCGAAGTTTCTGACATCGTACCCGAGGAAGGCACCAACTAGATGACTCCGATTAGGGAGTATTTGATCAGCGGTATCCTGCCAGAAGACCCTAAACTAGCTCGAAAGGTCCGGATCAAAGCTCCCCAATATAGACTTATTGGGGATAATCTAAACAGGAGATCCTTCTTATCCCCATGGCTTCGTTGTGTGGGACCAAAACAGGCTTCAAATATCATATATGAAGTTCACGAAGGATCTTGCGGGTTGCATGCAGGCCCTCGCTCCGTTGTCTCAAAAGTAATGAAGCTTGGGTATTATTGGCCATCCATGCACAGGGATGCAATAGAAATAATACAAAAGTGCGAAGCATGTCAGATCCACTCCAAAGTCCCAAGAATGCCTAAACAAGACATGACCTCCGTTACGTCAGCATGGCCTTTCTGCCAATGGGGAATTGACATAGTCGGACCCCTACCAGTTGCTCCAGGTGGAGTAAAGTTCTTGGTCGTAGCTATAGACTATTTTACCAAATGGGTTGAAGCGAAGCCCTTGGCATCAGTAACAGGAAGGCATATGGAGAAATTCATGTGGGAACACATAATCTGTCGTTTCGGTGTCCCTCACATTATAATCTCCGACAATGGAAAGCAGTTCGCCGAAGGGGTGTTCCCAACCTTCTGCGAAGGCCTGAAGATCAAACAGTCATTCACTTCCGTTTATCATCCCCAAGGTAATGGACAAGTAGAAGTCACAAACCAGGATATCATAGAAGGAATTGAAAAGAGATTGGGACGAAGCCATCATGGGTGGGTAGACGAGCTACCCCAAGTTCTGTGGGCACATAGGACGCACCCCAAGTCAAGCCACGGGGAGACTCCTTTTAGCCTTACTTATGGAATGGAAGCTGTTATACCAACCGAAATAAGCATCGAAACAGAACGCATTATGAACTTTGAAGAAAAGACAAATGGCGAAAGGATTCGAGAAAATCTTGATCTTCTGGAAGAAAGAAGAGAAATAGCTTCGATCAGAGAGGCTATCCACAAACAGAAGATTGAAAAGTACTATAACAACCGAGTTCGACCCTCCATGCTCAAGCCAGGTGAATATGTCCTTCGTCTGAATAGTGCAAGCAAGGCTGAATACGAAGGAAAACTAGGGCCAACATGGGAAGGACCCTACGTTATATCAGAAGCCTACGGCAACGGCGCGTACAAGCTCGCAACGCTTAAAGGAGAAGTCATGGATAGAACTTGGAACGGTACTAACCTTCGTAAGTTTTACATATAAAACTTACTACAAAAAAAAACACTCAGTTTGTTTTTACAATTTCATGTAACGCATTCTTCTCATCTGGGGAAAGAAGCATTAATGGTAGGCTTCTTAGTATTCATTTCTTAAAATGATGTAATCCTCCCTACCCAATTAATGATATAACGCATTTCCCTCAAATCTCTTGTTTCGTTCTTTACAACAAAGATTTGTCCAACCAAGTAGTAAAAAAGTTTCAATGTCGAAGGATGTAACAAGGCACACGCCTTGTATATAAATAACATCCAGTATAATTCACATTAACTTTCCTATGAAGTCTTAGGGTATTAAAAGCCCTCTGCTACTTAAGGATAAAGACGGAGTGGGTCGCGACCCTCTGTCGCAGTCAAATTATATGATTGCTTAAAATCTTGGTCCAAAATACACACAATAAGGTTATAACCTTAGGTTGTATGTGTACGCTCTTGAAATGAGCGTAAGAGAAGATAAACATGACAATAAAAGTGGGACATATTCCACTAAATTAGCATAAACAAAAACTAAGTATAGTTTTAGCTATCATAATCACAAAAAGGACAATTGTCTAAAGATACGGGTCGAAGCCCAGCAACATAAAAGATAAATTGTTCAAGCAGGAACAAAGATAAATTATCTAAAACAAGTAATACGTTGGGAATCATTTCAAGGTTGAGCAGAGTTGGATTTCCTTGTTGAGGATGCAGGTTGGATCTTCATAGGCTTCTTGGCCAAAAGCTCCTCTATTGGAGCCAATGGATCTTTGGTTACCTCGGCAAGATAAGGGTATTTTGTTGAAGTAAACGCATCACCAGCCTCATTAAACTCTCGCTCAGAGTCTGGGCGATAGTAAGACACCTCCGACAGAACAACGGGTTTCTTTGTCTCGGCAATTTCTTCCAACGTAGTGCAGGTTCCGTAGAAGATAGCTGCGTTCACAAGTCTCCCAATAACTTCCCCCACCTCATCGCTACGGTACAATTCCATCGCCACATGAGGAACAACTCTCGAAACTACCTCAGCTCGGTCTCTCTCCAAGATTTGAAGTTGGGATCTAAGGTCATTGAGCTTATCACAAAGGAATCTTGTGACTCCTTCAACCTTCACTTGTTTGCACCTCGCTGGGATTTTTCAATGGAACTTTCGATCTGTCAATTTTGACTCGCATATCTTGTACCAAGGGATTCTTCTCAAAGTCCTCCATCACTTCTTTACACTTAGACTCCAATTCATCATGTTCCTGATCCCTAGCTTTTTCTTTAGCTAAGATATCATCCATTTTTACCCTCACATCCAACACCGTTTGCATCAATTCCCTTGTTCTCGAATTAAGATGATTATCCAACACAGCCTGCCTAGCGTAACTTTTGGAGTGAAAGTCGCAAAGCTCTTCAATAGACATGTTATCCAAGACTCCTTTCCAACTGGTAGGTGTCATTTTGTCAACCAATTGTCGACAGGCATGTGCATTGGGAAGTTCCACAACATCAGGAAGGCCTAAAAAAGAAAGAAAAACAAGTTATATGATGCATGACATTTGATACGCATGAAAGATGCTAGCTTACTTGGAGTAGGATCATCAGGAATCGTTAGAGGAGTGGGTATAAAGGTTTTAGAATGCGATCCTTTGGGCTTCACAACTCTCGCTGGAGGAGTAGGAAGGGCTAATTTCCTCTTTGGAGGGTTCCTTACAGACATGGCAGCCTTTGCTTTCCTACTTCTCTTATCTGAAACACCGGAGGACCTTGCGAGCCTCGTTTGAAATTCCTTGATAAGGGGATCATCGGAATCTGCAACAGTTTCCACGAACTTCGGAGTTTTGTCATTCTCAATTGACATGGATGGAGAACCTATCCCGTAGCTTATATTTTCTGGCTCTTTAGGGACAAAACTAACTTCCCTAATACCACGAGCCACAACGAAGTTCCTGAATGCCATCCCTACAGAAAAACAAAAAGAAGAGATAAATATCATCAGATAAGTCATTTACTTTATTTTAATAGGTATGCACATACTTTTCCCATTGCAGATTATAGCAGGTTCCAGTGGAGAGCCTTCCCAATGATCTACAATCCCCGCCATAAACAGTATTGGCTCAGGAAACGTTTGCACGTCAAATGGGTGACGTTCAAGACGTTGGTAGAGGGGATAGCTTCTAACAAAGTGTGGCAAAGGATAATCAAAGCGTTTCTCGTCAAAACGAAAGTCTTTGTCTAGCAACGCTGGATATTTGGGAGGTATGATAGTGTCTTGCACATAGAAAAACAAACCTTTCCATTTTCTTATGTTGGCAAAAGGTTTTGTTATTAAACAGGGAACATCAGGTTCACTTCTTTTACCTAAGGTTAACCAATCACCACCAGGGCAAAGGTTGATAAAGCCTCTAAGCACGTTAAGCATGGGCTCATAACCATAAGCTTTGCATACGACAATGTAGGTGGTTAGTTTGGCTAAGCCAAATGGGTTCAACCTGGAAATATGTACTTGATAATACTGTAAAAATTCTAAGATTAGTGGATGAATAGGAATCCTAAAGTTGGATTCTGTAAAAGCATGAACATATAACCCAACTTACCCAGTTGGAGCGTCAAAAATACTTTGGTTTTTGTTTGGGAGTATCACTTTATACTTTTTTAGTATGGGATATTTTTCAAAAAAATCCGCCAAAGCATGTTCTGATAAGGTACACTTTTGTTGCCTAATGGTTCTTTTTGCCGCCATACTCATCTTGTATTTGTAACAATAAGAACAAGGGAGGGTAATTACCTTCGATCTCAGAAGAAGCACAAAGCACAGTACTGTGTATGTGTATTTTGGGCGCAAAATAAAAGTATGATCAGGTAGGGATGAGCAAAAGGTTATGTATCCCTATTGAAAGTTTACCCTGACCGTCCACGTGTAAAATACGGACTCAAAGCTCCTCTTTCAATTTTGAAAAGAAGTTTGGAGATACCGATATCTTGGCAGCTGTATTCAATAGCGTGGTAGTTAGTTATTTATTATCCGCATTTATTGCATATTTTGGTTAAACACTTATCCTTATTCCATTCGAATTTGTGACGGAAAGGATAGAGTGTGACATGTTTTTAGAGTCGAAGGCAATATATACTTGTACGTATATATCACTTTCGACTGGGGGGCTTGATGATGTACCCTCCGAACGGGTCGAAGAACTCCCCTTCGAACCTGTAGAAAGCCCTCCCTTCGGAGGCCCAGGTTAATCTTCTAACACGTTTCATTGGCGTAAAACCATTCGCCTGCGAACTGGTTACCATGTGGGAATCCGCCAATTGAAGCCCTAAACCCTTCGGGGTATTCCTGACGAAGGGACTAGCACGAAGGACCATCCAGACCTGGTCAAACCCACGTCTTCTCTTCCCTTTGGCTTTCCCGCCAAAACAGAGATCGTGGGCTACAAAGCCCTAGCGGTTACCACTTTCCATGGGACGCCCCCATGATCTCCGAACAATGTGCAACCGCCCACTATGTCCTATTTCTCCCCTATAAATAGCATATTCAGGCCAAAACTAAGTAATTTAACTTCACTCTCTCAATTTACGACCTATATTACCATTACACATACTTACTCGCACGCCGGAGGTGGTTCGCAGGGTCCAACCCCTGCGCAATCACTTAACGTAGTGTCTTCGTATTTCTTATTTTCAAGTTAAGAACAAGCTTGGCGCAATCTCAACACCCTATTATTCCTTTGATCACCATCGAAGGCTTGGTTGGCAATTATTTGTTCAATCATGGACCAAGCTTGCTATTGGAGGTAATTACTCTATACTTTATTGTTGATGCAAATTAAATTTTGTCCTGTGTTTTTGGTTCATCAGTTACATTTTTTTTAATCTAACATTTACTTAAAATTGCAGGTGATATTTTCCAATTCACTTCTGAAGAAACCAAAAATCCTAGCGTTTAAATACTGGAAAACAGAATTGTTGGAAGAATTGGAAGAGATGATGTTTGGCAAAATCAGAAAAGTAAGAGCTTGTAAAGCTGGCAAAAGGGAGGAAGAAGAAGAATTGGAGGAAGAAGAAGAAGAAGAAACAAAGGATGATGATGCAGAGAATGATGATGATGAAAATAATGATGATGAAGAGAATGATAATGATGATGCAGAGAATGATGATCAGGAAGAAGAAGAGACAGATGATGATGATGAAGAGCAGATAGAGAATGCTGGAGCAGAAAGCCAGAATGTTGAAGAACCCTCAAACAAACCAAAAATGACAAAAACCCTTATTAAGTATCGGGGGAATCCTGAAAACCAAAAACAGATGATTATAGGTATGATTTTATTAAATGTTCATCAGATGTATTTTTGGATCATCAGTTATTGACATGTGTTATGTGTTTTTTGGATGATTGAATCTTTACACCTTGTGTCTAAATTCAGAAACTGATGGACAAGAAATTGAGGTAGAGACAACAGAAGATCAGAATGTACAGCCAGTGATCGGAGAAGATGAAGATAACATGCTGTTAAAAAATCTGATGACTCCAAAAAAGAAGAAACGAAAAACAATAACTATTAAAGGTATACATTTTACTATATATTCATCAGTACTTTTGAATGTGGCATCTTAAAAAAAAGGTTCATCAGTTGAAAAATGATAATCTGATGAACCTTATATTATATTATTATTTTAAACATTTACCTAAAAAAAGTTGTATCTAAACTTAGTGATTGATGGACCAATCCAACAAACGCTGGTAGTGACGCCACAAGAAGTAGGGGAAAAAAATTATCAACAAGGTACGTATCGAGACATTCTTATTGATGAACCTGTTATAACTTATAAAAACTTATGAAAAATGGTGGAAAACATGTAGGAAAAAGACAGAAAAGGAAAAGGAGTTCACTATCTCCTAAAAACCGGTATTCGATGAACATGTTCAAAAACCTTATCGGAAACAAAAGGAAAAGAACATCAAATTCTCCCAAGACAGATGACGTTGATGAGCAAGTGGCTGATGATCTTCATATAGATGATATTGAGGAGAATCAATGGGTAGATGCACAGCCGATCGGTAATAATCTTTTTTGTGATATTTGAAATTCTTATGTTCATCAATTAGTTATTGAGATATATTTTAAAATTAGTTGTGATATTAGAGATCTAAGGTTCATCAATTATTTGTCCTGTGTTATGTGTTTTTGGTTCATCAGTTTATTGGTTCATCAGTTTATTTTGTTGTGGTATGTGTTGTGCTTTTTGGTTCATCAATAAACTGATGAACCAATAAACTGATAACCAATAAACTGATGAACCAATAAACTGATGAACAAATAAACTAATTTTTGGCTCATCAGTTTATTTTGTTGTGGTATGTGTTGTGGTATGTGTTATGTGTTTTTTGGTTCATCAATAAATTGATGAACCAAAAAACACATAACAGAGGACATCAATTATTGTTATGTGTTATATGTTTTTGGTTCATCAATTTTATGTATATTAAATTTATGTTCATCAATATTGTTTTTGGTTCATCAATTATTTAGATCGCTAAAAATTAATTGAACAATTTAACAGATGATCCTATTCCAATGAAAGCAAATGATGGAAACAATGAAATGGATCATCCAATGAATGGAACAGACGAAACAGCTGATATGCGTAAGAATTTATTATTTATTAAACTATGATTATATTAGGTTCATTAGCCGTTAATATATGTTTTAAAATTTAATTTAACAATTTAACAGATGATGATATTCCAATGTCTGGAACTGATGAAACGGCTGAAAATGGAAATGATGAACGGAACAGCTCATCATCTGCAAGCATTAAGCTCACCCAACAGTTATCGGCAATGATATTAGAGTTTCAAGGGGTGTATTCCCAATTCAAATCAGCGGAGGTAAAAATCTTTAAACTTATTAGTCAAAGCATATGTAAACTGATGAACCATTATAATATAACTGATGAACCATTGAAATATAACTGATGAACCATTATAATATAACTAATGAACCATTATAATATTTAGATCTTATTTGATTATATTAATGACAGGAGTTCAATCATTCACTGAAGAACATGTTAACAATATTTCAAGAACTCAAGATTGATATTGATGACATGCTAAGTGCTAGATTGGAAAAATACCCCGGAAATGAATCATTGTTGGAAGTCCGGGACAGGATGAACAGGTTGGTAAACAGAACAACGGTTGAGAGCTCACAGAGTGAAGATGAGAGCTCAATGCTGATGATAACAATGGGTGATGATAACGATGGCTCTGAGGCTAACGAAGCAAGTAAAGAAAAAGATGAAAAGTTAACTCAAATCTTCATGGATCCGAACATTATTGAAGAACTTGATAGGATTGAACGTCGAAAACAGGTAATAAAATCAAAAACCATTTTGTACCTAATTGATGAACTTATAATTGATTTGTATTATGAAAACACTTGATACAAAAAAAGTAACTGATGAACCCTTTACTGAAAACAGATTCAAAAGCCAGAATTCCCAATATTCACGGAGCAATTGCAGGCTATTGTTTTGTATGAAAAGAAGAATGACACCAACCAGTTGTTGGATGAGTTGATAAAAAAGACACCTTTCTTGCAACCATCGTCAGAATTGTTGAGTGGGGAAATTGATGACAGTGCTTGGAAAAAAATAGAACAGGACACTTCCGCACAAGATATGGCACAAGATACACCACAAGATATGCCACTGATGGTAACCCCCATATCAATGATACCTCCATCAGCCGAAGAAAGATTAACTATGAGTGAAACAAAAGATGAAGAATTTTCCACACCACTAAATTCTTTCAACACAATCGCTCAAAAGCTTAAATTGCCTGAAATGGTGAAGAGAATTAGACAAGGTGAAGAAGGCTTGGAAAATATAAAAGAAAAGAGAAAAGTCAAGCCTACTGAATCTCTTAAATCTCCGTATTTACAAAGAGTAGTTGTGATGAAGAACAAAGTGCACGAGATAGAAAAAAAGGTAGCTGATACAATTTTCGCTGCAAGAGGAGGTCTCGAGTAAGTAATATGTATTAGGTTCATCAATTTAAAAATCATATTTCTTAATCAGTTGTATTTTTTTTTCATTCTAAAATATTATCTTAAAATGAAATTGCAGTGATGTGTTACTTCATACCTACTTTATTGACGGTCAAAGAGTCCACTTTGAGAGCTTCAAAGAAGGCAATGAAATCACTTCAGGAACGATTGATATGTGGGCGTATCTACTTAACGTAGCGGAAGAGAAAAGGAGTCCTGGATCATTGAGGAAGCTATATTGCCATACATCAGTTATTGTAAGTTACAAAAACTTTATCAATTATGATTCAATAGTTGAAATCAGTTTACATATGCTTTGACTAATATTGATGAACCATAGACACCAGAAATGGAGAAAATGCCTACGACCTCGAAGGCTCTCCATTTAATGTTTGAGGAGAACATGAAGGCTATTTTGTTTTTGTCCAATGCTTATCAATCTATCAAAGATATAGACCTAGTAAGCACTTCTATTTTACTAGTTTGTAGGAGATAAAAAACTGATGAACAAATATATAATTGTAAATTTTAACACTTTATGTTTTACAGATGTTTTTTCTAATGATGCTTGCTGACGAACACTACTATGTTGTCTGTTTCAACTTGAAAGAACCTCAAGTACATATTCTTGACAACATGGATCACAATGATAAAATCACAGATAGATATCAGAAGAAATTCAGATATTTGGTAAGAATTTTATGTATATTAAATTTATGTTCATCAGTATTGTTAGCGATCTAAAGTTCATCAATTATTTGTCTCGTGTTATGTGTTTTTGGTTCATCAGTTTATTGGTTCATCAGTTTATTTTGTTGTGGTATGTGTTGTGTTTTTTGGTTCATCAATAAACTGATGAACCAATAAACTGATAACCAATAAACTGATGAACCAATAAACTAATATTTTGTTCATCAATATTGTTTTTGGTTCATCAATTATTTAGATTGCTAAAAATTATTTGTCCTGTGTTATGTGTTATGTGTTTTAGGTTCATCAATTATTTGTCCTGGTGTTATGTGTTTTGGTTCATCAATTTTTGTCCTGTGTTGTGTTTTAACTGCTACTTATATAAGTTTCAATTGCTACTTGTATGTCCTATGTCATGTGTTTTGGTTCATCAATTACATATTCATCAATTATTATAGGTTCATCAATTGGGTTCATCAGTTGTTGTTCAGTATATGTTCATCAATTATTATCTAAAGCTAATCAGTTATAATAGGTTCATCAGTTATCATATGTTCATCACTTATCAAAAGTTCATCAGTTATCAGTTAAATTGAAGCTCATTGTTTATTTATTTGTTGTTACAGAGATATCTCTTTTTGAGGTTCTTGAAAAAAAATGACTATGCGCATGTTGAACAACTATACAAATACCCAGTGTGTTATGTGAAAATGCCATGGCAAACCAAAAACAATTACATTGATTGTGGTATTTTCGCTATGAGGCATATGGAAACATATTTGGGTAACAAGTTCTTTGATGCTGGGTTTGCAAGAGAAGGAAAAGAACAAAACAAACAGATCGAAGACTTGAGAAAGAAGTACCTAACAAAGATTTTGTTGTCCGACTGCAGCGAGAACAGGAAAGTGGTAGAGGCGGAGGTTCAAGATTATCAAAATTTAAGTCTGAGGGATAAGAGAATCCTCCAAAATTTGTCGGCAAAGAGTATTGCAGAACGTGCCACCGACTATTTTGAGAACGAAGCTAATGCTCTTCAAGAACGAAAGAAGTGAAAAGAGGCAAGTGAAAACGGGCAAGTGATTTTTTATATGGTTAAATAGGTTGCAGCACTAACGGTTTTTGTTGCTTAGAACAGGCAAGCATTTTTTATTTCAAGAACAATCTGATGTAATTTACAGTTAAATAGTTAGGAGTAGTAATCTGGTCTAATTGATGAATATGATTAAATAGTTTGTAGTAGAAATCTGATCTAATTGATGAATGTTTGGAATATTTACTTGCTTGGTATGGTTAAATAGTTCGCAGTAGTAACGGTTTTTGTTGGTTGGAACGGGCAAGTGATTTTTGATTTCCAGAACAATCTGATGTAATTAATGAATGATTTTGGATAAATATTAGTTTTTTAAGTTGATAACAAGTTATTTTGGTTGGTTGGTATGGACTAGTTATTTTAGTTTAACATAACTATCAGTTATGTTAAATAAAATTGATGAACCTAAACAATAAATTTTATTTTGGTTGGTTGGTATGGACTAGTTATTTTAGTTTAGCACTAAGGGTTCGCAAACTTTTTAAAACTTAAAGAATAAGCCAGAAAAAGCACTTTTGGAAAGAAATTTTGGAAATAAACTGATGAACCTACTAAAACTAATGAACCTTATAAACTGATGAACCTACTAAAACTGATGAACCTTATATGAACAAAAGAAGAAGTTCTAACAAGAATAAGCTCAGATATAAACTGATGAACCTGCAAAAAGAACTTTTGGAAATAAACTGATGAACCTACTAAAACAACCATCTCAATTCAATTATCTCAATTCAAAGTTACTTTGATCATTCTCAAAAAAAAAAAATAAATAAATAAAAAATAAAAAAAGAAAAAAAGAAAAAGAAAAAGAACTTCACATTTATTATCAAACAGACAACTAAGTAACTACACAAGCATTCTTCTCAGACAACTTCACCTTCTTAGCGGCCAATCTCGCCTTCTGCTTGCTTTCCTTTATAGCAGCCTTATCACTAGCCTTCTTAGCATCAATTTGAGCTCTGATAGCATTGCACTTCGCCTGATTATGATCCTTCATGCTGCATTTGCAGAATCTACAATTCTTCCTACGCTTCCCACTTGGATTAAGTGAACGCTCAACACTGCTCTTTATCCTTTTTCGCGAACCCTTAGTACTAACCTGTTTTCGACAAAAAAACAAGACAATAACAATTGGGTGATCAAAAAGATGTTGAACAACTGATGAACCTATGACACCTGATGAGCTAACATAACACAACTGATGAACCAAACTGATGAACCTATAATATCTGATGAACCTATGATAAATCCTAACCTGTGATAATTCCTAACCTATGGCAACACAAATAAACACATATAAAACTAACTGATGAACCTAAGGGCATAAATTGATTAAAATCTGAATATCTCACGCAAGATCATATCAAACTAACCTAGATCATAAATTGATGAACCTATAATATTTGATGAACCTAAGGGCATAAATTGATGAACCTATAACTTTAAGCCACTGGTAACTGATAAAAATCTGATAAAAAAATAAAGTGCATAAATTAATTAAAATTTGATAAAAAAAACAAATAAATAAAAATGTTCATCAACTAACCTAGATAAAATAACTGATGAACCTAAGATAAGATGATCAGTACTAACCTGCTTTGGAACATTTACAATGGTCTCTTCTGGTTGCGAGACACCCAGAACAGAAGCAAGCCTATCTCGTTTATTAGTCTTTTTAGGTATAGGAACATCAGCATCTGCCTTCGCCATTAACTGAACCTGATGATCTCTAAACTTTTGCAGTAGCTCGGGATCATTTGCATAACGATTCACACAATACTCAACTGATCTGAATATCTCATGCAAGATCATATCAGGACTGTCACCAGTGGCTTGAATGACTGATGCAGGTGGTAATGAATCTTTTGACCAACGCCTAAGCACGTATTTATTTGGAAACTTTTTAACCTTTGACAACCGAAGAACATAAAAGATATGACGACATAACAGTCCATATGACTCGAAACGTTTGCACATACACTGATAAAATTCTTCAGCTGGTTTACACAAGACCTGAAAAAAAGGAAATATTACATAATGAAAAAACTGATGAACTAAAATAATGAAAAAACTGATGAACTAAAATTCTTCAACTGATGAACTAAAATAAAATGAAAAAACTGATTACAAAAAACTGATGAACAAAAACTAATTATATAAAAAAGATGTTACCTCATAAAAAACTTCATTTACAGCGCCTTCGACTTGACGATGTCGCCTACTAATCTGCTCGTCCTCACCAGTATCTTGTATAACATATTTTTTTGCCACAATCAACATCTGAAACACTAACCGACATACATGAAATCACATAAGCATAAATCTCAGTTTGAACATCAAAGAAAATGGACCGAGTGTATAATTCTGAGGCCTCCTTTTCTATCTCAAGTTCGGTGTGCATATCTGGAATAGTATACCGACTGTCATGATCATTTTTACGTTGAGCAAATCTTTGGCAACCCACCACACTATCAAAATGATTATAGAACTCCCATAAAGTCAAATCAATACTAGTCAAGCGACCGTAGGCATTGTTTTCACTCTCTGACCTTGAAGAAGTACACATCAAACCCGACATCAACTCATCCCTATAATAGGCTGGAATCCATTTATGCCTCAAATTATACATATCTGAATGCCATTTGTGACTCTTCAAATCAAAATCAACTAACAAACACTCCCACAAATGCTCAAACTCTTCAGGCTCTATTCTATCAGTCCAAACAATATCCGATATTCTTCTTTTAAAAGTACGATCTTTAGCTAACACGGGACCAACCTACAAAATCCAGATCAACTTTAATGATGAACAGAACTCATTGATGAACACTATTTTATAAAACTAACTGATAAAGAAAAAAGTCGAAAGGACAAAAGCAAACTGATGAAGAGAATTAACTAATAAACAAAAATAATTAAAAAAAAACAAATTGATAAACATACCTTTGAAGTCAACTTCTGCATGATATGCCACATGCATAATCTGTGACGAGATAACGGGAAAACAGTCTCCATTGCAATTTTCATTGATCCGTCTTGATCAGTCACAATAACCTTTGGTGCTCGAACAAACGCTCTTCGAAAACATTGAAGCAACCAAATGTAAAATTCTTTCGTTTCTGATGACAGCAAGGCAGCTCCAAATGTAACACAATGATTATGATTGTCAATCCCAGTGAATGGTACAAAAACCATTTTGTACCTATAAAAAATAAATGATAAACATTATTATATAAACGATGAACCAATATAATATAACTGATGAACCATTTACATTATTATATAACCGATGAACCACTTACATTAAGTGCATCATTTCAAACACATCAGCTTATAACAATCAAATACAGAAGGTTTAAAAATTTTGTTTAAATGTTCCTAGCTTCAAATGTTTCCCCAGAAATGGTCGCTGGTGACTGTTTGCGTAGGTTTTGATTCTCATCGACCAGCTCAAACACACAAACTGCCAGAACAAGATGATGGGCAACGTGAATTAACTTTTATACCGATGAACATCATCTTGTTGCGGCGAAGTTTATGTGTCTGAGCTGATCAATGAGTTTCAAAAGCTACTCACAGTCAACCGAACTTGCCCCAATAAAATCATAGTCCCCATAAATCTGCCTAAGTAAATTGAAACCCTTCACTGGACCAAGATTAACTTGCGATGCTTGATATAGGAAAACTTGCTGAGTATAAGAAACATCACGAGAAGAAACCAGAAAAACACTATCTTCCTGACTAACTAGGCTATGATTATGAGCCTCAACAAATTCGTAACACCAATATCCTTTTCCTTCAATATACTTCACGCGCAAAACAGCCTTACAATCAGTACGCTTAGACGGATGTTTCCTATTACTAGGCTTTGCTCCAACTTTTGGGGAAGGATTTGTACCTTCTTTACTACAAACAAAATACTTCAAATCCAGATTTTTGTCCTTATTCTTCTTAGAAACATACTGTTGACCTAAACGAACCTCAAAACCCGCTTTTTTTGCATAGGCTTTGTAATACTCATAAGCCTGCTCCAGAGAATGATACATCATACCAATACACGGCTTCTCACCAACAGGAATATCAGGAATCCACAACTTCTCACCCGTCTCCTCAGAAACAATACCAACAGAATATGGAACAGCTTCATAATCATTGTCTGTAAAATATATATATATATATATATATATATATATATATATATATATATATATATATATATATATAATATATATATATATATATATATATATATATATACATAATCATTTAATTTATTGATGAACCAAAACACATGACACAGGGCATACAAGTAGCAGTTGAAACTTATACTACTAAAACATGAAAATAATTGATGAACCAAATGCTTGCAGCACTAATATAGTAGCATTAAATTTATTGATGAACCTACATAACACATACCACAACAAAATAAACTGATGAACCAAAAATTGGTTTATTGGTTATCAGTTTATTGGTTCATCAGTTTATCGATGAACCAAAAAACACAACACATACCACAACAAAATAAACTGATGAACCAAAAACACATAAGACCAGCACAAATAATTGATGAACTTAATACACATAACACATGACAAAAATAATTGATGAACTTAATACACATAACACCAGGACAATAAATTCGGGAACCAAAAAACACATACCACATCAAAATAAACTGATTAACCAAAAACACATAACACATGACAATAATTGATGAACCAAATGCTTGCAGCACTAATATAGTAGCATTAAATTTATTGATGAACCTAAAACACAACACAGGACAAAAATAATTGATTAACCAAAAACACATAACACCGGCAAAAATAATTGATGAACTTAATACACATAACACAAGACAAAAAAAATTGATGAACCAAAACACATAACACGGCAAAATAAAACTGATGAACCAAAAACACATCTCAATGACTGATGAACCAACAGATAAAAACAGCTAATTGATGAACCAAAAAACATAATAGCAAACAGCTAAGATAAGCACAACAGATAAAAACAGCTAAGATAAGCACAACAGATAAAAATAAGCAGATAACAAAAAAATTGATGAACATATGATTAAAATAAGCATAAATTGATGAAAATAAGATAAGCACTAACTGACTGATGAATGTATAACAAAAAATGAAATTACCTTGATTAAACACATGAGTGTCAGTTTCAGCCATTAGAAATCGATTAGGCGTTGAAAATACCCAAATTTATAACCAATTGAACAGTTCAAACCCTAATTCTCTTCCAATTGACCGATTGAATGCTTAGAAACCCTAATCTTCTTCCAATTGACCAATTGAATGATTATAAACCCTAATTCTCTTCCTCAACGATTAAAAATCCTAATTTTTTTTTTCGATTAACCGATCGTACGGTTAAAAACCCTAATTCTTTTTCGATATGAACAATTAAGCAATCGGACAGCTAATTCGAAACCGATATGAATAATTAACACGATTTGAAGAACAATTAACGATTCAAATAAACGAATATGAATTGAGAGCAAAAAAACCCTAAATTTGCAAAATATGAACAAATGAAAGAATGAAAAAAATGTGAAATTGAATGAATGAATTGAATGGAGATCATTGTGTAAATTTCGATTATATATGGACGGAAAAAAGGGATTGTTGAATGGAATTAGAAAGAGGAGGAAAAGGATTGTTGATTATCGAAAGAGGAAAGAGGAAAGAGGAAAAGGGAAAGAGGAAGCAGTGTGGGGTGAAATTACTTTTATGTCCTTGGGGTAAAAAAAGAGGGGGGACACGTGTCACCACCACATCACTTTTTAGGCTTTTTATTTTTCTCATTGTTTCTAAAAGATTTGCTACCTCACATATGTATACCTACAATCTAGTATCATGAGCAGTTCATCTCGCAAAATATACATGGTGCATAATGTTTTTCTTTATTTTAAACATTGTTGCAAGAACATTTTGGTTATCAATATTCAATAGCATACAAAAGGTAGTTATTCCAACTAAGAATTTGTGTGATTATGTTGTACTTTTTATTTCAAGTAAAGTTGCATTGCATAAATTATGGTATATTGGCTTTAGATTAGAAAAAATATCTCAAATTATTTACTACTTCGGCGGTGTTGGGCCCCTTTCTTTTTAAATCTTATAGTAAACTCAAATTATATGTATATGGCTAAGTTGTAATATTTGGAGGCCTACACAATGAGAGGCCCTATTTCACCACACTTCATGCACACCCTTGTAGCCGAGCCTGATGCTTGTGGTGTAACTAAGGATGTTTTGAGCTTTAAAAGTACTTCAAGATCTTTTAATGAGCTTGTGGGTTCAAATGATGGTGAAAAGATGAAAGAGGCTTGTGTTCTTCATCTTGGTTTGTTGAATTTTAGTGGTTTGTGATGAAGGTTGGGAAAGAAGACATGAGAAAATATGATACTAGTAGAAGGTTTTTGGTAGTGGTATTGTGTTGTTATGGGCCAACTAGGATAATATGGTGGTAGAAAATAAAATTGATGGAATGACAATTGCATGTGGTTGCACTCCAGATGTCTAAAGCATGGTTCTTTGTTCAATTAAGAAGTTTAGATAGTGTAGATTGTATAAAGTGCTTCTTAGAATAACTATGCCCAAGTTTGTGTAAGCCTAAGGCTGCACATAGTCGTGACCGAGCATGACCCTGCCACATCAGCTTTCTCACTCTGATGACCAGACACGACCAATTTGCCACAGTCGGTGATCAAGTTAATATTTATCACTAAAACTATAAAGAGGGTGTTGTAAAAATGGGTCAAAAAGTCGACCGATTAAGGGATTGAAGCCTTGTTCGACCGACTGTAACCAAACACCCACATTGGTGATGACCGATTTTTTTCTTGCTCGACCGATCCTCATGACCGACGAGTGCGAGTAGCCTAACTTAGATGAATTATGGGCATGGTATGTAACAGTGAAGGGCTAATAACGTGTGCAAAGTGTATAATTCGATGGAAGCCACAACTATGAACTCAAGGAATCTTTCTTTCATTTTAACAAATTTAGGAATTGGTTGAAAATAGTTTTAAGTGACTGGTGCAAAGGTATTAATACTTCAAATGTGCTTATATTTGATACTAGCTTATAGACCCGTGGAATCACGGGGTTTTTAAAGAAATGATTCATTAAGGATTTACGTGTGTGTATAAAGTAACAAACAACAACGAACATAGATATATTTAATTATTTTTTTGTAAAGAATAATAAGTAATATAAGTCAATGATACGCTAAACAATTCGGTTTTTAACTATTAAAATAATAAACGTTTACGTATTGTCTTCTCCAACTGGTAGACAGTCTTGAAGAGCAAAAGTATGCAGTTAACGTCAAACACTTGAGCAGTTCATGTTCATTCATGAACGTCTAAAAATTTATAATAAAAAAAGTCAAATTAAAAGGAATTTGTTGATAAGAGTATATGTAAAGTGATAAAATGTTGTAAAACATGTCATTTATATAGTTGTACATACTTGTTGAACATTAATAGAGATATTACCATCTTTATCATAAAAGACAACCTTCACGGCTCTTTTTCTTTTTACTCTAAAAACGGCAACGTATAGTAGTCCATGTGTGAAAACTGGCAGATACAAACCTTGAAAGTGTTTGACTTTGCTCTTGTTTATTGTCATAGCAAAGGAAACGAGGACGGGATATTATTTCCTTAAGATCTTTAGTGATAAACGTTTATCAGACGGAATAATTTTCAACCTTGGTATGATCACCGTCTTTCCAAAGTGTCTTTCCTTTATTTTCTTGCCTTTACCAAAGTTCTCACTAATCTAATAATTTGAAATCTTGTTCTGGTTACTGAGAACTTTAAATCTTCACTTTTGGGAATGAAAAAGTTAGTGTTAAAGTATTTCTCGCAATATCAATCATAATAATTTCAAAAGGTTCATCTATGGACCTAAAAATGGGCGAGTTGGTTCATGTCTTAAATGTCAATATCTAAGCTTATTAATCGATAGCTTAATGGCATGTAACTTATCCAATCTACATACCCATATAGCAATAACTTATCAAAGAGTTGTTGATAAACCAAAAGATACTCATGTTTTGCGTTGTTCATGAATTAGAGATTCATGAAAGAGTGAGCTTCTTGACTAACAAATAAGTGCTTACATTAGATGGTTAGTTATAAACTAAAATATTTCTCAAATATCCATGTTTATACAAGAAAATTATATACGTCGATAAATCATCCCAAGTAGTTTCACATTACATGGTTCAGTGCAATAAAACATACATATTGAATAAAGTAAAGTCACATGTAAAAGTAGACCTTTAAAGCTATGCAAAAAAATCATCCCATATAGACTCACATCACATAATATGACTTGCGTACACACATAAAAAATAACCTTTAAATTGATGATTGAATGATTCAATTATTTACAATTGGAGTTTTCAATGCCAAGAACAATTTATTGAAAGCTAAAACAAAGAGTTGTATGAATAAATTAACAAATGTGAAACATGGACTGATTGTGATTACTGGATAGGACCCAAGAGTGAATGTTGAAAGGTTCTGTAATTGGCGGATGTTTCTGAGTGAACAACATGAATCAATGTTTTATAGTACTTCTTCCGATACTCGACTTTTATATAATTCCTATCCATCTCCGCCCTCGTCACAATCAATCTTATAAGTGTCTTATCATCAGTTCCCAGCCTTTCGTTGCTTTTCACATTATATGTAGTTTCAAATGATGTGTCAGCATATCTCCTTAGTTAGATCAATGAACCCCTCTAGTCTTTTTCTATAATATATATGTTCAAAATTTTGTTTTTAAATAATTGCCCATAAAAAGCTCAATTTTTACACGTGCAAATTTTTTGGCTCCGCTGCTAAGCCAGCAAATCCTACATTTGCATAATCTGAAAGAGTTTTTTTTTCATGATTCATTGATCTATTTGTTTGGATAACAGTAAAAAAGCAGGGTACTCTAAACTGCTTATTAAGAAATCCCAATAAATACCATGGTGCCCTAGTGGCACATAACAAAAGTTTCAACGCCACGTGTGGATTCTAAAGCTTTAATGTGCAACGAAGTTGCACAATGTAAAACATATACAAAGAATACCTTGGCAAAGTACTTCCCGGGATTCTCAGCGCATTGCAAAATAGTGTCAAGAGCGTCCTTAAAGTTCCCGGACATTTCTTTTTTAATAGCCTGCGATAATGTATCATTAATAAACTGATGGAAGGTCACAATTTCGGCACATTTACTATTGAACATATCATTTGGTTTATCTAGCAGGTCAAAAGAGTAATTTAAGAAAATTGGTTAACTAAAATCCTGTAAAATGGGTCAAAAGGGTCAAAAAGGATCTAGACTGTATTTTTTGTTCATACCACTTCCCAAATTTATGCATTCAAATAAATATACTCAGGGATGAGCATATCGAACCAAATCCCGAAACCGTCCCGATCCCGTCCCGAAACCGTACCGAGTCTCGATATACGGTACGGTACCGGGACTACTAAATGAGGCCAAAAAAAATTCAGGACATTTCGGGTTCGGGACGGGAATTATTCGAGAAATCCCGATTTGGTACCGAAATTAGAATATTCCATGTTTTTTAATAAATTGTGTTATCCAAACACCCATTTGTTCCATCCAACAAGCAAACCAAAGGTAAAAAAAAAAAACCCTATTGGTACTAACAAATAACCACCAAAGTTCTTTCACAAAATCTTCCAAAAAATTAAACCCTAATTTATTATCAATCACACAAGTCATCTCAATCTTTATCATTGGAAAGTATGGAGGTATGTTAGTAACACCAATCGTTCATTATTTTATTGTGCCATGTAGTTTTCATCTTGGATGTTCGGGTTGTCTTGAGTCTGTTATACGTCCATTCAGTTTAAATAATGATTCTTGGTCTGGCTACAACTTGTGTGACTTAACATGATAAAAAAGCAATACGCAAAAAATATTAATTTATCATAGCTAGATTCGATGTCATTGATTTCCTATTAAATAAACATTAAAACGTAAGTCAATTATTATAAAAAGAAGAAGAAGAAGTAAAAGACTGAGAATTCAACGTCTATAATGGGTTTAGCATTAGCTAAAGTATGATCGTTGTATAATTAAAACTAACGTTACGAGGAAAACTATAAAACAATTATGAGAATGTACTGTATATGTTTTTATGTGTTTGTATTCACGTATTTTTTTTCTGTATAGACTTACTTTTTTATACTTGCTATAGAATTGCATGTTTTATAACCTTTGCTACTCATTTATTGCAAAAATTAGTTCTAATTTGGTTTTGATTCACATTGATTTTATGTAGGAAAATGACACATTTGTTGAAGAAACCCCAATAATAAATGTTGATGAATTGGATTCGGGTTATGATAGTGAAACCTCGGTTGTTGTTACAAAAGCTCCAAATGCTCAAAGTAGCAAAAGAAAAAGAGATGATGACAAAGAAGAAGAGTATGAAATTTATGAAAAAACAAATAAGGAGAGGGCTTCGATTTGGGAACATTTTGATCCGGTTAGAGTGAAGAAGGATGGGTCAAGAAGGGCGTTGTGCAAGTATTGCAATAAGACTCTAGCGGCAAATGGCCTAAGCGGTACGTCCGGTCTTCGTAGACATTATCCTTGTCCTTCTAATCCTAAGTATGTCCCCAAAAACCAAGATCAACAACAAACTCACTTAGAGTTTAAAAAAAATCTTAGTGGTGAAGGTACTAGTAGTTTACAAACTTGGAAACATGATGAAAGTAGGATAAAAAAAGCATTGATTAACATGTTTGTTGTTGCTGAGTTACCTTTTAAGTTTGTTGAACATGAGGTTTTTGTTGAATATACTAAGGCGTGTAATGGAAGATTTGTGTTGCCATATAGACATAAGTTATCTAGGGATGTTTCAAAGTATTACCTAGATGAAAGAAGCAAGTTGTCAACTTATCTTACAAAACCAACCACTACGGTTCACTTGAACACCGATACATGGACAAGTAGTTGTAAGAAAACAAACTATATGGTTGTCACGGCCCATTTTATTGACGACGATTGGAATATGCACAAACAGATTATTAACTTTAGACCCATTCATAGTCATAAATCGGAGGATATTAGTAGTGATTTGCTTAAATGTATTGTTGGTTGGGGTATTAAGAATGTGATGACTATGACTGTAGACAATGCACCAAGTAATGATAAGGCACTAAATCATTTGATTAAAAAGTTGCCTAATGCTAAAATATATGATGAAGGGAAGCATTTTCATATTAGATGCATGAATCATATTCTAAATCTTATTGTTAGAGAAGGTTTAAAGGAAAAGAATTATCATGTGGAATGTGTAGCAAATGCGGTTAAATATATTAGGTATTCATCACAAAGGATAAACAATTTCAAAAGTTGCATGAACGAAGTTAACCTTGAATCAAATAAGTTTTTGTGTAGTGAATGTCCTACTAGATGGAATTCCAGGCATGATATGTTAAATATTGCATGCTCGTTAAGGGAAGTGTTTTTCAATATGAACTTGTTGATGATTGTTATTATCGTGATCTTGAGAGAGTGCCGGAACATTCGGACTTTGGCGTGTGTGAAGGCATTTTTGAATTTCTAGAAAAATTCAAAGTTAAAACCGAACTAATTTCCTCATCTTCAAAGCCCTTAGCACATCTCTTTTATAGAGAAATTCTAGATATAGACAAACATCTTCGTTATTGGGCGACTAAACCTGAGTTTTGTCATATGGTTGATGATATGGTTAAAAAATATAACAAGTATTGGGGGAAATTTGATGAGCTTAATGATTATATGTATTTTGCCACCATATTGGACCCGACTATGAAACAACATCTAGTTTCACATGGGTTCAAAAAGATGTTGGAGTACAACATGTCTAGTGAAAGTTCTTTATCCGATGATGCTCTTAATGCCATGGTAAGGGAGATGTTGAAAGAAGTTGTGAAAAGGATGGGAGTTTTGTTTCAAACATACAAAACAAAGTTTGACACGAATCAACAATCTTGTAACTCCTATGTTGGGGATAATGCCTTTTTGGATGATTTCTTGAATTTGGAAGACTCCGGCTCCATTGAAATGGATACCGAGTTAACTAGGTACCTAAATGAGCCGCGAATTAGATTTACTAGTGATTTTGACATTCTCGAGTGGTGGAAATTAAATGCTCCAAGATTTCCAATAGTAGCTCGAATGGCTAAAGGTAACTTACTACATTTTATGATGATTTTATTCCTTATGTTTTATGTTATTATTGTTTTACAAGTGTTTATTATTTTTTAGATATTTTGGCAATTCAAATAACTATCATTGCATCGGAGTCGGCTTTTAGTACGGGAGGTCGTGTTCTTGACCCATATAGGACTAACTTGTCTTATGCCGTAGTTGAGGCATTGATAGGTACCCAAGATTGGGTAAGAAAGTCCAAAAAAGCTATAATAGATGACATCGACGATCTATTAAATGACGACGACGTTGCAAAAGGTAATAGCTTATCTTGAATGTGTTTTTCTAATGTTTGTTAAGTTATTAACTTTGCTACTTTTTTGTCGTATGTATAGATATAGAAGAAGAGATTGCCAAGCAAAACGCTAAAGGAAAAGGGATGGGAGTTGCACAAGATTAATTGTTTTGTTGAACATGATTTAGTTTGTTTATTTTGATGGTATTACTGATGATACATGAGACCACCTGCAAACATGTATTTTGATGGTATTATTTTGATGGTATTTTGATGGTATATACTTGAGACCATGTCCTTTAGAACCTATGTTCTGGTCACAGCTTAATCGAATGAGAATATAATGAGAATATAATGAACTTTGCATGACAATATATAGTTCTGGTCACAGCTTAATCGAATGCATGGCAAAATCATTTTGCACAATTTTACGTACAGAAACAAATATAAATAACTTATTTAGTTTACACAGAATATAACCTCCTTGAGCCTGTATCCATAAACCTCGTTGGCTAGAACTTTTTCTCCCTACTTTTATCTAAACTAAAACGGGAATAACCCGATACGTACCGATTTCCCGGTACCGAATCCCGAAACCGGTACCGGTACCGAAATCCCGTTCGGTACGGTACCGGGATACACTAATTATGCAACCATATAGATTTTGTGATCAGATATGTTCTAACCCGTACCAACATTTACCCGTTTTGAGTTTTGACCCTACAAGGCCTATGAATGTATACTGAAGAAAGGCAGGACACCTTCCTCAATGTGTTCCCATACATAATTTTATATGTAGAACTGATTGCAGCTAAAAGGGCCCGACTTATTTCGCTGAAAATGCTTCTGAATGTTGTCTCGTCAGCTCAACACCTCTTTTCTTCAGCTTTGTAGAGTGCTCTAGCATCTTGATCCACCAATAATTTATCACACTTTCGGGTAAACCCAATCAGATACGTTATAACCCGTACCAACATTTACCCATTTTGTGTTTTGAACCAAACATGTATTGGCCGCTTTTCAAACGTGGCCAACAGGCCATTATGCCGCTTGTAAGGCCTATGAATGTGTTCCTCATTTTATACACACACGGTTGGTTTAATAAAATAGTTAATGAAATGTATAAGCATGGACTTTTAAATGCTATTATAAAGAAAAGAAAAGAAAATAATATATTTTACTACTCCTTAATACTCTAATAGTGCAAAAAGTAACAATTCATAATGGATAATCATCTTTTCCAAACACTTACAGTTTCATTCAAACATTCAAAAAAGCTCATTTGTAATAAATAAGGGGCTGTTTAATATTGATTTGTTCAGTTGCCTATTACTTTAAAAGAAATGCAACTCTACTCAATAAGCAATCTCAATTTGAACTCATAGACTGTTTGGGATGGCTTAGATAGAATGTAAGATAACAACATGCGAACAAAATACCAGTTCAGTCAAATGAGACCTCCGGCTTATTTGTTTTCATTCTCGATTCTTCTTCTAAACCTCAAGCATGACATAAAGAAATAAAAAGTTTGTTCCAATAAGTGATTCAACAACGACATGAAACAAAATATTACCATAAACAGAAGCAACTAAGTGCATGGACGGATTATGCAAAATTTGCCTTGAGTATAAAATCCGATTTAAATAGACGATTTAAAGAGATACATGGTCATTTCTTGAAAGAGATGTTAAGGCAGTGAGATGCCTAAATTAGATATGATACTACTCTTCTTATCAGGCCATGTTTATCAACTTAGATTCATCATAATACGTATCCCCGACATAATTTCAACTTTACATGTCACAGTTAATACCACGATAATATACTATTAGAGATCAGGTATGCACATATTTATAAGAGTATACACGATCGTCCCATTTTATTTGGGTTCTGATTTGGTGGGATGAGTCTTTTAGCACTTACCTGTGATGAATCTAACTAAGTTAATTGTCAAAAATAATTTGATATAGTATTATCGTTGATATCATGATCATCTATATTTCTATATTGTGAACCAAAAAGTCCCTATAAGAGTATAATAAGCAAAGTTTAATAAGCAACCCCAAAACATCCATTAAAAGTAGTTGTTCATATAAGCAAATCCCATATATCCCCTATACGAAGTTTCATTAGAAATCCCAGATAGCCAAAACATAATTTACCTGATATGCAATCCCAAACAGCACCTATATTATTATAAGAAAGAACTTCAGATAATGTGTAGTTGTAGCTTAATGGAGAAGAAATCGTACCTGGTACAACAGAATAACAGAAGCCATCAACACCGGATAGCTTATAAGTACAACCCTAACATTTTCATTACCGTTTGAACAAAAAAAAAAGAAAAACCAAAATTAACTTTGAATTGTAAAAAACAAAAATTAATCAAAGGATAGTAAAATGCGATGAACTATATATTATTAAAACAAATCATCAATCGTAAAGATCATAAAGTGGTCTCTATAATTAAGCTGGAAATAATCAAATAATAAATATTAGAGAATGATCTGCATACAATAAGGACGCATCGCCTTTCGAAAATTTATCTTTAAACTGAATCATTCTGTTGAACCAACCGATTGGTGTAGCATAACTCATCGGCCACATCAATTTTACATGAATCATTTTGTACATCACCTGATTAAACAACATTTCCCATTTCCACTCCCAAGTCTATCAAAATCTGTTATCAATATCTTATCATTTTCGTAAACCATAAGTACAATTACGTGAAACCCAAATTAACATTGAATAACAGATTGTTAAAGTAATAATTTTAGCCCATTTGGTGACAACATATTGATGTGGGTCATCCATTACTATCATACTGGAACATTTGATACCTTATACATTGTTTGCAATTCGATGTATCTAAGAATTCTACTAGATAAAAAATATAAAATTCCTAATGAACTAAATCTAAAAATTGATTATAAATTTATCATAGCATATTCAAACATAATTTAAATAAGTAGTTGAACATTGATATGGTCCTCAAAAAGTTAGTTATGAATTAAAGTTTAAAACTCAGGTTGATTGGAATGGATAAACAATAAACATAAGCAAAATCTATCTTTGTAATTTCATCGAACAACTTATGAGCGCCATGTAATCCTCCAAACTAATTACATCAGTTCATAGTAACGACAAAATAAAAGAAAATATCATTAGTACGAAACACAACATGAGAAGATGAAGAATGACAAAGCAAGTTATAGTTAGTCTTACTCAAGATTTCTTGAGGCAATACACCCTGGAGTTGCTCAATTTCTTGATATAACCCAATCCGTATACCTTTTTGTTCTTTTGTAACAGACATCGCAAACCTAGGAACAAAGATCATTCATCAATCATCCTCACTCACCTCAATAGCTGTATTTCTCCATTATTTTTTATTTATTTATTTATTTATTTATTTTTTATTTTTATTTTTTTTGAAATAGTCAAATCAATAACTGATGAACAATGGAGCGTATCCAGATTCCAAAAAAATGAAACTGAATATTGATTTAGAGTGGGAGCGTATACAATCATTGCACCGTATTTTATTTTTGGATGTTGAATTAATTGTATTGTATAGATGTAACTGATGAACAATGGCTTATGAAAGAAGCTTTTAGTTATGTGTTTTATTGAGTGTGTGCAAAGCGGTTGTACATTCTAAATGAATTGACCAATCGCAGTGAAGACACGTCACTGAATTAATTGCATATGATGCTTTAAGAGTTGTAACATGTAGGTGTTTATTATATAGTAATAATATAGATATAATATATATAGATTGCTTGTTTGCTAGCATATCTTGTATTCATAAAGTGTGTATAGCTTAAGAAAGCAGTTTTTCTTTCTTCTTATTTTTTTTTTCCCAATACATAATTTGTCTTCAATGTTGTCCCTTAAAGCAAGGAGGTTACCTTAAAAATTATGTATCATTAAGAGATACTTTATAATGGGAATGTTTTGCGTTATTGTTTTGTTTGGCTAGCATTTATACATTGTTTGAACGATATCAATCATCATTCCTGTAATGTCGGAATGTTCATTGCAAATTAATGTTCAACAAAAATGAACTTTATTATGAATCGTCATGTGATAAATTATTTACATTACATACGTAAAATACATTAGCGGTGATTTTTGCAAGATACATCTCTTGTTCGAGGATGTATGCTCTTGTTGATTCTTAGGAATCAAACTTTCTAAGGTTACTGATGTGCCATGACTCAGTCACTAGCACTCATGACTTTTCATAATCCTTCAACAAGGAAAACATGGTCCACAGGCATTACGTACACAACCTCTTAGTGGCTCTCGTGTATCTACATGCGGCAGTGCGCGCGCAAAAACCTTTACTCTTCTTTTTTTCCATTTCTGGAAACGCAATTTTTTATCTACCAAAACCACATATACAATTCATGCATAATACATCTCCAAGAGAACGAAGGACGCTTATCTTATTAACAAAAAAAATATAGTGAATGTGAGAAAGTGGGCTAAGTTGGGCCAATATCAAACTAATGTGTATGGGCTAGGGTTGAACAACAAGCATGCATTTGTATAACCCTTTACATCATTATATATACACCTTTAACCTAACACTCACATAACTTGCAGCCACCACTACACATAAAAAAATCACCTATCTTTCTAGTTTCTTCATTTCGTCCTAAGAACAAAAACCCTTTTCGATTCTCTTGAATTTCTTGGTTTAAAGTTTGATGGGTTTGGTTTTTAGGTTTTTGTAAGACACGAACCACAGAAATGATTTATTTTTGCTCGGTTCTTAACTTCTTGATAAAAAATATCGATGATCCGAAACCCCAAATCAACAACATTTACAAAAGTGTTTTAGACTACTTTCATAATATTAACACAGGTTAGTTAGTTATTCCTTTTGTTTGTTTGTGAATATTATCAAGCGCTGTTGTTAATATAATAAAACAAAGTAGTAATTTTTTTTCTTAACGTTTTTTTAGCCTCACCATGTGATATATACTTTGTGATATAACGTAAGGATGTTGTTGGTAACATTATGGATGGAAGATATTAACGATAAGGGTAGTGTATCTTGTTTTTGTTAATCTAATGGGTAGTTAGTGCCTGTTGGTTCATGAGATATCTTCTGATAAAGTGCAGTTTTTCTTGTTCATGTGTTTTATGTGTTATGTGTTGATTTTGAGATATTTGATGATACGTAAATATGCGGGTATTGATCACATGTCAGAAGAGTCGGGTATACACCATCTATGTATAACTACGATCTAGTATCACTAACTTAGACGAGTAACTTACTTAAATAATATATAATAAAAGCATGATTAGTCGTGCTAAGGGGTAGAATAAATGTATATGAGGTGGCTTTTCCCCTACTTGTAACTCATATTCATCATATGGGTTTAAGCCACATATCATCGGAGCTGAGGTTTTAATTGTAGGAAAAAATAAGGTATTGAGAACGAAATGGTATTTCATTTAGGTGTATACCATTTTTGTCATCAGGCATCAAAAGCCAATAAGGAAAAAGAGGAATCTAAATGATTTGAGAAGTGTTATTTATAGGCAAAGAGTTAAGAAGATTTCTTTATTGATTTTATATATCTTTTACAATCATATACGTAGTAACATTTTATTTCTTTTATGGGATATATCATCAAGCCCCTAATTCATATGTTTGTATATGTATATATGTAAATATATGAATTTTTATATTTTATTTATTTATTTATTTATTATAATTATTATGAAGGGTTTACTACTTGTTTTGGTCGTTGTGACTTGTTGGGTATATCATTTATTTCTAAAAAGTTTCGGATTTGGTCAAAAAGTAAAACATCCGTTTTGGTTTTAGTCTAACTTTCGGTTGACTGTAAAATTGATAAGTTAAATAATTTTAATTCACTAAAATACCTTTAGTTGATACGGTGGAGTGGCTAAAATAACTTTTTGTATTTTTTTTTGTCTCGTATTATCATTATTACTAGACTCGTCCAAAATAACAATAAGGCATCTAATGCGATTGTATCTATAACATAAGTTAAAATTTGGATTATTTTTTTTGTAGGGTTCGATAATGGTGCTGATATGTATTTGCTCAATAATGGTCCTGCCCGTTCCCTTTCGTTATTGATGAAAATGCTCGTATTCGAGCTCACAATGTTGTTACCTCAAATGTGATTGACGCGAATTATTATTCATTTGATAATGTGTCGTTCCACTTGGTGCGAAGATCGCTACCTTGGGGTTGTTGCTGCTAATAAAGAACTATGTGTTCTCATTGTAACTCAGGAGAAGGGAGGCTATGAATGAAAGCTATTGCTATGAGCTACAAAACATGGTCTTATCTCGTGATGATGAAATTTCATCATATATGAACGAAATCGATCACCTATATATATATATATATACCTATAAACGTAATTTATATATGAAGCATAATGGATTCTTATTAGTCCACTTGGACATTAACTTGACGTAATTTGTAATTATTTTTTATTTGGAACTTGTTTCATATAAATGTATGTTGGAAATGATTAAGCGGTTACACGAAAGTTTTGGTCACAAGTGACACCTGAAATGAGTAACGTGAGTTTTTTGGTATCCAATCTTGTAACGCTAATGAGGGTGCTTGTCAGGGACGTGTCGTAGATTTAGGTAGCCCTGTGCCATAATTACAATGTTTTATATACGAGGAATTCAGATATATCTAAAAAGCCTCATGGTTATTGCAAAAAAAAAAAAAAAAAAAAAAAAAAAAAAAAAAAAAAAAAAAAAAAACCTACTTCGCGAAACAAGTTATAGCATAAAAAAGGTAGTTATTCCAACTAAGAATTTGTGTGATTATGTTGTACTTTTTTATTTCAAGTAAAGTTGCATTGCATAAATTATGGTATATTGGCCCTGTGCCACCGCACTTCATGCACACCCTTGTAGCCGGGCCTGATGCTTGTGGTGTAACTAAGGATGTTTTGAGCTTTAAAAGTACTTCAAGATCTTTTAATGAGCTTGTGGGTTCAAATGATGGTGAAAAGATGAAAGTGGTTTGTGTTCTTCATCTTGGTTTGTTGAATTTTAGTCTTTTGTGATGAAGGTTGGGAAAGAAGACATGAGAAAATATGATACTAGTAGAAGGTTTTTGGTAATGGTGTTGTGTTGTTATAGGCCAACTAGGATTGAGAGTATATAATATGGTGGTAGAAAATAAAATTGATGGAATGACAATTGCATGTGGTTGCACTCAAGATGTCTAAAGCATGGTTCTTTGTTCAATTAAGAAGTTTAGATACCATAGATTGTCTAAACTCTAAATTGCTTCTTAGAATTGTTGGAATTTAAATAGCATGTAACACATCTAGATAAATAAACACATCAAGAGTATGTAGCGGAAGCAAGATCTTAATTTAACACATATAATGAATTACCGAATAATAAATAAGTTACATACCTTTTGTTCTTCTCTTCTCTTCACTTGATTAATAAATAGGATTAGCGTGGAACCCCTTACCGTTTTGTTCCACAATCCAAGATGAACAACTAAAGTAAGTTGTTACCGAACTCTTGTACACACGTACTATAACCAATCAAGCAATGATGCTAGTGATTGAACACGTAAAACCAAAACAATTTTGCTACACAAAAAAGTATGGATCGATCCTATAGAATAGGAGTCGACCGGTTTTAGAAGACAAGGAGAGAAGAAACACAAATTAGGGTTATAGCTAGTGCACAAGGTAACATAACAAATAACCCTTGATTTATATTTATAGGCAAAACCTAAACTTGGAGCACAAGATAGCAAGTTGGGTCGACAATAGGTTGTAAACCCATATCCCTAACCGGCCAACCCAAGGTAATGGGTTTCTAGATCCTTCCAAGTCTCCTTTTTCACTAATAGTCCTTTAACTATTAACTTAACGGTCGTTAGTACATTCCGTTAATTACTTAACGTCCGTTAGGTATCATTTCGTGTCCAAATAATTAATATACACGAATATTATATACATTAATTATTTACTTGATCATTCATACGTAAAGTGTACAATCCCTCGGTCCCGTGTTCGAATCTAGACATACACGTTTAATATTTTTCCATTAAACTCTAACAGCTCCCACTTGGAAATCTATTAAAAGTGTAATGACATTGGTTAGCGTCTAGCATCACGTCAATGCCCCTAGAACAACTCAGGTGGTGGTCTCCTGGAAAAACCACTTGATGATAACTCATCATACTTATCCTTTTGTTTCTAATACCACATTAATAAAGATATGGATCTAAGTCATTCTTTATTAATAATTCTGTTTCTCGTTATTCATGATTAAATAAGATTACCAAATCTTCTGAATCATCAAGGGAGACTTTGGGTGTGGCCACACAAACATCTTATTAATCCCACGAGGGGCCCAGTAGTATTAAACTTCAAATAAATTTGAAGGAACAAATCCAATTTTGACTACGAGCATAACTCATACACTTCGCAACACTTCCTGTAGGAAATAACCTTCTTGATTGTGTGGATCTATTCGGGTGGCCTTGGATCTTGAAAGATCAAGAACTCCATGGAGTTAGTTTGTAGAGAGAGGTTTTAGAGAGAGAGGGAAACTCTTAGAGAGAAAACTGGTAATATTAGATTCAATGTGACAAGAGTTCCAACCCTTCCCAAGTGTGGGAAGGGGTATTTATACTTCCTAATATTTGTGCCCCTAGTGGGCTGTGGAGTGAGCTGACAGTGGGGAAAGCCCCGACCCACTCCACAAATATAGATACGACTAATCTAATAAAACTAATACTAATAATACTAAGCTTATATAAATAAGCCTACGAGCTATATAAATGCTAATTAGATGCTCGGGGTGACCGAACCTTCATATGAATATTTATATTCCTAACAATCTCCCCCTAAGGGAGGTCACCCCGGAAATAATAACTTGAATTCTAGCATTTTATCTTCTGAAGTTGTCGTCATAGCTCGTAGTCTTTGATTCTTCATTGTCTTGAAACTTTGTGCATTCAGCAGTGTACGTTAAATGACCTTTCTTTGTCTTGGATGATCTTTGATTATTCTTCGACTTTATCATCCAACATTTGTTTCCAAGTCATCTTTCAGGAGTATGTTTCCATGTGATGTGATATTCTTCGAGCCGACATGCTCACACTATTTGGTGTCATGATCTTCAGCATCAGAGTTTGCAGAAGCTGTGTTAAAGGTCTTTAGGTTGATCATGACTTCTTTGATTAAGATGATGTAGTGTGAACATGTGGTAGAGGATTGGCATCTTTTCAGCAACCAGCTACAACTGCAACCAGCTACAGCATTCCACAGCTACAACCGCCAACAGCTGCAACAGTAATCAGCTACAATCGCCAGAAGTTCCTGCATACGACAGTTAGCAATAAAACGTCCGGTACTTACAGGTTCGGACTTCGAGATTGTTAACAGCATAGTGTGAAAACTCTCTCTAACCCTTACCAAGACCGTTCCTAATCGAAAACCCACAGAGGGCTTTTTAAGATCGAACCGTAGCACATCAACGATTAGGTGAGTCGCTGGAGATCACTCCACGACTGTAGACCGTTAGAAACCGCCGTGACCACTAAGCGTAATCCATAAAGAATTACCGAAGTGACCTGCTTTCAGGGCTGCTTGATGTTGACCCTGGCAGGAATTTCCATTCAATCATTGAGAATTACATTTGTAAATTCCCTCATAAATGTTCTGGCAGATTGCTAAGATCTGCGTAGGACTCTTAAGTTTACAACTGGTGTCCTTAATGTTGAACACCCAGCGTAGAAATAATTCGTGTTCCTATGAGATCTTTTTATGCATCTCGTGGCTCTAGACTCTATAGTGCGTTTTGATTTAGTGAGCGGAGGCTGGAGAGAACTGCCACCTATTCAATATCATCTAACTCGGAGTGAGAGAGACGATAGGAATGTATTAAACTCCGTGACAATTGAAACAAGAATCCTTTGAGGGACCTTGAGTGGCTAAGGAGGGTTGTGCAGCGTATCACTGGGTCCATGATACTTTGTCTTCAATGCCAGCAATCAACTAAGTGATTCTGACAGCATATGTATTGACCCGGTTTCTGCCTAAGTTGTAAGGAGGGCTATTTCTTTTCACCCTTTATCTTTACAATTCTTTTTCATTCTTCAACCCCTTCAGTGCTTACCGAGACTTCATAACTAACACCTTGTTGGGTTTATTCCAGTGTTAGCTCCATCTCAGTCGGCACTCTTCCCTTATACACATTTCTCCTTTTTTAATCATACCTAAGGACTTCTACACTAACTAGTGGATTGTCCCTGGGTAGATCCCTCCGGCTCTGGCGGGATCGTGGGAACTTGAGCCTAACCTAACCATCCTTATAACTCCATGCATTAATTAAAGTGATCGGTCTTTGTTATTCATCCACGATTGCCAAACCAAATCTTTGAAAAATCTCTCAAAGTGTTCATGATTAAGAAACACATTTTTGCAAACACTTGAGAGTTTTATATTTTTCAAATGCTCCCCCTCAACATGTGCTCGGTTGATTGTTTTCTAAATTTGCACATGTTAGGTAGAGCTCGCACTTTTTGAATTGATCCACTTTCAGTGAACATGACCGATTCGAGACACGCTTACATCACTAGTTAGACTAGCTTGAAATTATTACCCGGCCTGGTCAAGTCCACAGAAAGTTTCTCGAAATGGTACACTCTACTCAGATACGTCTTTTTCGAGACACGCTTACATCACTGGTTAGACCAGCTTGAAATTATTACCCGGCCAAGACGTATCCTTTCGATTGATGACAATTCAAGTTTCGTCAATTCTTTAGTGAAGTCTGAGCCGTGCTCACATAAGATGCATGCCAAATCCTTTTCCTTTTTGTCAATTCGCTCCCCCTCAATATGTGCATCGATATACGAAAGAGTTTAGCACATATGGGAGAGCTTTACATTTAAGTCCAAAACATCACATTTTCATCAGGTTTCATATTTAAATCACATTCTCTCCCCCGATCAAAAATTTCAAACCTTTTGAGATTTGTGATCCCAATTGATTTAAATAAGTTAGAAAATGTGGGAGAAAATGTGTCCGATTTAATATATTCTGATGATGAGAACATACTATGCTCCCCCTTAATCTAAGAGGGAGATTCACTGCTAATTTTGCACAAATTTGATTATTATGACACAAATGATATTGACCTTTTTGCTCAAATGATGTAATCACCCACTTTTCTGAGTGAGTCAGTGGTCAACATCGATTATCCATCCACCAACAAATCTTCTCAAGTATTGTCGATCCCCACTTGGCGAGATCTGAGTAAGTACTTCTTTGTTGAAATGATGGTGGTGGAGGTGAAGGTGTTGTTGTTGTTGTTGCTGAAGTTGTTGTTGAGGTGAATTTCGAGCCAATCAATAGAGTTTGAACGTCTGATTAAATGGTTAGAATGGGAACTGGCACATTCATTTTGGCTATGGAATCTGCATAAGAATATCAACACAGATATACATGCATACAGATACACTATTCCTAGATAGCTACCCTTCAGCAGCTTGCCACATTATAATACCAAGTTCATCTTATATTCAAACCTCAATCAGGAACTACGTCAAACCACTATCTAGCATGAAGAGCAATTAGCAATCACGAACATGGCAATTCACACAGATTTCTATATATAATTCAGGATCTTAGGAACATGATTCTAACATAATAGCAATCTACCTAAGCAAATCCTGAAAACATATGCACAATATCAACAACCATTAAGCAGCAGAGACAAACAACATTTGAAACTCATTCATTTAGATCATACAAATGTCAGTGGAGTATTCAAAAACATCAAACACAACTGGTTTTCTAACATCTTTTAGGTTTTGAGTCTTAAAGCATTTTGGGGATTATACGAGGATTTCAAAGTAACACAAATGAACCTTCTAGATACATAAAGCTAGGAAACTATAAGCAAATTGCACATAATGTCCTAAACTTTCTAGCAACTAACACACTTGGTCATTTGATATATTTAAGCAAGATCCTCTTCAACTAATTCCCCATTAACTACAAAACCATTTCTAACAAGTATGATTTAACCAATAAATCCGTTTGATGATATAAAATTTGAATTCACTCTCCCCCTCAATCAATGACCCGTATTCTAGTTGAACCTCAACTAAAATCACGCTTAACCCCACAACTCATCAAACAAGAACTGTCATGAGGTTTTGTAGTCGTTGATTGAGTGACAAATTTTATGCATAATCCAAGTATAAACAAATTTCATACAACACATATTCACCAAGTGTCTCACAAATAATTTTCAGAAGAATCATAGAATGAAAACTATTTGTATGCAAAGAAGACTTCTCTTCTTTTTCAAGAAATGATGCACTGAAACGTACATCAAATCGGCAAAACATGGATATAAAGTAATCCATGCCCAGGTGAACATCACCCAGTTGGAGGAACAACCGTCTTTTTGGCGACGTGCTTTCCCCAGTTTGAAGCGCGGGTTGCTATCTAAAGTAATAGCAAGCCATTTTAGACATGTTTTAACAATCCATTTTAACTTCTGCTCGAGCTTCATTTAAAGACCCGTGCCATTATTGAATGACATTTCTAAGTCCGTAAATGTTATCGATAAACAGAAGACATGCCTAGGTGAAACTATTTTTGGTATTTTCTAATTTTTAATTTTTATGGTTTTTCTGGATTTACGATTCTCTATTTACAATTAGCATGATTTCTATGTATCTATTTACAAAAATGGTATAAGATATGAAAAATAATGTAAGAAGCAAAATATATACAAGGATACGAACCAGAAACCATTACTCCTCAGCATTCTGAATCTTTTCCGCTTCCATCATTTAACTTGCTGAAGAGTAACGTGAGCACATTTAATCAGGGAATGATTCTGGCTTTTCACTCTCCCCTAATTAGTGCTCTCCCCCAATCTGACAACCTCTGACGATCACCCATAATAGGAAGAAGACTTTGGATGAACGCCCGAAATATGAAGAAGACTTTTGATAACCAAATGCATGCCGTCTTTAATCTTCTAACACTCCCGTCCTAGAGTGACGCCGTCAAAAACCTTAGGCATCTTTTTGGTAGTTTAAGTTGAGCCTCAACTGAAATCTAGCTTAACCTCACAACTCATCAAACAAGAACTGTCATGAGGTTAAGTTAAACCACAAATTTAAGCCCAGAAACAACTTGATTTCAGCTTAACCTCACAACTCATCAAACAAGAACTGTCATGAGATTAGGTTAAAATCAAGTTGAACCAAACCTTAAACTACGGAACAACTTGAACCTAACTTAACTCCACAACTCATCAAACAAGAACTGTCATGGGATTAAGTTAAATATCAAGTTGTAAGAAAAGAGCTCAACATTCTTGAATGTAGAGAAGACTGAAGACTCGACCTTCTTCAAGATTGCCCAATGTGGAGGGATAGAATACCAATCATCTTCATCTCACCAAATGCCTTCCAGTAACCTTACATATAACCCATCAGCCCGCAGCATACACATGAGAAGATAACTCCCAACAGAGAATGTAGAGTAGACTGAGAATGTAGAGTAGACTGACGACTCGACCTTCTTCAGTCTTTAGTATAACACCAAAGTAACAAGTTGAACCACTGATCATCTATAGTATGTATCCATCCTTGGATATTAAGCCCTGATCACGTGAACCTGTTGTGCGTCCTTGATGTACACATTCTCTCTCCCCTGATGGTTACGATTAATCAGCCCATGACGTAACAGTGAAACGTAAATACCAAGGTAACAAGTTGAACCACTGATCATCTCTGCGGTTCTCAACACCGGAATATATGATTAAGCCCAATCATGTGAACCTGTTGTGCGTCCTTGGTGTACACATTTCTCTCCCCCATGATGGTTACGATTAATCGGAATCATCATCATGATGTGTACATGTAGCCTGATGACGTGTACATGAAGCATTGACTAGAAACCCATTGTTGCTGATTATACCAACCCGTGAGACTCGATTAGCATTCCATGATCATGTTCTTCAACACCTTGATAGAGGAAGAAGATGTGTTGGAGAACCATGGTTTGCACGACTCCTGAACTGACGTATTCAGGAGTCGTATGACCATTTCTCAATCATCAACTAACATGTAGATTAATATTCACCCTTTCCCCCCCTCAAAAATTGCATATGCCTGCCAACTGCAATTTTTGATGATTGAACTAGTGAATATGAATACTGAAGACTCACTTGTCGTGTGACCATTTCTCAATCATCAACTAACATGTAGATTAATATTCACCCTTTCCCCCCCTCAAAAATTGCATATGCCTGCCAACTGCAATTTTTGATGATTGAACTAGTGAATATGAATACCATCAACGGTAAGTAGCTCCACTTGACGGTTCTTGAAGACTAACATGTTATTTATTCACCCTTTCCCCCCCTCAAAAATTGCATATGCCTGTCAACTGCAATTTTTGGTTGAACAAGTGAATAAGAATATACTCCAATGTGCGCCGATCCACTTGAAGACTGAATAAGCACGGAAAGAGCATGAATCTGGTTGATGAGAATGGCCATTAATAAGAAGACTCCTCTTCTTTTAAAGATAAAGTGCACTCAAGCGTACACTTTTCTTTTCTTTGAAGAACGAGGCCTGAACTGAGGTATTCAGACGTCATTATGTTGAAGAGCGAGGCCTGCACTGATGTATGCAGACGTCATTATGTTGAAGAGCGAGGCCTGCACTGATGTATGCAGACGTCATATGATGAAGAACGAGGCTTGAACTGCTGTGTTCAAACGTCATTTGATGAAGAGCGAGGCCTGCACTGACTTGTACAGACGTCATTACTCTCTCTTTACTTCTTCTCTCATCTAACTCGTTACCAACCCCATTATCATACTGTCGGCTTGATGTCGTGACCATTGATGGAGAAAAACCAATATGATGAACTTGATACTGAAGTAATATAACCCGAACTTGTGACTTAAACTTGTACTAATGCGTGACAAAGAGCGGTGTAGAGACTTCGTGCAACATCGAATCCCTAAGTACTCTATACTCTTCAACCAACCAACCATCAAGTATAAGACATACATCACCTCTTGGATATCCACAACTTCGTGTGACACTGAGCACTACAACGTGACCCCTTAAAGTGATAGTTATTTTGTAATAGGGAGAAAGAAAAAATAACTAGATATCCAAGTCCTTGTCATTATATTGAAAGCTCGAACAAGGATCTCGAAGAATCTTCATCCAACCTCCCCGATATCTTCAGATGCTAAGTACACGCACCCATGAAATTTCACTTCAGCCTCAAATAAATAATACTGAACTAACCCCGTAGTCACATCTTGTCAATTAAAAGCCTCGATCCAGCCATTTGTGATGTTATAACTGAACTTCGATAATGGTTATAACCCGATCCTGGTCAAGAGCGCATAGCCCATCATCACGGAATTTTACAAATCTATGGTTTAAACCGAGAAATAAGTTCTTTCGCGGGATTTTACAAAACCAAGAAGAAACCGTGAGACAGTAACCGATTGAATGTGGCGTGACTGATTTGGTTTTGGTGAACATCAGTTTGGGTTAAGAATATTTCGTGAGAAATACAGATCACATCACAACTTTTAACACCTTTGGCCAACTAACCAACCTTGTACAAAGATTAGTGACCACTCGATGAAGAAGACCCGATACACCAATACTGAAAATTGAAGAATAAATCCCCAAATTTGTTACTTAAGCTTGCACTAATGTTGGAAGAACGGTGTAGAGAATTAATGCTCCAAGCAGATCTCTAAGTGCACAATACCCAACCAAAGTATGAGACATTAACACCTCTTGCGATTATCGACATCGTCATTGACGTGTGACACTGAGTACTCCAATAACTCTTAAGTGATAGTTACCCCGACTGCTGGTAACTAGATAACCCAAGTCTTCAACTTAAATTTTAAGCACGAGCAAGTTATCATTGAAAGTCATGCATCCAACCAACCCCGACTTCAAGATAAAATAAGTAGACGCCTTCGAGAACTACAACTTCAATCACAAATAAAGAATACCAGATTAACTTCGTGGTCATCTTGTGCTGTTGACTAGCCAGAAAGGAAAAGAAACATGCGCAAATTCTTAGAAGAGCCCATGACTCATAGTCAGTCCTATCAAACAAAGCAGTCTGATCCAGCTACTTGGATGTGGAATAGTTGTCGTACTGTGTACAGGATTTTACAGTTCTTGAGATTTATCTGAGAAATAAATTCAAGAACTAACTGCACAACAGTAAGTATCAAACTGCTGTAGACTGAACCACTGAATCCCGAATCGCTACGATCTGACCCGCTGTAACCGACACTGCTAAGATTCAAACCGCTGGAGACTGAACCGATACGATCTGACCCGCTGTAGCCGGAACCGCTAAAATTCACATCGCTGGGGACGGAACTTCTAGGAAACTTGCGATAATTCTCCCCCTCAAAAAGGACATGGAATGACCTTTTTGCCAAAGCTGAGAGTCCGTGATGTTTGTGAATTTGACATGCACAAAACATGGAAAGAGACAAATGAAACTACTGCAACGAAGATGGTGATTAAGACTCTCTTGTAGTAACCCCTTGCTTTCCTCATCATCAATGGTTTAGTCGATTAACAATTCATTGAAGCTCGTATTATGCCAAAACCGCTTGATGAAATGCATATGACTTTAAAGTGAGTAAAGGGTTAACACATGTCTCCAAACAGATCATCTCTTGTCTTTAAGCCTGACTACCTCTTGAGAAGATCTCGAGCAACAATCCCATTAGAAGCTTGAGAAACAACAATCACTTGATGAAGCTTGATAAAGAACAAGTCCGCGACTTAAACTTGCACTAAATTATGATTTAGAACCTATATTGAGCACAACAACGTAACTCCTTTAAATATAGGTAGTGATATATACCCAACCTTCCATCCTTAATTGTATATATCCACTTCGTGAACATCCAAGTCTAATCACCTTAAATTGCAAATTGTGATTTAGAACCTATATTGAGCACAACAACGTAACTCCTTTAAATATAGGTAGTGATATATACCCAACCTTCCATCCTTTATTGTATATATCCACTTCTTGAACATCCAGGTCTAATCACCTTAAATACGCTTGAGCAAGGGTCAACAAACATCGTGCATCCATCCACCCCGAGATGTTTGTGACACTAAGTACACCAACCCGTGAATTAACAAACCAACCAAGTTACCATAATTTCCCAATTCCTGCTGATCTTGAAGCACAAACTTATCCCGAAAAGTTAGTCACACCCCGTAAGTTTCATTATTTCTAAACCCAAGTCCAGCCTACTTGTCCAAAATTAATTTCACGGGATTTTACAGCTCTTGAGATTTAAACCGAGAAATCGAATCTTTCGCGGGATTTTCTAAAAACTACAAGAGAAACCGTGAAATCAACCAGAATACCCAAGAGTGAGGTGCAATACCAATCTTCGAAATTCAAGTCACAGAAGTCAAATCACAACATGATCAAATTGCAACAGGCCAAGTCACAGATTGTCAAATTGCACCAAGACAGATTGCAATCAACCAAATCACAATAAGTCGAATCGCAAGTGTTGACTCGCAACGTCATATCGTAACTGGTCAAATAGCAGTCCGTCAAGACGCAATAAGACAAACACGCAACTTGACAAATCACAATTAATCACATTGCAATTTGTCAACTGAAATTCAACTCGAAAACATCAAATTGCAGACTCACTCAAGTCGTAGGCATCACAAGGACAATACTGACAAGCCCACAACACTGTAGCTTCATTGATTATCATAAACCCACATACGAGCGGTGACGAGTGTGACCTGTGAGATATTCGTGAAACCAAAGTACTCCTCCTTGACAAAAATATATGAAATCCAATACTTGTTAAGACACAATTTTCGGATCACGAATATTTATTTATTTAAGTGTCAGCCCACATTTAATGTCACACCCGATCCAAAGAAAGAAAACACCCAATCGTCAAAAGCGAATTCCCGTGAGATTATCAATACCAAAATACCACTTGTAAAACAAACTTGTATCCAATATTTAGAACAAATATTTGGATAACAGTTTTTGAAGTCATTCTTGTGTTTGCATTACAAGCTCTGTTCAACCCAATTCACATCTCATCATAATAGTTCCTAAGCCCGTTCCAAACATGATCCATTGGCCCAACAACAAAAAATCCGATCCAGTCCTTTAACCTAATCATTCGGGTATTTAACACTCACTTTAGCACACAACTTTAACCCTAATCCCTTATTAATCCGCCCCTTCTTTTCTTCAATTCACTCATGCCACCATCACAAGCCCTAATCCCAAATCAGGCAAACCCTAATCACAAAAACAATCCGCCCCTTAATCCAACATCTCCTAATCTTTTCTCTAACTTCCCTCATCTCTCCACAACAACTCCACGAAGCACAAACAAACACAGCATCATCTCGGTTGTTTCATACACATTGAGATACACGAGTACCCAGCCACATGCTATTAAATAATCATTAATCTCAAATCCGAATATCAAACACAAACTGAAGCACATTTATACCACAAACAAGGCGCATCATCAAGATCTCCAAGAGGAGGTCTCTGGTAGGTTTTATCATTATGCGTTTTCTTATTTTGAACGAACCAAGAAACAAAGAAAGTAACATGATTGTTATTTTTATATTTCTTATGTTTCGGATATTAATTGAATGAAGCTAGGCTTTAAATCGATCAGTGATGTGTAACTCATTTCGTGTTATGATCTTTGTTTGCACGGAAATGAGAAAAACTGAGATCTATTGTTTGTATTGTATACGAGTCTTGAGATGATGAGGGTGAGTTATAACTTAGTTGTAAATGTTGTCGGTTTTGTATCTGTTGTTGGCTTTCCTGCGTTAAGTTGTTTTAGTTTTGCTCACATGGACTGATGATGTAATTTGAACTGAAGTCATTGATTTTGTGGTGTGTGGTAAGTGGTCGTAGTGGTTCAGTTTCATCTCCTTTCTTTTTCATTCTGATATTAAAAGGCAAACCCTTGAGTCGTAGTTGCTGTTAGTTGTTTTGGTTTGACTGTGATGTAGACAAACCGAGTAGATGAAATGGTAGACAACCACACAGACAAACCGCGTCGTCTTATATACACAAACCGAGTCCATGACAAACAGACAAACCGAGTTAGTGACTGTATGGACAAACCGAGTCCAGGGTTAAACAGACAAACCGAGTCTGTGAGCCAATGGACAAACCTCGTCTGGGACAAACCGCGTCTGGGACAAACCGAGTCCAGGACAACCCGAGTCCAGGACAAACCGCATTTGACCGGTCAAAACTGTCACTTTCGTACTTTCCTTAAAAAACGGATCTGTGTTTTTTCTCTTACATAACAAACCGCATTCAAGAACACAATATTTGACACAAGCAGCTGCTATCAAGAACAGCCTTTTTACTTTCCAATAAGCCACAAAATTTTCGAACCAATCAAATCATCAATTCAAGACCAGACTAATACATAAATTTCGAACCAGTCAAAATAAGAGTAGCAGTAGGCTCTTGGTCCCTTTTCTTAACACAAATCCACTTTTCTTGACTTTTTAGATTCACAAATTTGGCTTTTGAAAGTAGATCAAAAGTAATATATAAAATAAGAGTAGCCGTAGGTTTGTGGTGAATTTGACACAAAGTAATGTAAGACCACAGAGACCAAATCTTGTCAAATATAAATTGACAAATTTTGACAAACATACCACATGTGAGCAAAGTGATATGATTCGAACAAGCAAGTGAGCAAAACAGTTTGAAGAAAATGGTACAAACCAAAAAGGAAAAAATAATACCAACACAGATTTGGACGCACACCTAACTTCAACAAATATTAGATACCCACGAGTGTGAACCAATATGTATTTGAGCACAGATTTGGCAAAAGCAAGTGAAGCCCAACATATAAAACATGATATGATGACCAGTAGCAGGTGTAAAGGCCCAACATGACCCACGAATCAATATTTGAACAAGATGAAGTGATTTGAACAAAAATGTAACCAAAACTGTTTAAGCAAAATAGTTCGAACAGCCAAAAACATCAAACCAACACACAATCAATCGACCTAACCATGGACCACAGATCTGACCAAGATGAAACCATGGCTCTTGATACCAATTGTAGGAAATAACCTTCTTGATTGTGTGGATCTATTCGGGTGGCCTTGGATCTTGAAAGATCAAGAACTCCATGGAGTTAGTTTGTAGAGAGAGGTTTTAGAGAGAGAGGGAAACTCTTAGAGAGAAAACTGGTAATATTAGATTCAATGTGACAAGAGTTCCAACCCTTCCCAAGTGTGGGAAGGGGTATTTATACTTCCTAATATTTGTGCCCCTAGTGGGCTGTGGAGTGAGCTGACAGTGGGGAAAGCCCCGACCCACTCCACAAATATAGATACGACTAATCTGATAAAACTAATACTAATAATACTAAGCTTATATAAATAAGCCTACGAGCTATATAAATGCTAATTAGATGCTCGGGGTGACCGAACCTTCATATGAATATTTATATTCCTAACACTTCCGAAAACAATCCGTATAGCTACCAGTTACGTATAGCGTTAAATTGAATTATAGAAATGCACTACATGCATGACGGTTATCTGGTATCTCAGGTCTGAGGATAACTATATACATGATTTGCTTAATGACAAGATCCATAAAGTAAACTCATGAAGTCAAGATAAGTCCTATATTCAAATCTTTGAATATCATGTGAAATTGGTACCACAACACATCAATGTACCTTCAAGTATATTCTACCAATACTCACATTTGTCTTCATTTAATGATATTCCCATATCATTAACCGACAACGGACAGTTTAGAATATATAAATATATTCGTGGATATAAACATGCAAATATAGGATATATTATTAAGATAATGATAAATAAACATAACACGGTATTTTATTTCATTAAAATAATAACTGTTTTACAACATCCCATTATCCAAATACTAATCACAGATATGCATGAAACTATCACCTAAACGAAGTCCTATACCCTCTGAAAGTTGTTTAAGCTTTCCACCAGGTAGAGCTTTCGTTAATGGATCTGCTAAGTTGTCATCTGTGTGAACTTTGAGTAATTCGATCTCGCCTATCTCCACTTGTTCTCAAACATAGTGGTACCGGATCGGGAAATGTCTGCTGCCCTTCATGATTCCAGGCTCATTAGCAAATGTAATTGCGGCTGAGTTGTCACAATACAATTTTATAGGTCTCTCGATTGAGGGCATAACTCCAAGCCCTGAAACGAACTTCCTAATCCAGACTGCTTCCATTGCGGCTTCTGAGGCAGCAATATACTCACTTTCTGTTGCAGACATCGCTATAGTACTCTGCTTCTTGCTCTTCCAATCCACTGCACCTCCATTGACGACAAAGACATAACCCGTCTGCGAATTCGTACCATCTTTATCACACTTCCAGGATGCATCGCAGTAACCTGTAACACACAGTTCTGCTTCTGGATTTCCCCCGTACACTAAAAACATTTCTCTCGTAGATCTTAAATACTTGAGAATATGTTTCACAGCAGTCCAGTGGAGTTCACCTGGATTCTGCTGATAACGACTGGTAATGTTTTGAGCAAATGCCACATCGGGCCTTATACATAGCACCGCATACATAATCGATCCCACAGCCAAAGCATAAGGGATTCTCTTCATGCGTTCCACCTCTTCAGGTGTTGAAGCACAAGCTTTGCTGCTCAAGCCATGTTCTACTTGCATTGGCAAAAATCCCTTCTTGGAATTTTGCATATTGAATCTCTTCAATATCTTGTCAATGTAAGCACTTTGACTTAAACCAATCAACCGCCTAGATCTATCCCTGTAGATCTTGATTCCTAGAATGTATGCTGCTTCTCCTAGATCTTTCATGGAAAAACACTTCCCAAGATAGGCTTTCACCTCATGTAAACTTGGAATGTTTTTACCCATGATCAATATGTCATCAACATATAGAACTAGGAAAATAACATCACTCCCACTAGCTTTGTGGTATACACACGGCTCATCAAGATTTTGAGTAAATCCAAATCTTTTGATTTTCTCATCAAATCTTTTATTCCATTGACGTGATGCCTGCTTCAATCCATAAATGGATATTTGAAGCTTGCTGTAACACCCCCGTTTTCGATATACGCAGCGGAATACCAGTTTGGGGTGCTACTTCATGGTTCACAGTCATGAGAATAGAAAAAGACTCAAAAAGAGACGTTTTAATTGAAAATTGTTATCATTCATTTATTTAATATCAGAGTACATAATATAGGGCCCAGAGGGAGGTTCGGAAAATATGTTATAAAAGTTACATTATTCTTTGAATGATAACAAAGTGGATACTCTTATTATAAAAAGAAAGTCCACAGCCACTCCGTGCCGATAGCCATACTCTTAATTACCTGAGATAAACATGCTTAAAAAGTCAACACAAATGTTGAGTTAATCTATAGTGTTTGAAGTAATAAATAGTTTTTAACACAAGGTAAATAGTAAAGAAATCAGTTCAATCATAGTTCAACATATTGCACTAAACCTCATGACACGCAATGCGTTAACAGTTTTCAGGTTCCACAAACATAATTAAATGAGAGTGGTCTTGCCCCCGAGTTTAAGAAATCAAATATAATGCATCTGCCTAACCGGCTACCACGAAGATATCCATCCGGTTAGTACAAATGGGTCGTCAGGCCAATAGATCTATTCACTATATTCGCGCTCACCCTACGGGTGAATAATGGTGCATGATATGAGGGTCTTTCAATAAATACAATCACAATAATAAGGGACAGTTAGCCTAGTGCAATAACAATCAGGAAAATACTTGTGTTCGGTTTGATAGCATGTATCTCCCCACATATTTAGAAAACATGTAAATAAGAAAAGTGGGACTATAAACTCACCTGAAAGTCTGGATGGAAAACAAAGTTTAAATAAAGTTGATAAACGTCTCCGGCTTGCAACCTGGGTTGGTTATGTCAAGTTTTCAGTAACTGTTTCTGAATATATAAGTTTTATTATTTGTGCCGTTCGTTCGTTATCGTATTTTAATTCTTATTATTAATAATTCTTTCATAGAGTTAGCTTTTGTATTCAGAAAGGAGTGGGAGCGCAACTCGTGTCTAGACTCCCATCCAACTTTATGTAGAAGTTTTCAAGTTTAATGAAATTTAATAATAATAATATAAAAAATAAATAAAAAAATAATAAAAATAATAATAATAATAATAATAATAATAATAATAATAATAATAATAATAATAATAATAATAATAATAATAATAATAATAATAATAATAATAATAATAATAATAATAATAATAATAATAATAATAATAATAAATATAATTATAATTTGAACATTTTCACTTCTTCCCCTAAGGTTCTACATATTGACAACTTTTACCCTTGAAATTTCGTAAAATGACAACTTTTACCCCTCAACTTTCACAAGATTACAATTTTTACCCCTCAACTTTGGTTAAATGACAATGTTTACCCCTACAGTTTCAAAAATGACACTTTTTACCCCTAGGGTTCCAATCGACAGCATGTTAAATCCTTTTTATAAAATTAGTTAGTGCTTTGGCACTTTTTACCCTTGAGACTTCTAAGTTGTTACACCCGAAGTCCTTGTTCTTCAAAAACGCATCGTTTCTCATAAATTATTGCGAAACTTTTTACAACTCTTTAGCCAACTTATTTATCAGTGTAATAAGACTATTTTTACAAATTCTCATGCCTTGATTCGAACCCACGACTTCGAAAACAATTTTTATAGGGTTCGTTTTCACAGCTTGTCGAGACAGAAACAACTCAACAAGAAACAACTAGAACTTACTCGTTTCTTAACGAAATGACTTGATTCTTTTTCCTATAATTAGCTACTTAAGTGGTCTTCATGTGTGCAAAAATCTAGATTTTTTGTTACTCGTTTACTGGTCGAAACTTAGCAAACAAATCCGATGTCTGCTGTTGGTCGCGACAGCATGAAAAAGAAAAGAAATCCTTAGTTTTTGATTTTTAAACTTTATAACTATTAAACTTAAGTTATTTACAGTATCTTAAACATATTTAGAGGGTTTCTAAATTATCCTAAGTGTTCTAGGGTTTGTGCAAAAATTATTTAAGAGGTTGTTTGTTTGTCTACTCGATAAGACCAAAAGAAAAGAAATAATATATAAAACTTGGTTTTTATGATTTTTGTCCATCTTAAGGTTTATTTACTTTGTTGTTAGAGTCATTTTAAGTATATAGAGCAAAGAAAAAGGTTTGGGAACTTACCTAGATGAAATTGGATCGAATTGGACAATTTTGGGACTTAGGGTTTCGAAAGGAGATCACCAATGTGTCTAGCTTCCTCCTTGGCTTCCTATTATTATCCTAGGACTTGATTATGAGTTGAAAGGACAGAATATTGTGAGTATAGGGGCTGTGATGTTTATTTCGATGGTGTTGGGTGATGGATTAGGGTTTGGAGTAGTTTCTATTTATAGAGGGTGCATTAGGGTTTCTAAGGTCTTCTAGTAGGGTTATGGAAGAGTGTGTGGTGAGGTGTGTGGCCATATTAGGTGCCACATGGGTTAGGAGGGGGAAAGTGAGGTGTGTAAGTCTCCTATCCATCCAAGTAACCTAATTTCTAGAAGAGGAAGATGTGGCCAATTAGGGTTCATCTACATGGATATTTAGGTTTAAAACTTCTAGAGTTTGGTTTGGTTTTAGTAGAATTCGAACTAGTCTAGATGAACTAGAGAAGCTTGGTTCGTTAGGTGCATTAGGGAGTTGTACCTAGGGCTTGTTTAAGTAGTACTCTAGGTTTTAAGGTAATATTAGGGTTTCTAGGTTTAGGGTTTATCTAGAAATGATTTTTAGATTTCTAGAAAATAATTAAATGTATATCGAATTACATATTTAATAGGAAAAATGATTTTGTGCAATGGTTAGTTGTACTCTAGGCTTAGAAGGATTGTACTAGGGTTTAGAAAATAAGAAAAATATAATTTTAATAGTTCCCTAATTTATATAATTTTTATAAAAATTTTATTAAGGTTTTAAGGTTATTAAATGGATTTTTATGTTCTTGTGCATTAGAGGGTTGTACTATAGGTTTGAGGGTTTGTACAATTAATTTATAAATTAATAAATTTATTTTAAAAATTAATGTATGGAAAATATACCTTTAAAATAATTATTTGAAGTTTTTATAAAGTTTTTATTATTAATTAGATATTATGCATTAGAGACTTGTACTTTAGTTTAAAGGACTTGTACATATATATTTTATAAAAATATTAATTAGGGTTTGTGATTTTATTACATTAAATAATAGTTTTGAGAAATTAGGGTTTTATCGGGAGTTATTTTAGAATTAGGGTTTCTGTGCTTTAGTGACTTGTACTTTACCTAAATAAATTGTATTTTAGTATTTCTAGGGTTTCTTTATTTTTATATATTGCTATGGTAGTTTAGGGTTTCATAAGAACTCTTATTAAATAAGAAACGTTCAGTTTTAAACGTACGTTAATGAATTAACGTAAAGTGGTAAATGGAATCTCATAAAGTTTTAGGTCAAAGATTGTTTAAATACTAAATCAGTTGAGGTTGGGTTGCAAGCACATTTATCAGGAATATAATTTATATCACATAAGTCAAGGATTGAAATTAGATAATAAATAAAAAAAATTTTCTACGTGGTAAAAGGATAAGTACTAGATAATTATATAGGGAAATCTTACAGTGGTTACACTTGCATACACGGTCAGAGAATTTTGGATTCACAAACCCCTCAGGCTGCGCCATATAGATGTCTTCATCTAGGCGACCATTCAAGAAGGCGGTTTTGACATCCATCTGCCAAATCTCATAATCATAGTGTGCAGCTATGGCTATGAGAATCCTAATAGCTCTAATGTCAGCTACAGGAGAAAAGGTCTCCTCATAGTCAACACCATATGTTTGGGTAAAGCCTTTAGCCACCAAAAGAGCTTTATAGGTGTGTACATTGCCATCCATGTCCATTTTCTTTTTGAAGAGCCACTTACTCCCAACAACCTTAGCATTGGGAGGAAGGTCTACTTCAATCCAGACTTCATTGTCTCTCATGGATTGCATTTCCCTATTCATAGCAACCTGCCATTTATCCTTCTCAGGACTATTATTGGGAGCCCTATAACTAGTAGGTTCATCAAGATCCCCTAGTATAGTTTCCTCGCACTCTAAGTTTAAACATAGACATTCAGGAGCTTTTACAAATCTTGTAGATCTGCGAATGGGAGCCACTTCAACTTCAGGTGGAGGACCTAGACTTTCAGGTTCCACAGAAAGTGTGCTAGTGTTTTCAGAAGGTGACGTATCTTCTTGATCACTTTCAAGATCATAAACTCTCCCACTGAATTCTTGAGATATGAGATTCTCCTCAAGGAAATCTCCATACCTAGCCACAATGACTTTATTCTCAGGTGGGAAGTAAAAGTAGTAACCCTTCATTTCCTTAGGGTATCCTACGAAGATACACTTAACAGATCTTTGTTGGAGTTTATCTGGTGAGTCACGTTTAACAAACGCCTCACAACCCTAGACCTTTAAGTAAGACAAGTTGGGAGCTTTTACAGTCCATAACTCATATGGAGTCTTATCAACCTTCTTAGTTGGAATCCTATTCAACACGTGAACAGCAGTTTCAAGGGCATAGTCCCAAAAGGATAAGGAAAGAGTTGTTAGATTAAACATAGATCGTACCATATCAAGCAATGTATGATTTCTCCTTTCAGATACACCATTTTGCTGTGGAGTATAAGGAGATGTGAGTTGCTGGACAATTCCACACTCAGCTAGATAATCTTTAAACTCTTGGCTTAAATACTCACCACCTCTATCGGATCGAAGAGCCTTAATCTTCTTACCGATTTGTAATTCTACTTCATTTTTAAACACCTTGAATGTCTCATATACTTCATGTTTATGTTTAAGTAAATAAACATAACCATAACGACTATAGTCATCCGTAAAGGTTAGGAAGTAGCTAGCACCGCGTTTTGACACATGTCTAAATGGACCACACACATCAGTGTGTATAATTCCAAGTAGATCCGTAGCCCTTTCTACTTGATGTGAGAAAGGTTTCCTTGTCATCTTCCCATATATGCAAGATTCGCATTTATCAACTGAATCATCATTGATATTTTGCAAAAGCCCATCATGTTGCAGCTTTTCCATGCGTTTCTTTCCTATATGAGTAAGACGACAGTGCCAAAGATAAGACGAATCCAAGTTAGACTTGATTCTCTTATTGCCAATGCTATACATAGAATTATTTCTATTGGATACATGATTCTCCATGTCAATTTCAAACACACCATTTATTGGAATTGCATTAAAGTAAAAAACAGAATTTAAAGAAACGAAAATTCCATTTTTATTAAATGTGTGATCAAAACCATTATCCAACAATAAAGAAACTGAAACACCTCTAATAATAGATGGTGCATCAAGACAATTGTTCAATACTAGAATTAACCCTGAAGGTAAAACTAAATCAAATGTCCCTATGGCTTCAACTTCTGCACGTATGCCATTGCCCACGTACAAGTAGCATTCCCCATAGTTCAGCTTCTTCGCTCCTCTAAGCCCCTGCGATGTATTACAAATGTGAGTACCCCATCCTATATCATATATCCAGGCATTATGCTTACGAAGAAAAGAAAATAATTCAATCATAAAAATACCTGAAGTGCTCGCGCCATTTGCAGCCTTGGCATTTTTATTCTTGCGACACTCCTCAAGCAGCAATGGACAGTCCCTCTTCCAATGTCCAGGAGTGTTGTAGTGGTGACAAGCAGCCGTATCCTTCTTAGGATAATCCTTCTTCACAGGAGGATTCTGCTTCTTAGGCTTCTGCTGATGGATCACAACCTGTTTTCCATTGTCAGCTTTACCTTTGCCCTTCTTGTTCGCGTTCTGCGGTTTGTTGGGCTTAGTAGCCCTACCACCTTTTATTGCCATTACAGCAGGTGTAGGTGCCTTCTTCGAGAGTCTCTTCTCAAAGTCAATAAACATTTCATGTAAATCACTTATTGTCTTCCCCGTGCAATGCATATTGAAGTTGCGCACAAACTCACCATACAATTCCTTGTTAAGGGATCGATTGATGAGGCCAACTTGCACATCTTACACGTAACCACATCCGAGTGCATCCAATCGGTCCAGATATCCTTTCATCTCCAATACATGGGCACTCACGGGTTTACCAGCATAGATGTTTTGTGTGACTTTTTGATAAACGTTTTGCAACTTCTTCTAAACTTTTTGATAAACTCTGCCATAGGTGGCTTCTCAAACATGCGTTTGAGTTCGTTGATCATGTCCATGGAACCATAGTTCTCAAATTGCTTTTGCAATTGAGTGTCCATCCCAGATAACATTAGATAAGCCACATCATTGTGCTTCTCATAATCATTGTTATACTCTTCAAGCAATTCATTAGATGAAGAAGCAGCAGGAGCTGTAGGAAGAGGCTTACTAAGATATTCAAATCTTTTGGCCATTCTAAGAACAATCCTCAAAGAACAGTACCAATCATTGACATTTTTAGTCCCAGTCAAATTTTCTCTTTCAATCATAGTTTTGAAAGCAGAACTCATGTTTGACATGTTAGTATTGTCGGGTTGGGCCATTTCTACAGAAAAAGTTCAAAAGTTAGTACTTTCGATAATTAACTTTTCAAGAAAATTAAACACCCATGGTAAATTAACATTTAACCATTTAATTTTCACTGAAAACTAGGATCCAAATTGACTTCGTTTCATCACATCAGCTTTGGCTGCTAGCAATGGAAGTACTCCATAAGGTAGAGTTAAACTCAATTGCCAATATCCAATTGCAATTCCTAGAGTCATGGGACTTACATATTTTGCCAACCTCAGTTGCAAATGTAAGCATGTTTCATCCCCAAATCTTTATGCCTTGACGCCGTTTCATTACATCAGCTTTGGCTGCTAGTAATGAAAGTGCTCAATTAAGTTAACCAACTTAAGAAACTGCAAATTGACGTCGTTTCATCACATCAGCTTTGGCTGCTAGTAATGAAAGTACTCAATTTACCCTTTGATTACCATCCCTTGATCATTACATCAGCTTTGGCTGCTAGTAATGAGGGCATCTAATCTCAGGTGTTTCCGTTTCATTGGATGGCATATAACTTAAATTTTAAGGGTATTAATTTTGATGTGTAATCAAAAATATATATATATGTACGAAGATGTCATGCATTCATCTTGTATCATATGTTTTCTACAAAAACCATTTACTCATTAGCAGCTTAAAATCAACAAAATTTTAATTGATGGCTTTGAGAAACTTACAACTTTGCCTTAAGATGTTTCGTACATGTATAATGGTGTACTTGGTAAGTCTAATGTGACGCACAGGAGAGCGGAGAGACAGAATAGAGTCTCTTTAAGGCCACAATTTAATGCGAAACCAACCTTATACCCACTTTATAGTTTGTCAACATTATGTCCGCCGCTTCGACCATTATGTACAGTTGCATCAATCAATTAAAAACTTTAAGATTTTAAAGCTTAAAACATTTATGTAGTAAATTATTAAATTGCTAGTCTCGCCTGGGAGCAAATTACCGTGCGAAGCGAACCACTATCGGCACATAAGACTTGGCAATAAATAATTTACCACAAAGGTTTCATAGTTATTAGGTTCATTTATTTTTTATTCAAAAAATTACCCTCTTTGATGTTTACAATCCATCATAATTAAAACAAGAAAGATCAAGTAATTCAAAAAATAAATAAACACATAATAACACATATATGATTTAAATCATATAGCTACATGCAAACCTTTTGATAAACCATATTAATAATCTCTATGTGAATTTTTAATGTATATAATTAATAAAACTCCCATTGGTTTTCGAGCTCATTGTACCCAATGGACCACAGACGCCAATAAATTGACCGCGTAAGTTTTAATAATTACATACCACATTGCACATAACTGATTCTTTAATATATATAATTAGGTCTTCCCTAATTTTAGATTTATCTAAAAAAACATGTAGCACATAAACAAAACCTAATCCATAATTCCTTGCATGAAGAATTATGGATCAATCAGGAACGTAACCCATTATTACTCAAATAAATACATAGCACAATATGTTCTTAATTTAGGGTTACAAACTAATTAATTAGTTAATATATATAGGGTCGAAACCCTAACCCTAAATTCTATTCGATTTTTATTAGTATGTTTTCTACAAAAAACAAACCCTAAAAAAATAAAAATCGACATAACGTGTGTGTATAAATCAAGAATTGATTTTAATTATGTGTTTATGTAATTACATTAACATGTTAAATTGGCTCATGATGCCACTGTTGGAATTTAAATAGCATGTAACACATCTAGATAAATAAACACATCAAGAGTATGTAGCGGAAGCAAGATCTTAATTTAACACATATAATGAATTACCGAATAATAAATAAGTTACATACATTTTGTTCTTCTCTTCTCTTCACTTGATTAATAAATAGGATTAGCGTGGAACCCCTTACCGTTTTGTTCCACAATCCAAGATGAACAACTAAACTAAGTTGTTACCGAACTCTTGTACACACGTACTATAACCGATCAAGCAATGATGCTAGTGATTGAACACGTAAAACTAAAACAATTTTGCTACACAAAAGAGTATGGATCGATCCTATAGAATAGGAGTCGACCGGTTTTAGAAGACAAGGAGAGAAGAAACACAAATTAGGGTTATAGCTAGTGCACAAGGTAACATAACAAATAACCCTTGATTTGTATTTATAGGCAAAACCTAAACTTGGAGCACAAGATAGCAAGTTGGGTCGACAATGGGTTGTAAACCCATATCCCTAACCGGCTAACCCAAGGTAATGGGTTTCTAGATCCTTCCAAGTCTCCTTTTTCACTAATAGCCCTTTAACTATTAACTTAGCGGTCGTTAGTACATTCCGTTAATTACTTAACGTCCATTAGGTATCATTTCGTGTCCAAATAATTAATATACACAAATCTTTTATATAATAAAACAAAACCCCTAGTGGGGACTTTTACATTTCAAAAAAATCAAATCATTCCTTATTAAGTAATAATTTTTTTAATTAGATTTTTATTTTTGAATTTTGAAAAATAACTAAAGCTAATTATTTCCTAATTTGCCTAACAAATCTTAAAAACATGTTTTTGTAATCACATGTAATAAAATATTAAAAATACACATGGGTCTTAATGCTACTTTTCAATAATCGAAGCCAAAAAATGTAATTTCTAAAAAAACCGGAGTCCATACATCTTAATTCAGTCATCACCAAGACATCCCAAATTAGACTGTAACTCAATTCCATACATCTTATTATTCTCATAACCATTCATATAAACCATAGATCTTATTCAAATCCATAGATTTTATTTTCACAAATTTAAACTTGAATAAATCTCAATCATGAGTCTTGGTACCACACGCCTCATAACCATTTATAAAAACCACACGTCTATTTTGAGGATCTTTGTTGAAAGAGCTGGAATTAATAGGGTTAGTTATATGTTGGTTTTAGATCTTTCTGTATTGGGTACCAATAATTGATTTATTCATTAATAATAACATTACACTAGATTGTTGTTTTGGTTTGTGCACTTGCATAAGACGAAGAGAGAAGACAAAGATGAAAGGTAGCGCAAATACAATGTCAAGTGGTATGATCAGGTTACAAGCTCAAGATATGGAGCCATATAGGTGAAGTCACAATTTCCTGTATTTTTTTTGGTTTTTTCATACTTTTGGACTGGAATGTAATTTTTTTGATAAAACTACAGAAATCCTTATACAAATCGAATTTATATTGTATTAAAATTCTTAAAAGCCCGCAACAAAACTTAAACCTTATATAAACTCAAATTTAGTGGCCAGTTTATTCGACATATAATTCATCAGAATAACTCTCTGCAGTTGCTCATTCCGTACAAAAACATCAAATCTCCAGTTTTCTTTTCTTTGTAGGTATGATGAAATTAAATAATAAGCAAGCACATGACTAGCATTAATCTAAATTTAAACAATGATGTTCAGTTAAGTTAAGCACAGAGTATTGGTTTTTTATTAATTGAGTGAGTTTGGTGTTATGTGTGTGTAGGATGGACGAGGATATTAATCTAAGGTATGTTTCCTGTATCACGAATTAAAGGTATATTAATCCTCAAGATATTGATTTATGTAATAATTAAGTTTTTTTTAATTTGTGTGTGCCATTCAATCCATCAAAAAGATTAGATTTTGATTAGTAGGTATGCTTCAAATTTAATTAATAGTTCAGTTTCAATTGAACTTCAATTGTTATTATAAGAGGCATTCTAGCCGGCCGCTCATCTTTTTACTGATTGTGTTATAGCTATACAAGTTATGCTAAGTGTTATTAGATCATGTATAATCTTCTTTAGCCCGTAAAGCTCAAAGGACATGCGACTGAAGTATTGTGATTGGTATGCCGTATTTCTAATGCTCAACAGAGAAAGAACGTGTGTTATTATTATTATTTGTTATTAATGTTATGTGAGGTGAAAAGCCCAATATACTTATTTTGATGGCTAAACAGCTGTTTGAGGATGCAAAAGCTGTTGAGCATAAGCTTATCCAAACACCTTGAAAATTAGCTTATTGTAGCTAAAATAAGGTAATAGGTTCATGCTCATTTGTACTAACCAAACACCTCTGTGAGGTTTTTTGTTGGTATGTGGCTTTGCCAAACACTTCTTTGTAACAGTTAATAATAGCAAAGGTGGATACAAACTCATATTCAAGCACATTTTTCATTAATAAGTATGCAATTTAAATGACAATATAAATACACTTTTTATCAACTCCTTCAAAAATTTAAAACATGATTATTCATTGGTGTATCAAAAATGCAATTTGTGCACTTTGTTAATATTATCTAATGTAACGAATCCAAAACATCAATGTACTTTGCACTTAATATATCAGTCTGGCAAGCAGTAGGTTATTTTAAGATTTTCTGAAGTTAAAATCCACGTAACCTTACCTGCATAGATGTTTTGTGTGACTTTTTGATAAACTTTTTGCAACTTCTTCTAATCTTTGGGCCCATTAGCTTCCTCTCATCCCCTCGCGGTTCTTCCGGAAAGTCTCCATGGTTCAGGGCCAATTTGTTGCGTAATATTATTACCCGAATTATGGGTCATTTGAAATTCTAATTTTAAGTCATACATAATGAGGAGCGGTTTGGCATTGTTGTTTCTAGCTAAAAAAAACTTTCTACTAAGTTGTGACTTTCAACTTTTCTATGCAGCAAGAGTCCAAAACTTTATATGTCTTTACATTTGTATATTATTGTTATTATTAGGTATGTGATCTGCTTTTAGAAAGGTACCTAGTTTATGGACCAAGACAAGTTGAGACGAGGGACATAAATTAGCGTATAAGCTTTCACAGTGTCATAGTAAACAAAACTTTCAACAATCTACATAACCCTCAACTCAGTAAGTGTTATGATTCCTAGATTTTTGACAATTACAATTGCCTGAACATATAACGTATGCCAATATATGTTCTATTTCAGTATAAGTAATGTGTTAGTTGTCTTTATCGGTTAATTAGTATTTAGTCAAAACATGGTAGTTGTCAAGGTAATATGTTTAAAAATGGTTCGAGTTCTCTGTTTAGGTGCTATATTATTTATGGTCGAAGGAGCTAATTGTCGTGAAATATGCTAAAAAAGTTGTCATATTATGTCGTTGTAAGGCTCCGTTTAGGGTCATAATAGGGTAGTCGTCGAGGGATTATGTTACTGATGGTCGTAGTATGGTGTTCTAATGCTCAATTTAGAAACAAATAGTGACAGATATGTCTAGTCTTTTTTCTTTGTGAGCAGTTGACTTGATTTTCTTCTTCTATGACACTCTCTTGTGGGATGATGCATCATTTCCTTCTCCTATGTCGTTTAAATAGTGACGTTAGCACAATAATTTGATTTGAACACATGTGTTGTTGTAGTTTTCTATCATATTTTATACATGTGGATGTGTTGTTGTAATTCTCTATTATATTTATACATGTAGATTTGTATTTTATGCATAGGGACTACTAACATTAAAATACTCAAAATGATTTAATCTGGGTTCATAATATTTTGTTTAATCGATCCAACTGAGAAAGTACTAACGATATTTGGGAAGATGACGTGTGATGTTTTGAGTCTTTATAGAAGTGTGTTTACAATGTATTTAATATTCGAACATTTAAGATTTCATGGACGGTGATACACTAATTTTGTATCATTATGATGTTTTGAGTCCTTATAGAAGCGTGATGACGACGTTCGAGAAGGTGGGTCATTCGAGTATGTACAAAGAAGAATAAGTTGAAGCTTTAAATCTGGCACTTGCCATTAAATAATATTAGGATAGCCTGGCTTATGAAAGTGGCAATTTGTGCTACAAGTATACAACCAAGGTAATACATTTTACTATAAAAAATGTTCAAACTCGGAATTCGGATTATTGATGCAGTAATATTCATTTGAATTTATTTGTTACTGACTTACTGCACATCAGTTATCTACAAAAAAGTTATCACATGTCAAACTGTTTTTAACCGGCCACCTGTTTGAACCTGAATTTATTTCAACCCGTTTGAACGAAACCCATTTTGATCGGTTTTAACCCAAAATCAGTTTGACGGTTTGACCTACCATATCTCCATCTCTATTATCCATTATATTACTGAATATTCTCATGCATAATTCTCTATGATATGACAAAAAATAGCAAACTAATTTTTTGAATTCTGTTATAGTTATGTTGATGCCATACCCTCTACAATCAACATGTTTTTATCTTCCTTATTGGTTACAATGTTCATATCTAGATAATTCATTATAGCCATATGAACTATAGGGCTTATATATTAGATCGGTGTAGTGTTTGTTTGGTTAATCAAAAATGTGTTTGTTGTTTTGGCAGGTTTCTAAAGAGACAAACAAGCGAAAGGATGAGAATTTTGAGAGGTATGGGGTGCAGCAAATTGAATACAAGGTTAGTTTACATTCATTATTCTTATTTGTATATAGTATATATTCATGTGCATTGTTTTGTCATATATCACCCTTAAGCATTAGTGATCTATCAGTAACCATCTAGCAACCATACCCATTAATTGCACGACTTATGTTGTAGTTACTTAGATATGGAACAACGATCACTATAAAATACTGATGCCACCACCCAGTTAAAAGAAGATATAACTAAAACAACAGACTTCCAAATCATAATTAGCACACATTAAGTCCTCACCCAGAGCCTCTACTAAGCTATGTGTTTGATTGAACAAATGCAGTACTTACACATTAATGTTACATGTGTGTACAATTGAAGCACATAGTAGCACCAAAATGATCATGACATGTGATATAAATGATTATGGATTAGATAGAGTCATTAGCAAGAGTATTTAACAGGAACTTAGTTTTTGACCATGTTACATGCGTGTTTAAGTAAAGTAGATAGTTAAGAGCAGACATGGTGAGACTGTAAAGTAACACATTATAGCTTCTACGCCCTTGGAAGTAGAGTTCTGAGCTACATTTGCTTAGAAGATTCGATGCATGTAT